>VDFB02000013.1:248329820-248490830 GCA_007258455.2 Sequoia sempervirens | reverse complement strand
AGAGTGGGAGAGGGTGGGAGAGGGTGTGATAGGGTGGGATAGACCTGAGATAGGGACAAGGGGGTTAGGAGAGAGAGACTTGAGAGAGAGAGAGTAGAGGGTAGAGGGGTTGAACGTTAAGGGTTTAGGGTAGAGGGGAGAGAGATAGAGGGAGTCAGTGAAAGAGAGGGAGGGAGTTAGATAGAGATAGAGGATAGATGGGAGAGAGATAAGAGTGATTGAGTGAGAGACTTGGGAGAGAGAGAGATGGAGAGAGAGAGGGACATAGATTATATTTTTAAATATTTTATATATTAGTAATATATATGTATATATTTAAATATTTATACATTAACTAAAATATTGAAATAATATTTAATATTATGTTGTCACCTAGAAGTGTACCCTATGCTCAGTGATTGATACTAAGCCTTCTAGAGAAACATGGGATCGTTTCAAGGCTATGGGTCGCCTGAAGTTGAAATGAACCTCTGGAGAAGTCTGACTTCCTAGTGTTATCACCTAAACTATTGATCTTTGTGAGGTAAAGGGAGAAGGAATACATCAATTAGAAAAGCTATTCCTATGGTGATACACCACATTGATAAGAAATTATGAAATGAAAAAAAGATGAATATACACTGAGAAACTTAATGACAACTGTTTTACTTACTCAACATAACCCCTTTAGACTTATGCATAATTCTTAAAAGCTTAATCTACAAATGTATCTTAAGAAGGAAAGATTAATTTCACAGCTTTAAGGTATGAATACAGATTTAGAAATACACAGTTGAAAAAAACTTGCATAAGATAAAATATAGAAATGAGAGTCATATAAGCATTAATACTTGCTTTCAAGGTGAGCTCTATTTTGCATTCCATATTTCAGTTGGGTTACAAAGCATACCTTAGCTGAGGAAGGATGGTTAAAGATAACTAACTCTTCTAGATGCATAACTCAAACTGTTTACAAAAAGGAAAAAAATGCCTTATATACCAAAAGTGTCAGCCCCCTTAGGGTTTACAAAAATACCAGTCCTCAAAAAAATCTATCCTTAGGTCTTTTGATTGAAATTAATGTTGCATTCCTGCGTGTCCTTGTTGTCTATATTGGTGAAGATTTATTGCCTAGAGAAGCCTTTAGATCTTTTGTAGCTACCAGATGCATTTACTTCTGGTCCTTGTGTCCTCCTTGAACCTCCTTGGCTGAGCTTCCTTGAATACTTTTGACTTCATAGCAGATCCACGTTGCCTTTATTTTGTTGAACTTGTTTGCAGAGGGATTAATCAGTCAAATCATCAATGGTTCATCTTTGGCTCCCTCTAATTGGCTGGGCACATTCCATGTAGATTCCCCAATGGTCAAAAGCTCATTCAGTAAGAATCGCATCTCGGCAAGACATTGGAAGTGTCTCACTGATTGATTATGTCCGTCTGAAGCTATCGACATAACGTGACACTATCGATAAGAGTTCCTATTGAGCTCGCACAGTCATACCGATATCACTGAAGCCATTGGTAAGACAATCGGCATTGGTCGTAAGTCACAGCGAGCACCACTGAGTCACATCGATACCCTTTTCATTTGGAAAATCCATCACTGTCGACTAGAGATTATGTGTTTGGGAAGACCTCCTAGCGAGCCCCTCATCTCTCGGTGAGCACGTCCATGTCGACAAGACAATATAGGGTCAGTGAGACCTTATGGCGATATTGGATCTTTCTCCCTGAGCTGGTCCTACTTTAACAAGACCCTGCTTGATTGGTGGGACCTCTAAACGAGCTCATTTCAGTCACCCCGAGCTCGTTTCGTTTCAGAAAGAATCCACCCTACCGGTGAATCCTCTTGCCGAAACTACCTTCCTTCACTGTGACCCCCCCTCTGTCGGTGGGACATCTTCCCAAACCCACTATCCTTCAGTGATCTCATTTCATTTCGGGGAGACAAGCTTCGTTCCAATGAGACCTTTCACCGAATACAAATTCTTACACCAAAACCATTCGACTTCGGCAAGACCCTAGTCTGTTGGTGAGATCTCCCACTGAAGGCACCTTGTTTTGGTGAAGGCTCATCTCAGTCAGGAAGACTCCTCTTTATCACTGAGACTTCATGCCGAGCTCCCCACTTTTCACTAAGCTCTTATTACTTCAGGGAGACCCTTTTATCTCGGCAAGACCTTGAGTGAACATACCCTATTTTAGTGAAATCCTTCCTTCATGTGCTTAACGGTCGGTGAGACAAAGCGGGTCGGTGAGACATCTTACCAAAGACAAAATGCTATCCCGAGGCCTCCCATCATCGACAGGAGTTAATTCTTTCGCGAAGACCTTGTGGAAAATATACTTTCTTTTGTTGAGGCCATAAGTCTGCAAGAATTTTAGAGGAAGGCGAGATGTCACAGCAAACCCCTTTTGATTTTTCGGCAAGGCTACATACTCTTGGCAGGACCTCATGGCGATGGGAAACTACTTTGGTGAGCTTTCCTCATCTTTTATCGGCGAGAGCTTATTAGTGTCACCCTGAACGTACTCCACTTTACCGAGCTCCACATTCATTTCGCTGAGACATTGTTAAGTCAGGAAGACTTCATAGTGAGGCCCATTAGTCATATCGATACCTGCTTCTGTCACTGACACTACACTATGTCAGCAAGACATTACTCTGATGGCTGGAGGTTACGCCGATGTCCCATATGTCAGGGAGACCTTTTGCATTTGGTGAGGCCTCATGGCAAAGTTCACATCTCGCACCAATGACATTTATTACATCAAGCCCCCCCTTTGCTTTGGTGAGACCTCAAGCAATCAATGAGACCTTAGGCCAATGTCAATTTCTCTTGGCAAGGCCCTTTCCAGTCATCGAGACATCTTGGCGACTTGACCCTTCTTTTGGTGAACTTCCTCCCATCGAGGTGACCTTTATGTTTCGTCGAGATTTCCTACCGATCTTGCTTCCTTTTTCTGACGTTGCTTCCCTTTGATGGGAGTCATAGAGAGGGCATCAACTTCGCTAAGACCTTGGCCTGTTGGCCAGACCTCTCACCGGGCTCCTTATTCTTTCGACGATGAGTTTACTTTCTCTTCAGTTAGGGAGATATTATTATCTCAGCAAGACCCTTCACCGAAGCTTGCATTCTTTGCCGACACCGCCTCACTTCGACGAGACCTCACCTAATCGGTAAGACCTTTTATCGAAGCTGGATCTCATGGTGATGATGCCTTCACTCAGCGAGACCCCTTTAGTCAGCTAGACATCTGGATGGTCTTGGCCACTCTCCTCTTTATAGGATTTTCATGCCGAGCTTGACCTAGGTAGGCCTTTCAACTGCGTTCCTTATGACCTAGCACCAGATGCATGATTTAACCCTTGATGCAAATGACCCATATGGGCCTTTAAGAACTTCTGAAATAGAATTGTCTCCCTAATGAGCCCATGGATGGAAATTGGGCAACATTTCTAGTGAACTTTGCATGATTTTTTCTTGCTAAACATGAAGACCAATAGCCTAGGCTTATCCATTGGGCATGGAGTCATTAGGAAAACCTCTGAAACAGACCTAAGGAAACTTTGTACATGGCTGCAACTCACTTGAGACTCATAGAACACAACAAGTTGTCAAGAATGATAAAAAGGAGAAGCTAAAAAGAAGCTATTTACTATGCTAAAGCAACACTTAAGGAATGGAAAAAAAAAAAAAACTAGAGTGCAGAAGAACTTATTGAAAACATAAAACCTAACCAGATATGTACAAGAAAGACACTCATTAGACTTGAAAGTAGGGTTTAAGGTGTATCCCATTGACTGGGATAGGAAGTACTTCCCCTTCTATTGTAGCCAGTTGATAAGCATTGTATTCCTTACAGTCTCTGATAATGAATGGACCTGTCCACATGTTATCAAACTTAGTGTGATGGACGGGCCTACTTTTTAGAACATCCCATTTGAGCATGAGATCTCCCACCTTAAATTTTTTTGTTGTAGCCCTTTTTTCAAATGTCTTCTTTGTTTGGAGCTGATGATACTCCAAAACCTTCATTGCTTTGTCCCTTGATTCTGCAAGCTCCATGAGCTCTGCATATCTCACGGACATTGGGTCTTGTTCCTCAAACATCTCCAACTGATGTATAATGTCAAGAGCTGGAAGCTCCATAGACAAAGGAAATCTTGCCTCTTTTCCATAGACTAACATGCATGGTGAATTACCAATAGACCTCTTAGGAGTCACTCTTTCTGCCCATAGTGCATACTTTAATTTGATGTGCCAGGTCCTTTGATTATCCTCCATTGTTCTTTTGATAATCCTGATAAGATTCTTAATTTTGCTTTCAACTAAACTATTACCCTGAGGGTAATAATTTGAGGATGTATTCAAATGAATGCCATGTTTAAAATCCCAATCAATTAATCTTAATCCCACAAATGCAAGAGCATTATCAGATATGATAGAGTCAGGAACTCCAAATCTTGTGACTATATCCTCATAAAAGCTCAAAGATAAAGACGCTTTTTCCTCTTTCAAAGCTATTGCTTCTATCCACCATGTAAAATAGTCTGTAGCAGTGAGCACCCATCTGTGACTAGTACTGGGTGGTGGATTAATTAGCCCAATGAAGTTAATGCCCCATCTCATGAAGGGCTGCTCCACTTGAATTGGATGTAGAGGCATAGCAGACAACTTTTACTTTCCTAAAAATAGAGCACATTTGACACACTTTCTTGACCATGCATAAGCATCTTTAAACAAGTTGGACAAGTAATAACCAACTTTCATGATATTCCATGTAGTAGTTCTTGGAGCAAAGTGACCTCCTCAAGCTCCATCATGAAACTCATAAAGTACCTTTTCAATTTGATCACTGTGAATAAACCTTAATAAAACACCATTTAGATCCTTTTTAAAAAGAAGATGATTTACTAGCACATATGGTATGGACTGCAGTCTGAAGTATCTTCTTTTAGCTCTATTCAAACCTAATGGATACTCACTAGTTTGTAAAAATTGGGTCATATCTTGAACCCAATTAATTGTTCCCATAGGCACATCATCTTGAGAAACCTAAGACTTATTTGTATTAGCAAAAATAGCATCCTTTTCTAATTCATTTTCACTGATTGACCCTGTAGCAAGCTGTTCAAAGAGACCTTTACCTCTAACTAGTTTGGTGATCTTAATATCTACATCATACTCCATGAACTTATTGATCCACCCTGCTCTTTTCTCATTGAGATCTTTGCTCAACAGGAATTCCTTGACACTTGGGTGTGCAACCATGACATGAATTTTATTATTAGAGATTAAAGGCTTGAATTTCTTTAGGCTTCTGATCATGGAGAGAACATTCTTCTCAAAAAATGTATACCTCTCTTCATAATCAACAAGTACTTGACTAAAGAAAGCAATGGGGTGCTCTAAATTATCCCTATTTTTCTGAACCAGCATAGCAGAGATTGAACTACTACTACCAAAAGCATACAAAAAGAAGTCTTTAGAGAAATATGGATTTACCAATGTTGGAGCAGATGCTAAAGCCTCCTTGATTTCTTCAAAACTACGCTTTGCCTCCTTTGTCCAATTGAAAAATGCATTCTTTTTTAGCATGGCGGTCAAAGGCTGTAGTAAATTTTCAACATCAGGAATAAATCTTCTCAGAAAGTTAATCCTCCCTAAAAATATTTGCAATCCCTTCTTATGTTTAGGCAACGGTAGCTCCAATATAGCTTTCACTCTTTCAGAATCAATGGTAACTCCATCTTTTGATACTATATGGCCTAAAAGTTTACCTTCATGAACTACAAAAATACTTTTTGTAGGATTGAGGGATATCCCATACTCTCTACATTTTTCAAAAACTTTCTTAAGGTGTGACAAATGTTCATCGGCACTCTTGGAATAAACTGTAATGTCATCTAAATAAATCAGCATAATCTTATTGATCAAACTTTGGAACGCCATGTCCATGGCCCTCTGAAATGCGGCACCAGCATTAGATAAACCAAAAGGAATCCTTTTGTATGCCATGGTGCCCAACTTAGTTGTGAAAGTAGTTTCAAAGTAATCCTCCTCTTTAACCAACACTTGATTATAGCTCAAAAAACCATATAACAAGGAAAATCTTTCAGAACCAACTACTTGTAAGATTTGTTCCATGGAGGGTAGCGGGTAGTGGTCTTTCAAAGATGATTGGTTAAGATCCCTAAAGTCTACACAAAGTCTTATTTCACCATTTTTCTTCCTAACTGGCACAAGGTTAGAAACCCATGAAGTATGTTTAATAGGAAAGACGATACCCCCCTCAACTAATTTGGTCATCTCTTTAATCATTAAGGGCTCAAGCTTAGGATTCAAGGGCCTTTGTTTCTACCTTACTGGATTAGCATTAGGTTCTAACTCAATTGTGTGCTAAGCAATATGGGGATCAAACCCTTTCAAATCTGAGTATTCCCAAGCAAAGAAATCACAGAAATATTGACATAAGGCAACAAAAGATTGTTTATCTTCATGTGAACAAATATTTCCTATCTTAAGGAGTTTACCTTTGAAAATATCCAGTTCTTCATAATGCTCCTATTTGATTTGTAAGCCAGCTTTATCCTTCTTAAGCTGATCGTCAGTATTGAAAATTGACTCTAAGGTAACAAGACCCTTGGGTAACTTATTTTTCTTCAGTTGTATGACTTGATCATCATACTGTTGCTTAAGTTTTACTTGATTAACCATGGAGAACTGATCTTCTTCGAGCAAAAAAGAAAGGATCTATTCATCACTGTCAAAAACCTACCAGTGAATGTTGCTATCAGGAATTGATGGCCTGATGACAACCTTTACATACTGTTGTATTTTATCCTTTCTAATGTCACCTGGAATATCAAACTGTGCCCCAATGGCTGCAAGCCTATCAACATGCTTGTTCTGGTTCCTTGGAATAGACACTAAGTTAAAGGCATCAAAATCCTCAAGCATGTTCCACACTCTGTTTCTATAAGACTTTAGTGTGTCATTTTTAGCAACATTTAGGCCTCTTATTTGATGGACAATTAATTCATTATCCCCATAGACTTTCAAGTAGGTTATTCCTCTCTTCCTTGCCCACTCAAGACCTTGAATAGGGCCCTCATACTCAGTAGTGTTGTTAGAGCACGCAAAAGTAAAACAAAATGCAGAGTAATACCTATCACCCTACAGAGATACAAGAATTGCACCTCCTCCTGCTTGATTCTTGCTCCTGGAACCATCGAAGAACATTTCCCAAAATCTATTTTGTTGCTGCAACAATTGATCTGCATCTTTCTCAAGGTTTGGAATCTCTATGTCAGGCTCAAGCATGACATAGTTACCCATACCGGCATCTTGAATGAGGTCTTCAGGACTATCCAACACATTTTCAACTACCCATTCATGTAATAACACATTAGGAATAGCTTCTAATTGAAGTTCTTGAGTGGCAACTAGCTCACTATCAGTAAAAACAACACAATTTGTGTCTAGAGTAGTGGGAACGACATTGACAGGACTTGGATTATATGGCTCAATGTGATCTTTAGCCAACCTTTCAGATTTAATGGTAACCTTAGTTCCATATCTTGTTCTAAACAACATATGTGACCAATTGGCCAACACATAACCACCTATCTTGGCTGTAAAATCTCTTGATAAGTAGAGGGAAAAGAAAGGTGGAAGGTCTATGACACATATGTCTTGGGGAACTAAAAAATTAGGACAAGCATGAAGGGTGAGACTCAAATCCTTAATGATTCCCAATGTATTAATAGGGTTTCCATCCAATTGAATTACTCTCTTCTCTAAAGGCTGATACTTTAGTCCAAGCTTGTCAGCAATCTGCTTTGGCATCACTGAGCTACTAGCTCCACCATCTACCATACAATTATGAACTAACTTGTCACCTATGATTATTGATACATAAAAAGGAGGTGGTTTAACTCCTTTTCCTGTCTCTTTGCCAGGTTGTTGATCATCTCCCTGAGGATTATTTGTTAGTACAACTCTAACTTGACCTATTGGGGACTCAAATTCATCAGACATTGTCAAACTTGACAAGGCTGACTGTAATATATCCTTTTGACCAAGGATGGCTAATGAGTCCCACATAGACATTGTAACATTCATTTTCTTCATACTATCAAGAATATTAAAGGGTATAGTTGGGTTTACTTTATAATGTACCTTTATGCTAGTGTGATCAGTTTGCAAGTGTGGCTGCTCCTTCACTGGGAGTTACTGATTTCTTTGCCAAACAGGAGTCACTCGAGATGTAGATGGTTCTACAATTGCTGCCTTTCCTTTTTCATTCGCTTGATCAAGCTCAAATTCTCTCTTCTTCGCCCTAGTGTTAGCTACAACTAGAGAATTATCTGCATTCAATCCACATAATTCTTCACCTTGCCAGTGAAGTAGGGTAGCATCATTGCTAAGCTGATCTTGGTGTTGTGGAGATGGATCATTAAGTGCATACTGTTGTGAACTTGAGGTATTTTGTACCATCAATGCCTGATTAATGAGTCCATTTGAACAATTGGCTTGATTATGGGGCTAGTTATAAGGGTAACACCACTCATAATCTACTGCTAAGTTGTTTTGAATAGGAACCAGCTCCTTGACTGCACTAACAAGCGTTGGAGTATAGGCCTGAAAATGTCTTGTGTTCACATTCTGTCTTGGGCCCTGGTAATTGCCCTGGTAAGCTTGTCTAATACCTTGATATGCTTGTTTCTGACCTAGGTTCTGCTATTGATAGGGCCTACTATATGATTGCTGATTTTTCAAGCTGACAAGATTATTTCCAAAAGTTTGTAATAAACTTTTGATCTCTTGTAACTCATTTGGAGAACTTGAAACAATATTTTCTTGTGTTACAGTAGTTGGAACAGATGGAAAAGTTACAAAAGAAGGTATCTGCAAGGGAATATTTGCATGAATCTCTGGGAATATGGGCATTTGTGGCCTAGGAGAAAGTTTACCAACTTGTATTAAGTTTTTTTAGCTCTAATGGCTATTTCAAAGGCATCTGGTAGAGAAACCCCTCCCATTGATTGTATCATAACAACTATATCACTATCAAGAGCCCTTAAGAAGTACAAAAATGCATACTCTAGAGGTGGCCTCACCGTTGTAGGGATTCTATCCAAGGTTCTTTGAAATCTAAAGTTGAAGTCATTCATCTGCTCTTGAGGGGCTCTCTTAATTGTGGTTAATTGTTCTAATAGAGACAAGTTATCAGACCTTTCTTGAAATTGTTTATGCAACTTGTCTCCAAATTCATCCCAAGTTGCAATTGATTTGACTACGAAGCCCCTATACCATTGCACAACTCTTCCTTTCAGTGAAATAGCTAGTAATATTACTACAACATCCTCTTGGGTTATGTGATGGACTCCGCATAATGAAGCCACATCTCGCATGTGTTCAATCGGGGTAGTTTGGTCTTCCCCCGTGAAAGTTGGCAGAATCGTCAAGGCTACCACTGGGATATCATTGTGTTGGGAAAATTCAAGGGGCTCCCTCCATTGAAAGCAACAAAGGGTTGATTCCTCAGAGTGACCATCAGAGGTGGCTGAGGTGGATTTACTTTTACAACAAAATGAGATCCCACAGATGGAGGAGTAGAATGAGTTCTTCTAGAATAGATAATTGTTGTTCCTCACATTTCTGTTGCTCTGCCTTGTCTTCTTGGTGGTGAAAATTGCAAATATTCGAAAGGACTTGAGTTGCTTCTTGTCTAAACTCTTCTAATAAACTATAGAAGGAACTGATTTATGGAGTTCTTCCACTTTATGGAGTCGCCAAGTATGCCAAATGACTTCTATAAAGTCTAGGAATCACTGCTTGCATACTAAACTAGCAGTTCAATCTAATTTTTGTCCCATCGGGCATGCCATAAACTATTGTCACCTAGAAGTGCACCCTATGCTCAATGATTGATACTGAGCCTTCTAGAGAAACATGGGATCATTTCAAGGCTGTGGGTCACCTGAAGTTGAAATGAACCTCCGGAGAAGGCCAGCTTCCTAGTGTTATCACCTAAACTATTGATCTTTGTGAGGTAAAGGGAGAAGGAAAACATTAATTAGAAAAGCTATTCCTATCGTGATACACCACATTGATAAGAAATCATGAAATGAAAACAAGATGAAGATACACTGAGAAACTTAATTACAACTGTTTTACTTACTCAACATAACCTCTTTAGACTTATGCATAATTCTCAAAAGACTTAATCTACAAATGTATCTTAAGAAGGAAAGATTAATTTCACAACTTTAAGGTATGAATACATATTTAGAAATACACAGTTGAAAAAAACTTTCAGAAGCTAAAATACAAAAATGAGAGTGGTATAAGCATTAATACTTGCTTTCAAGGTGAACTCTATTTTGCATTCCAGATTTCAGTTGGGTTACAAAGCATACATCAGCTAAGGAAGGATGGTTAAAAGTAACTAACTCTTTTAGATGCATAACTTGAACTATTTACAAAAAGGAAAAAAATTCCTTATATACCAAAAGTGTCGGCCCCCTTAGGGTTTACAAAAATATCAGTCCTCAAAAAAATCTATCTTTAGATCTTTTTATTTAAATTAATGTTGCATTCCTGCATGTCCTTGTTGTCTATGTCAGTGAATATTTATTGCAATGAGAAGCCTTTAGATCTTTTGTAGCTACTAGACGCATTTACTTCTAGTCCTCGTGTCCTCCTTGAACCTCCTCGGTCGAGTTGCCTTGAATGCTTCTGACTTCATAGCAGATCTACGTTGCCTTTGTTTTGTTGATCTTCTTTTTCGAGGGATTAATCAGTCAAATCGTCAATGGTTCATCTTTGGCTCCCTCTGATTGGATGGGAACATTCCACGTAGATTCCTCAATGGTCAAAAGCTCATTCAGTAAGAATCACATCTTGACAAGGCACTAGAAGTGTCTCACCGATGCGATTATGTCCCTCTGCAGCTATCGGCATAACGTGACACTATCGATGAGAGTTCCTATCAAGCTTGCAAAGTCATATCAATATCACTGAAGCCATCGGTAAGACAATCGACATTGGTCAGAAGTCACAACGAGCACCACTAAGTCACACTGATACCCTTTTCATTTGGAAAATTCATCACTATCGGCCAGAGATTATGTGTTCGAGAAGACCTCCTAGCAAACCCCTCATCTCTTGGTGAGCACGTCCATGTCAGCAAGACACTACCGGGTCGGTGAGACCTTATGGTAATATTGGATCTTCCTCCCCGAGCTGGACCTACTTCAGCAAGACCCTGCTTGATCGGTGGGACCTCTCAGCGAGCTCATTTTAGTCACCTTGAGCTTGTTCCATTTTGGCAAGAATCCACCTTGCTAGTGAATCCTCTTGCCGAAACTACCTTCCTTCACTGTGACCCCCCTCTATTGGCAGGACATCTTCCTGAACCCACTATCCTTTGGTGATCTCATTTCATTTTGGGGAGATGAGCTTCGTTCTACCGAGACCTTTCGCCAAATACAAATTCTTACACCGAAACCATTCAACTTCGGCAAGACCTTGGTGTGTCCGTGAGATCTCCCACTGAAGGCACCTTGTTTTTGAGAAGGCTCATCTCAGTCGGGAAGACTTCTCTTTATCACTGAGACTTCATGTCGAGCTCCCCACTTTTTTTCGAGCTCTTATTACTTCGGGGAGACCCTTCTATCTCAGCAAGACCTTGAGCGAACATACCCTATTTTAGCGAAAGCCTTCCTTCATGTGCTTAACAGTCAATGAGACAAAGTGGGTCGGTGAGACATCTTACCAAAGAAAAAATGCTATCCCGAGGCCTTCCATCATTGGCAGGAGTTAATTCTTTCACCGAGACCTGGTGGTGAATCTAATTTCTTTTGCTGAGGCCATAAGTCAGCAATAATTTTGAATGAAGGTGAGATGTCACGGAAAACCCCTTCTAATTTGTTGGCAAGGCTGCATACTCTCGGTAGGACCTCATGGCAATGGAAAAATACTTTGGTGAGCTTTCCTCATCTTCTATTGGTGAGAGCTTATTAGTGTTACCCTGAATGTACTCAACTTTACTGAGCTCCACATTCATTTTATTGAGACATCGTTAAGTCGACAAGACTTCATAGCAAGGCCCATTAGTCATATCAATAAACGCTTCCGTCGTTGAGACTACACCATGTTGGCAAGACATTACTCTAGCGGTTGGAGATTATTCCAATGTCACATATGTCGGGGAGACCTTCTACATTCAGCGAGACCTCATGGTGAAGTTCACATCTCGCACCAACAACATTTATTACATCAAGCCCCCCCCGTTTGCTTCGGTGAGACCTCAAGCAATCGGCAAGACCTTAGGTCGATATCAATTTCTCTCAGCGAGGCCCTTGCCAGTCGCCGAGACATCTTGGTGACTTGACCCTTCTTTTGGTGAATTGACTCTCGTTGGGGTGACCTTTATGTGTCATCGAGAATTCCTGTCGAGCTTGCTTCCTTTTGGAAACATTGCTTCCCTTTGATGGGAGTCATAGCGAGGGCATCAACTTTGCCGAGACCTTGGCCTGTCAGCCAGAGCTCTCACTGGCCTCATTTTTTTGATGATAAGTTTACTTTCTCTTCGGTCGGGGAGACATTACTATCTTGGCAAGACCCTTCGCTAAAGCTTGCATCCTTTTCCAACACTGCCTCACTTCGACGAGACCTCACCCAATTGGTAAGACCTTTTACCGAGGCTAGATCTCATGGCAATGATGCCTTCACTCAGCAAGAGCCCTTTAGTCAGTGAGACATTTATATGGTCCTGGTGACTCTCCTCTTTAGGGGATTTTCATGCGGAGCTTGACCTAGGTAGGCCTTCCAATTGTGTTCCTTATGACCTAGCACTAGATGCATGATTTAATCCTTGATGCAAATGACCCATCTAGGCTTTTAAGAAATTTTGAAACATAATTGCCTCCCTAATGAACCCATGGATGGAAATTGGGCAACATATTATACATAATAATATAATATATTATATATTAAATACATAATTCGGTAAGAGATTATCATAAATTGTATAACATTTTTGTAACTATATATAAAACATATCAGATATCCAATACATTTGAAACAAAATTTAATGCCTAGGGATTAGCCTTAGGCTTGCTTTGTATTTTGGTTCAGACCTGCCAATCCTAAGAAGTTAACACAAAAAATATGTTTAACAACTTACTTTGCTTTTCTAGACTTCGCCCATGTGGTTGATGACTTTTTTTTACCCAAAATTGATGAAATGAAAAGGGTTTGTAAAGGAGCTTCTTAGTTTTCCACCAATACAAATTATACTTTAGTTTGGATCTAATAAATAATTATTATTCATTTTCTATTAGAATTACGACTAATGTCCTAATTGATAGCCTGATTGAAAAACATCTATATCTTTCAAATGGTATCATAACTTTTGAATCCAAAACATGTGTCACATTCTATACTTTGCATACTATAGAATTAAAAAAAAAGAATTTCATGAAGTTTTGACCAATTTAAGGTGGTCAGACATATGAGTTTTTATATTTTTAAAATTTGTAATAAAAAAATCATAATTAATTATTAACTCTGAAAAAAAATACAAAAAGAATGCATCACATCCGGACATGAGCCCTCTAATTATATCTAAAATATTATAATTTTATTATGGTTAGGGTGGTTAGATAGACACCTACTTCTTATTTTTGCCCTGAGATTTAAGTACTATTGCATTGAAATTTAAAATTTTCACCAAATCATTTTTTTTTTAGAAATATAAACCTAGTAGTTTAGAAACTACATTCAATTTTGCACAGATTCCATTCTTACGCATTTTTGAAATAATATAGATAACATATTCAAATTTTTATGTCAAGTTTCCTAACTTTGATTTTTCTAAATTTTCATTGCCACTTAAGGGCCTATTTTTTCCATGATGACCTTGCACATACCCTAAATATGTATATATGTATATATGTGTATATAGATATATATATGACTCTATTTCTAGATGGGTTTGCTACTGTTAATTTATGAGACTTGGTGCTATGGGGAATGCTATTTTGTTTCATTTCTCCATAAGGTTTTGTTGAGAAAGGGGTGTGTTATGACATGCAACACTTTTCTTTTGCTTTGTAACCATTGTTCGATGCAAAAAACACAAAATAATCTCTACCTAGTTTTGTAGGATCTACACAAAAGTTGATTAAGTTTGCACTTTGATAGAAGCTTGGAATGCTTGCTCACGACTCTATTAGTGTGTATAGCAACAAAATGACACCAAACAATACCTTATGGAAATTTTCCTGGTCATTTTTTTTGTTCCTTGAGTCTTTAAATGGTAGGTGTTATTACAACCGTTTCTAGTGCACAAAAAGCATAGAACAATTAATCTTGATACGAACCAACATTCAATTTTGTTGGCCTTCTCTACCCATACAACAGGGAATGTTCCACCTTATTCCCAAAGCAACCAATAACTTCCTCTAGCACCTTCTTCACAACCATTGGAAGGAAAAAAAATGGGAGGCTAACTAAATATCCTGGCCAAAGTTATGACCCATTTGCCACCTACTACATGAATTAGCATGCCACATGCTACACACCATAAATGAAACAATGTCGTAGAGGTTTCATGTATATGGTACATATATTGGAAATGGTTGCAATAATACTTTGCATTTAAAACTCACCAAACTAATTGAGCAACTTATGGTATTTTCAATAAGGAATTATTCAGTGCTAGTTTCTGGATTGAGCTACACAACATACGTAACAAATATTATAGCCAAGAACCATATGACATCTATATCCAACATGGCCCTATAATTAGAGATTGCAATGCAGTAGCAAGAACAATTGGTAAGTATTAGATGGATACCCAAACATAGATACTTACATACACAAATACATGATAGACACATATATCTACACAAAACTCTGTCAAGATATTATATGCACTGAAAACATTGTAAACAAGATGAAAACAACATTCCCTTTAAAAAAACTCATAGATACTTGTAAATATTGAATTGTGCATTGTGCCATAAAAAAATGGACCCTTTTCATTTTCATGGTTTCTTAGGTCTTCTTTCATAGTGTTGGAACTATGTTGCTTTAATTTTATGATGTATCTTGGCTTGAACATGCTTATTTCAGTGCTAAAACTCAAAGAACGACATATTATGAAAGTGTTGTGAAATGTTGTAAGACATTTCTATATTCTTCTAGACTCTATTTAATTCAATTCACCTAAAAACCACCTTTTCATTCATCAACAAATCCTATTTTGAAGTATTGTAAAGTCTTGTAACAAGATTTCATGCTTTTCTAGGCATATGTTCACTATTTACACCCTTCTCATGCTTTATTTTTTCTCTTTATGCCCTCATATGCTTATATTAAGTGTATTTTTGGGTCCTATCCTGACAAACAACATTAAATACAACATTATCCCTGACACTTGGTTTTGGTTCCCAGGTGTGATGCATTTGCCAAGGGTGGCGAATGAGTCCCCCTTGGCCCCAAATGCAAAATATTTCAAAATTTCTTTCAGGATTTTACTCGAATTTACTTCATGTCGGCCTATGATTAGGTATGAATGGATAGTAAGGCACAAGATTTGTATAAATATGTGATTTTAACCTCATTTTACATCTCCTAACACATTCAAGCAATCTCATCATTCTAACATTCAATCTTCAAGCACTCAAGCATACTACATCATCAATCCAAGCACTTTTCAAACACTTTGGAGCAGCCATTGGCATCACTTCAGATTTGCATATTCAAGGATTTGTGATCCAATGGATATTTTTAGTGAAAATTGAAGTGTCTCATTTCTCTCCAGAATCTGCACCATTAGAAAGATCTCGATGTACTGGTTCCAATGCAACTCGAACGGAGCTAAAAGGAGTCTGTTTGTGCAAGTTATGGCTAGTCAAACCTTGGGTCAAACTGGGATCAGAGGGCATCCAAGAAGTGGGAAAAATGATGTCGTCAAAAGCTGTCGAAGTTGGCATCATCATGAAGAGCTCATCGAGATGATTCTGATGGCATTCGTTTTGTCGAAATCTGACATCGTATGCTCAAGATACAGCTGGTCAAAGCTCTCAGTTGACTTGGTGACTAGAAGGCACAATGATGACGTCAGCATCCGTACAAGATGATGTCAGAAATTAGTACAATTCCAAAGTGGACCAATCGGGAGCTGACATGTGGAAGTCCGTACAGTCTGTACTCTAGTCAATAGGCCACGTCATTGGACACGTCAGCATGCCAGTCAGCAGGTCTGGCGAATCATGCTTGGACACATGGCAGGTGAGTTGGTGGAAAGTACAGTTCATTGGCATTTGTGTCAGTGACATGTCTTCATGATCGACGAATTAGAGCTAGCCACATGGCACCCTCCTGGTGTGACACATGGCCCTATCTTTACTTCTCTTTGTCGGCGAGTCTGTTGGTTGTTTGTCCAAAAAAAAGGGTTGTTCAGCAGATTCGAAATCCCGACCTCACACATACCATGACTGTTGGCTACCAATCCAGCTACAAACTTGGAGCTAATTCAAATGCGTTAGCAGTTTGTTTTATTATCGTTTTATTTAGAAGTTTGTTTTAAAAAATGTGAGGCCGGCGAGAGTTGAACCCCGCACCGGCCGGGTTCTAAAAATGACCGCCACCAACAAGCCACCGAATTGTTTTCAAATATTATTTGGCATCGACGGGTTTTGTTGACTATATAAAACCGAATGCCTTTTATTTAAAAACAACTCCCCTAAACTATAACAATAATCCTTTTATGGATTAACCAAAAAAACTTCCCAAATAACAATAAGTCCGAAATGATTAATAAAAAGGGCTTAGAATGATTTTAGGGGATTTAATAGAGATTTCTATGTAAATTGGGGGATGTAGTTGTTTTTAGGGGGATTTGGAGAATATTGTAAAATCATATGGTTTTATACCATATTGGGATATTTTTTTGTATAAAAGGGATGTAAGGGTGAGAGTTGAGTTAAGTGATTTGGAGGTGATGAAGTATTGAAGCTGAGGTGACGAGTGAATAGAGGTCTTGAGGAGATTGTTTTTGAGTCATTCTTGCACGTCAGAGCGTCATTATGCTGTCGAAGTGCTTGAAGAATGGTTGTGGTGCATTTGTAATTGATTTTTGGAGTTAATCGGATCGGTCACTCTATTGGAGTGGACCCGGAGACGTAGTCACATTTGTGACGAACTCCGTAATCAAACCCCTGTTTGCACTTTTCTCTCCTTCTCTCACCTTCTGACTCTCAATTCTATTGGCTTCACTTTGTTATTATTATTACTTTAATTATTTACGTGAGTTAATTTTGTTTCAATTAACTTGGAATAATCATTGTAAAAGTTTAAGCATTCAATACTGCATATAGTCTAGATCCTATACAGATCAAGTGGTATCAGAGCTCAGTTGACTATTATTGCAGTTATTTTTTTTTTGAATGCTAACGAGATCCAGGATTCAGAAGGGCAAAGGAAGGCTTGAAGACTTTGATCCTAAGATCGGGAAGCGAAGAACTTTTTCGAAGATGTCTGTTTCTGGAATGGAGGTTCCTGATGAGATCAATGAGCAGGAATTTCGAAGAGCATTCCTTGAGATGAAGGCTAAGGTGGACATTCTTTTTCAGGAGAGACAAGAGTGAAAGGAACGTGAAGAAGGTTCGTCGAAGCAAGAAGATCGCAAAGACAAGAAAGGGAAATATGGAGATGGTGACAAGCAACCAGATCCACCATCTTCTTCTTCTTCTCCCTCTTCTCCTTCTTCTCCTCATTCTACTTCTTTTAATCCTTTCAAGAGTGGGTATAAGCCTAAAATTAAATTGGATGTAAAATTTGATTTACCAAAGTATTGTGGTGAACTTAATGCTGAAAAATTGGATGATTGGATTCAGCAAGTAGAAGTCTATTGTAGAGTCCAAAACCTATTAGATGATGTTGATAGGATCCAATTAGCTACTCTTCGTTTAGGAGGTACAACTTTAACCTCGTGGGAGAGTAAGACTAAGGCAGAAGTTTCACAACATGGTAGAGTCAGTTTAACTTGGGCAGAGTTTGTTAATGCTCTTAAGAAGAAATTTTATCCCTAGGACATATGCAACAGTTAATGATGGACTGGAAAATGTTTAGGCAAGGGAAGGGTCAAACTGTCCAAGAGTACACCCATGAATTCAGGAAAAGGGCTATTTCTTTGAATGTTCCTTTGTATACCTAGGACACATTGTTGAAGTACATAGGATGTCTTCATTTCTACCTTAGGCATTCTATTCTGGTTTTGAACCCTTGTAATTTGGATGAAGTGTCTGTTCAAGCTACACACTTAGAGTCAAGGGGTAAAGGATCTTTTATTGACAAGTTTGATAATGATGTAAAGAAATCATCTAAGGTTGCAGAGACAGGGAAAGGAAAGAAGGCAGCTACAGTTAAGAAGGATGATAAACTTTCTTGCACTCATTGTGACAAGAATGGTCATGATGAAGATCACTGTTGGAAGTTACATCCAGAACTGAAGCCTAAGTGGGCTCAGAAACATAATCAGAGATAGAAAGGTAAGGAGAAAGCCATGAATGTTGTTTTAGATCTTGGTTCAAATTCAGATGATGAGACTAAGATAACAACAATGGGTCTAAAAGGTAAAGCTCCTATTTCTGGTGTTTCTATTGCTAGTTGTTCTTCTACTTCTAAAGTTAATGATGTCTCTGAAGATGTGAAAAGGAATGAGATTTTTCATTTAAGGGTTGTTGCTGAGAACAGTAAAATTGATGCACTCATAGATAGTGGTTCTCAAGTGAATTTAATTTCTGAAAGTGTTGTAAAGAACTTGGGATTAAAAACTAGACAACATAAGAAACCTTATCCACTAAGTTGGATTTGTGAAAATGATAAGTTGCAAGTAACAAGATAATGCACCTTAAGATTCACAATCACTAGTAAATTTTTGGATGAAGTATAGTTTGATGTGGTTCCACTGGATATCTGTGGGATAGTGCTTGGTAGCCCTTATCTTTATGACAAAAAAGCAATTTTCTATAGGGAAAAGAATCATTATCACTTGTTTAAAGATGGCATTCAGTATATTGTACATTCTCACAGGATTAAGACTGATCGTTCTTTTGCAAACACAGGGTAGTTAAAGAGGGTAATTAATGCAAGTAAAGAGTTAACTCTTATGTTTGTCAGTACAGGTGGTTCTACACTTGAACTTGGAGTAGCTAACCAGGATCAGATGTTGCAGGATGCACTTGCAGTACAACATGAGAAAATGATGATTGAAAACATTGATAGTTCCTTGGGTAAAAATGTTCGTGTTGTAAAGGATTGATGTTTTGTTGACTTATTCTCTTTCATTTTTGCATTATTGTTCAGCGTGATGCTAGTCATATTTTGTTGGTTAGTGGCTACGACAATTGATGTAGATGCTTATGGAAGTGATAACATTATGTTTATGTTCAACAATATTGTTGCACACTTCATTGTGCTTGTGAGCCAGGTTTTCAGATGTACAGAGGATACAGGACAAGTGGGGAGGCCAATTCCTCAAGTAATGTCAGAGTAAATGTCACTTTTGGAGGTCCAAAAGGTCTTCAGTGGGGAGGCCTGATCCAGTGGATATTTTCAGTGAAAATTGAAGTGTCTCATTTCTCTCCAGAATCTATGCCATCAAAAAGAGCTCAATGTCCTGGTTCCAATGCAACTCGAATGGAGCAAAAAGGAGTCTGTTTGTGCAAGTTATGGCCAGTCAAACCTTGGGTCAAATTGGGATCAGAGGGCATCCAGGAAGTGGGAAAAATGATGTCGTCAAAATTTTTCAAAGTTGGCATCATCGCGAAGAGCATCAAGATGATTCTGATGGCATTTGTTTCGTCGAAATCCAACATCATATGCTCAAGATACAGCTGGTCAAAGCTCTCGGTTGACTTGGTGACTAGAAGGCACAAGATGACATCAGCAATTCGTACAATTCCAAAGTGGACCAATCAGGAGCTGACACATGGAAGTCTGTATAGTCTGTACTCTAGTCAGTAGGCCACATCATCAGACACGTCAGCATGCCATGTCATCAGACACGTCAACATGCCAGTCAGCAGGTCTGGCGAATCGGGCTTGGACACGTGGCAGGTGAGTTGGTGGAAAGTACAGTTCGTTGGCATCTGCATCAGCGACACGTCTTCATGATCAATGAATTAGAGCTAGCCATGTGGCACCCTCCTGGTGTGACATGTGGCCCTGTCTTTACTTCTCTTCGTCGGTGAGTCTGTTGGCTGTTTGTCCAAAAAAAAGGGTTGTTCGGCGGATTCGAAATCCTGACCTCACACATACCATGACCGTTGGCTACCAATCCGGCTACAAACTCGAAGATAATTCAAATGTGTTAGCGGTTTGTTTTATTATCATTTTATTTAGAAGTTTGTTTTAGAAAATGTGAGGCTGGCGGGAGTTGAACCCCGCACCAGCCAGGTTCTAAAAACGACTGCCACCAACAAGCCACCGAATTGTTTTCAAATATTATTTGGCATCGGCGGGTTTTGTTGACTATATAAAACCGAATGCCTTTTATTTAAAAACAACTCCCCTAAACTATAACAATAATCCTTTTATGGATTAACCAAAAAAACTTCCCAAATAACAATAAGCCCGAAATGATTAATAATAAGGGCTTAGAATGATTTTAGGGGATTTAATAGAGATTTCTATGTAAATTGGGGGATGTAGTTGTTTTTAGGGGGATTTGGAGAATATTGTAAAATCATATGGTTTTATACCATATTGGGATATTTTTTTGTATAAAAGGGATGTAAGGGTGAGAGTTGAGTTAAGTGATTTGGAGGTGATGAAGTATTGAAGCTGAGGTGACGAGTGAATAGAGGTCTTGAGGAGATTGTTTTTGAGTCATTCTTGCACGTCAGAGCGTCGTTGTGCTACTGAAGTGCTTGAAGAATGGTTGTGGTGCATTTGTAATTGATTTTTGGAGTTAATCGGATCGGTCACTCTATTGGAGCGGACCCAGAGACGTAGTCACATTTGTGACGAACTCCGTAATCAAACCCCTGTTTGCACTTTTCTCTCCTTCTCTCACCTTCTGACTCTCAATTCTACTGGCTTCACTTTGTTATTCTTATTGCTTTAATTATTTACGTGAGTTAATTTTGTTTCAATTAACTTGGAATAATCATTGTAAAAGTTTAAGCATTCAATACTACATATAGTCTAGATCCTATACAGATCAATTTGGAAAGTTTGTAATACTTGCATGTTATTAATTTATCATCTCCTTTACATTTCACTCATTTCTATTTGGTTTGACTAAGGAAAACCCCTATTCACTAACCCTCCAACATTTTTCCCCTTTGTGCATGTGTATTTGTAGCTTTATTATGAAAATTTAATAGGTTTAAAAGTGATGAAAAGTGGAATTCAAGTCAACTAGGCTCTTCAAGTCAACTCATCATCTTTTCAAGCCTTTTGAGTGTTTTCTGTAGAATTGACCTTGACAACCTAACATTCAGACATTGGTAGATATGGTGTAGTAGTGTTGCCTCCTAATTTTCCATAAATATTGAGGAGGACTAATTAACCATCCTTCGTGAATGAGTCCCACTTGAAATCTAAATTTTTTGCATTTTGTCAAAAATCAACTCTTGGCTGTCAGGAATTAGTTCTCGACACTTTTTCAATAGTAGGAGGACTAATTCGACACCCTTGGTGAATGATTCCCACTGTGAAAAATTAGAAAATTTCATTAGCATTCTAGAAACTCTAGAAAGCTCATACAACATTCAGGTGCACTCATATTTGACCCTGTACCTTTTGTTCTACATATTTCTTTCAATTTCTTTATCTTTCATAGTTGTTTGCATATCATAGTGTGCTTTCAAACATAGCTCAAATTTCACTTTAACATTCATTTTAGATCATTTTAATTAGTTAATTACATTTATTTTAGTTCATTTACATCATGTCTCATTTCACAAATCCTAATTTTAGTGTAACATAAGCATTTTTGGATCTAATCTTTGTCCTTTTAGGTGAAAAACCCTATAAGAGTCAGAGAGTCCTTTAGGTCCAAAAATATGTCACATGCATGCATATACACATAGATATCCAATACACATACATATATCTACACACATCTATAGCAGAAAGTTGTATACATAGGGAGATTTTAATTGCATGCATGTATATTTATCTATATGCATACATAAATGTAGACATACATACAACTATGTCCACAAGTAGATATATTAGTGGGTGTAGATAGTGTGGCTTTGTATACCCTACCACATGGAAATCATAAATGAGATAATATGTTCAAATCTTATTGGCTATTTGTATGAAATTTGGTTAGAATTCTCATCCGTCTATCTAGTTTTGTACCCCTCTAGTAGTGGGGAAAAGGTGGCGGGTTGTCTTATTTTGGTGAAATTAATTGTTGTATGGTTTCCTTCTAGTGGTTATGGTGCAAGTAATATTTGTCTTATAAGCCCTCAAAAAACAAAGTGAACATCTGTGCAATTTTTGATAACGCATTGTTGGGTGTCATTGTTTGGGTTTATGTTGTTCTTCAAGGTGGTTGTGAGTGAGGAGGGTGAGCTTGTGTGAAGGTGCAGGTGCATTCATCAGTTGTGGAATTTTTGTGAATGTGCTTGCTATATGGTATTGTTTTTTATAAAGTGTTGTTGAAAAGGCTGTATTGTTTCAATTTCTAGTAAGGTTATGTTCAGAAATGAGTATATTTTTTGATGGGTTTGTCACTACTAATTTTCAATTGGGTTTTGTTGAGAGGGTTATATTGTTTCTATTTGTGATAGACTTTTGTTGAGAATAAATTTTGGATAAGCTTTTGTTCACAAACGAGTATATTTTTTCATGGGTTTGTCACTACTAATTTTTCAAAGTGTCTTGTTGAGAAGGCTATATTGTTTCTATTTGTGATAAGCTTTTGTTAAGGAACTAGTATATTTTTAGTTGGGAGACAAACCTAGATTAAGAAACCCACAAAAGACAAAAAATGACAACTAGGAACCCATACAAAACCATACACACAAAGTGAAAACCTTAAACCAAATGAAAGTCGTTTTCATAGACAATATAATCTTTTCACAACACCTTATGAAAATTAGAATAACCAAAAAATGCCAAGAATAAATGAAATAATATTGTTTTTAACAAACAATATAGCCTTTTGCATACAATGCCTCAAGGAAAATTCAAACAATATATATGTGTGTGTGTGTGTGTGTGTGTGACGTGTGTGTGTATTTATGTGTATATATATGTATGTGTATATATGTATGTATATGTATATATTTGTGTATATGTATGTATGTATATATATATGTGTATATATATATGTGTGTGTGTATATGTATATATGTATCTATGTACATATTTATGTGTGTGTATTTATATATGTATATATATGTGTGTATATATATAAATGTGTATATATATAAATATATGTGTATATATATATATGTATCTGTATATATTTATATATGTGTATATATATATGTGTGTGTGCGTATATTTATATTTTTGTATGTCTATATTTATATATATGGATGTGTATAGAATCAACAACATTAATTATTTTATTATGTTCTAACCGTAACCAGAAAGTGAAAGCCATAAATCAAACAACATTGGTTTCAACAATGACCCAGATAGACAAAGCCACAATATAACCCGAGCTATACAATAACAATTGAAAAAAATTGGATAACCTCAACAATTTTATTCCATTGCAAACATACCCACAAAATGAAAACATTAAAGAGAAACCCATCAAAAATTGATAGTAACAAACTCATACAAAAAAAAACTCATTTCTTAACACAACCTCCTCAAAAATTGAAAGAATATAGCCTTTTTAGCAACAAAACTATAATCAAAAATACCGAATGGAAGCTAACACAATGTATATGATTGACTATTTTATTCCATTGCAAAGAACAGTAATCAACAATACCTAATGCAATGAACCATAAACTATATAACATTAACTATTTTTCTCCATTGCAACCATAGCCATAAAATGGATGCCATAAATTAAACAACATTTGTTTCAACAGCAAGCCAAACAAATGAAACTATTAAAGGAAAAAATTCACAGTAACATATCCTTACAAAATGATAGGTATAAGATGTCAACCATAAATTAAACAATATTTGTTCTTACTAAAAAAATAGTCTTCTCTCAACAACACCCTATCAAAATTTGGAACTATCAACAATGCATTAACAAATATCAAGCAATATAGCCTGCAACAACCTGTGAACAACAAGTGAAACAATATTCAAAAGAGTTCCCCTTGTATGCAAGTCTTTGTGGTTCCTTTGCATACATAGATATTTGTACATATGACACATACATTGTGTATCACTTTTATTATTAGTGCCATTTCCAATACTTTTGTATTGCTTTTGGAGTCATTGGTCAATGCAGAAAAATAAAAATATGTTGCAGCCAGCTTTAAAAAAAAAATGCATAGCAGGCAATTGGAATTTCACCTTCAGAGTACCTTGTCCTCTTGGCATCAACATTTACTATTGTATGGTGTTCGTGTAGTGGAAATGGTTGTGCTAATATATGCTATTAAAAAATGTGAGAAAAAATAGTGAAAGCCTTTTCAAATTTCAATAAGGCATTGTTGGGTGTTCTTCTCTGAATTTAGCTCCTTTGACAACTATGAGCCAAGATTGTGAGCTTCTTTGAAGGTTGAAGTCCGCCTTCCCTTTCCAACAGATGTATCACTGTGTATCTATATCTATGATTTCTCATTCATCTATATATCTATATTGTCTTCATGTAATGCCATGCACGTACATTTCTACATGTACTTCTTTAGTATGTATATTTCCAAACAAAAAATTCCTCTATATGCATCCAATCAATGATGTTGGATTGTATTTGTTAGCATATTTGTTAAGCATGCCTTTTAGGTTCTTATTTCTTAGAGGCTTGTAAAAGGAATTATTTCTTGTGTGATGAGAAAGATTGCTTCCAACATTGATAGAAATGATGGACAATCTATGTTCTTGCTCTGGGGTTTGGTGAGAGCCCATGGGACTTTATGACCCAATATGGTAGGGTGGAGAGCATGCCTTCTTTTCTTGTTTTTCCTTTCATATTTGTTATTCACTATTCATTATTTCTTAAAGGCTCACAAAAGGAATTGTTGCAATGATAGGATATCTTGTATGTGTGATGAAAAAGATTGCTTCCACCATTAATAAAAGTGATGGACAATCTATATTCTTGCTCAAGGGTTTGGTGAGAGCCTGTGGGGATTCATGACCCAATATGGTAGGGTGGAGAGCAGACCTTGTTTTGTTGTTTTTCATTTCATATTTTCTATTTGTTTTTTATTTGTGTTGTGGGTAGTTGTGGACATGGTTATATGCATGCATACATTTACGTATGCATATATGTAAATCAAGAAACAATACACGACCCTCTGGGGAGGCTGACAAAAATCCTAACCAAACTTAACAAAAACCAAATAGCACCTTGTTGCCTTTCATGTGCTACCAAAAAAATCTAAAACTAGTGCATATGTATATTTGTATGTATATATAAATTTTCAATCAAAATATTGTGTTTCCAATATGGTAGGCTAGATAGTATATCTTCTTTTCTTTTGTTTGGGTGTTTGCAAGAATGTTTTGTCTTCATTGTAATATATGTGTATGTATATATGCATGTGCAATGGAAAAAATGCAGCTTTTATAGATGGATATTGAAATGAATGAAGGTACAATGCACAACCATAGGAGCAATATTGTTACACTCTTCTTTAAAGTGTACATTGTACTTTCCATTCGTTGCATTCTCCATTGAAAATATTTCATATGTATGGCTACATTTGCAAAAAAAATTACATATGCACATGCTTTGGTTGTTGTCGATGGATCACTATTGTGGAAAGTATTTGTAACTGTATATGTTTGTAATTTACAAATTTTTAAACTTTTGTACAATGTTTTATATTTTACAGCTAGTAAATTGCTAGATATGAATCCAATGCATATTGTTAATTGTGATGTCTTAGTAATAACTATTAGTATGAAAGGTTTTATATTGGACATAGTAAGTAGCATTGAATTCAGAATTGATCATACTGGTGGGAAATGTATGTTCTTGCTTGGGGGTTTGATGAGACCTCATGGTGCTTGATGCCCCACTATGCTATGGTGGAGAGTAACTATTTCTTTGGTCTATTTCATTTTGCATTTCCTGACTATTGATTGATTGGATTGTTTCTTTTTTAGATACTATACACATCCTTTTATATTTCCAAGTAGAAAAACCCATAAATTATTGGCCTGATGTTTTCAAACACATTCTTGTATTCATTCTACTATATGTATATGTATATATGCATGTGCAATGAAAAACGTAAAGTTATTTTGAATGGAGAGTGTCGTGAAGGAAGGGATGATGCACAAAAATAGGAAGCAACAACAACACAATCTTCTTTAAAGAGTGCATTGTACCTTCCATTCATGACACTCTCCATTGAACACAAATTTCATATGCATATATACATCTGCAGGCACATTTCCATATAGGTTTATTTTTCTTGTTGTCAATAAGTGACTATAGGGAATAGTTTTTGTCTACATGCAGATTTTTTATTTTCTAAATTTTCCCTCCCTTGCACCATGGTTTTGCATCTTAAAGTAGGAAATTTGTATATATTCATGTAATGCATAATGTCAATTCTCATGCCTTGGGTATTATTCCTTCTAGGCTCAAAAAGTAACTATTAGAATGAGAGTTGCTATATTGGAAATAATGAGTAACATTCATTTCACATTTGATCACAGGGAATAAATTTTTGGACATAGTTGACCTAATACCATTGATGAGACTTCTTTTTTAGAAGATTATTTAAGTATTAAACTATGTATCATTATACTTCACAAATTACTAGTATATGTGACATGGTTTAACACTAATAATGCTCTCTTGAAAAGAAGTCTTGTCAATGCATGGTGTTACCATTAATTCATGTCCATATGCAAATTTACTATTGCAATCGATGCATTTCCTTTTGAATTAGCCACTTCCCCAATGAGATTGATCTCACATGGCTTTGTGACCCAGTATGCTCTGGTGGATACCAGGTGTTTCTTTTGTCCATTCCATTTTTTATTAGTTATTTGTTGATTACTTGCATTCTTGTTTTTTTAGTTGGAGTTTGAAAGCACTTTTAAATATAATGCATATGGATACATACAATTATGTATATATATATATATATGTATGCTTTGGTTGTTTTCCATAAAGCATCGTTGAAAAAGAAAATTGTGCCATGTGTGCATTTTGATTTATTTGTGCTTGGCTTTATTGCTATTGATTCTTCTATTTTGTGAGTCTTCCATCTAGGCCACTATTCAAACCAATATTATTTCCTTTATGGCTTGCATATTGTGTTAATGATTGGAACATAGTAAATATAGTTCATGTTATATATTTTATATTTCTTTCCATAGGGTATTATTGATTGTTACTATGTTCCTTTGGCTACTTTCTTGCATATTCAATTAGGTTGACCACTTTATTTATGCCATTTCCCTTTGACTTGGTGTTTACAACCATTTTATTATTTTGTTAATATTATTGATGTAGGAATCACAACCTTCTTTAGGTTTCAATGCCATGTATCGAGAGTGGATCATAAAAAGGAAACAAAGTGTGAGAGAAACTAGCTTTATTATGCACACCACAAAGATCAAATTTGTGCAAGTCGGTGAGCCAAATACTTGCAACAAATATGTTCTCTAGACCTAGTTGGCTTGTCACCGCATGCCTAGCTAGGCACACCACGATTACAAGCAAGCTCGCCAGTAACATTTTCTCACTATTACTCCACCTCAACTTCCACCCCTTTGTAGTTGCACCACACCCATAATTATGAATCTTCCTCCATAATACCTAGCTATACATTCCCCCAAATCCCTATTTGACATTCCTTTCCAACCACATCGTCGACAACCCAACCCTCAGGAAACATGTTTGGTGAAACTTTCCACATAACAATGCAATCCTTCTGCCAGCACATTGATGCTTTGTTTGAATTGAAAATTTTTTCTATTTGCATTGAGAGCTATGCTAGCATGAGAGTTAGGGGATCCAATACTAGTGTTGGCTATTTGCATTGTGCTTCTAAAAAGGGTGTCCATAGATATAGCCTAGCAAACAAAATGGATCTAGGGCCACAACTAGTTGTCCTTACAAAGCTTACTCAAGTCGAAGAAATGCTTATAGCCAGAGTTTCTCTCATTTTACAAGTAACCCATGCTAGAGGAGGCCAATAAAAATATAGTGGCCATACTATAAGCTTCCCACAAGACATCACAGGCATTGCAACTTTGTTGTTGTGATGGCTACATGATCTTGAATTTGTGATTGTGTGAAGAATTGGCATTCAGGGGACAAACTATGATTGCTATGTTGACAAACATAATGTCATGGCTGCATTAAGATATAAAATTGAGAATGACCCATACTATAGTGATGTTGCAATAGATTGTGATGCTTTAAATTTATTTCCTTCTACAAGTACTAGCATCTCTGATCTCTTGCACATAATGGAAGAACTAATGCATGACCTAAATGAACCAATCGAAACTGTAGAAAGTGTTGTTGATGAGGAAGATGACCTTCAAGACTTGTTGTCATTTATTCTATTGATTCCCAACCCTCCATGAGAATTCCAAGAAATTAGAGATGCCTTAAAAGTTAAAGACACTAGTCAAAATAATTTTCCTTGGCATCAATGAATATAATATAGAAGGGTTATTAAGTATGGCTTTTCCAACGTTGTTTACCACTGGCATGGCAATGCTCCTACAATTGAGAACCATACAAATTCACTTACATGAATATGCCTTGCACTTGATGAGATACCATGATAATAGATTTTGCAGGCATGTTAGATTTAGATATTACATTTCTAATTTTCTAATGAGATATTGAAGCCAATAATCAACATTAGTTTTTATGAAAACAAACTTGGAAGAAAGAATCCCAAATTCATTTCTTGCTTTATGGAAATTACTTTGGGAGGCACCAGATACCCAAATAGAAAAAAAACTTATTTTATGTGGTGCATCCTTGTGAGAACATGCTCATATTGGGCCAAGTTCTGAAAAGAGCTTGCAACAATGATCCACTAGCTTGGTACATTGACTCTTTTCTTCACTTTGAGCTCTACACATACAAAATGGTCTAATCTGCGTAAGGTGATTGAACCTCATACCCAATTTTATTTTCCATACTCCCATAGACACTTCATAGAGAAAATTGTGAAAAACCCACACATAACAACCTTGTACATGGACCTATGATTCACTATTTTCCTTGAAGAGGTTATTGAGAGACTCTTCCACACAAAGGACTATTGGTATAGGTATGAGTGGCAACATCACGGGTCAGCACATGTACATGGTTTCCTGTGGCTCCTAGATACCCCAAACATGGACATGCTTGATTGGTCCAACCCACATGATCTTCAACAAGAAAAAATAATCTTTGATCACTATGTTTTAGCATGGAACCCTTGCGCCCTAGAGAAGCTAATATCAAGGATCCACCACTCATCTTTGGATGACCCCTACTTGCTTAATACTACACAAATTTATTCTATGGATCCAATGGTGGACTATGAAAATTTGTTAAACATGATTCAAAGGCATACCAAGTGCACTCAATACACTTGCCTAAGGAAAAAAATCCAACAATTACAATGTCACTACAAAGCTCCATGGAATACACAACCATCTTTGACATTGACAATTGATAGTGAATTGAAAAATCATAGAAAATAGCAAGAAATGATGAGCGTGTTAATATCCACAACCCTAAGATGCTGATAATCTAGCAAGAAAATGTTGATTTCCAGCCAATATTGTCTAAACAAATTGTGCTAAACTACATTTCCAAATATGCATCAAAGTCAAAAAAAATATGAAAGCTACATTGATATCTTGTACAGGCTTGCAAATACAAACTCATTTGGGGATAAAGCATTGCTTGCATACCAAAAATTCATGATTAATTTGGTTGTTTATTGTGACATTGGTGCACAAGAAACATGCCATATGCTGCAAAAGTTTCCCCTCGTCATCTCAAGTTGACATTTCTTGTCTTTGAATGTTAGTAGGAAGACGCTTCATCATTTGAAAGCACTTGACAACTGTAATGATCTTTCTAGTGGTTATATTCATTCCTACATGCAAAGACAACTTGAAATGAAGGAAATATCCCTTATTCATTTTGCACAACTCTATACATATCGAGAAAATTACAAAGGTGTAGCTTGTCATGCTCAACCACAACCTGCAATCATCATTGTTTATCTACTTTTCAAGACCATTCCACCAGAACAAAGTGATGCCTATGAAAAATTTTGTTGGTTAGAATTATTACTTTACAAACCTTTTCAAAATGTTGAGGTTAACATAGGCCTTACTAGAGAAAGCACAACACAAAATTGGAGGCTATTTTATGTTGTTGGTTAAGTCGTTTGGCATGTGAATAGACTTACTAACTCCCCTGCTAATGGGGAGGGTAGTGATAGTGACACCGATGATGCACAGTCTCTGCTGCATATAGATGAATATGAATGGGAATTTCTCTCTTGACTTGGTGCCACAAATAATGTTTGTTTTGACCAGCTACAACTCTTGGGCTAGTGGAACTTTGACCTGCTCCATATGTGGGAAAACCACCATGTTCCAGAGAATCTTCATAGCACTACTGAACATTTTTTTTCAACAATTAAATTGCATACAACTAAAGACACCCTTTGCTCATTTGCAATGCCAGCCCTTTGCCATCGACTATCTCCTAGACAAGAGATTGCTTTGAAAATCATTGAACAACACCACGTTGGCCCACCCTCATTGCCTCTACTTTGTATGATCATTCAAGCAACTATTGGCATAGGTAAATCATTCTTGATTGAAAAGATACAAAGAGCACTAAATTGATTGTTGAATCAAAAAATGAACCCTTTACTTGTTTTGGAACCAACAGGTGTTGTTGCTTACAATATTCATGCCTCCATAGTGCATGTTGCTTTATGAATACCAATAAAATATATGAATACATTGAAAGGAAAACCATTGACCATATTTCAAGAGGACTTCAAACATATTAAGTACATACTAATTGATGAAATGAGTTTTTTGGGTCCCAAGTTGTTGCTTAAAATAAATAGTCGATTGTGGAAAGAATTCCTTGGAAGACATATGTAGCCATTTGGTGGTGTTTCTATTATACTTGTGGGTGACTTGGCACAACTTCCCCATGTTATGTACATTCCTATCTATAGTTCTTGGTCCATAGCATTGGCACTTTGGCACACTTTTAATACTGTTGTCACACTTGACACTATCTTTCGCTAGCATGGCCAATTCGATTCACAATAATAGTTTTGTACGCTCCTTATGAATATTAGAAATGTCCAAGCATCCCTGGTTGATTGGAAAATTCTTATGAATCAAAAAAAATCCATGCTTGTGTCTAAGAAAAATAGGGAGTTTGATGAGGCTATCCACTTATTCCCAATAAATAGGTTGGTTGCTTTGCACAATAGGAAAATGCTATAGCAATTAAATGTTCCAATTGTAATTAGTGCTACTAAATGTTCACAACAAAACACACTTGATTATGGTGATGATGAAAAAATTCAAGTAGAAATCTTGCTCAATTGGTCAACAAGTAATGTTGACAACAAACCTTTGGGTGGCAGTTGGCTTGGTCAATGGATCGTTGGGTTTAGTGAAGGTTAGTGTATATGCTAGGGGTGCTAAACCACCTCAACTGCCTAAATATGTTGTTGTTGACTTCCAAAACTACATTGGCCCAACATATAATTATGACAATCCAAGATTCATCCCAATTATCCCAATCACATGAGGTAGCTAAAGACAACTCCCATTGACAATAGCCTAGGCTACGACAATCCATAAATCTCAAGGCCTAACACTAGAGAAAGCTACAAAAGATATTGGAACTAAAGAAAGGAAAGGAATAACATTCACAACTCTCTCTCATGTTAAATCACTAGAAAGAATACGCATAGATCCACCTTTCTCTTTTGACAAGTATTCTAGGCTACATTCTAAAAAATACAATGCACTTCAAATCAAAGAAGAGGATCGTCTCCAACAATTATCTGCACTACCACCATGATAAAATATTTTTTTTCTTCACGATAAATATAACACTTCTCCTTTTCCTTTTTGTTTCAATTCTTTCACAATACCCTTCATTCCCACTTCTAATCACTTTACCCAACATTCTGAAGGTTTTACTTATACATTCATTACTACAAAAAGTTGCTACTCAACTGTTGGTTTATGTTTCCCCTTGTTCCAACCAACATAAATTATCTAAATTTATTTTTTTCTCTCAATAGCTTCCTCTGCTTTACCAAATAGTTCCACTTCCATAGCTATCATGTTTGAATCATTTTTTTCTAACAATGTTAGATTCTAATAAATTTAGATTGGAAACATTTCTAGCTATTATTACAGATCTTCACAATTGTTAATACCTTCATGCTCACAAGTTTTCCATGGTGTTTGAGTTGGAACTATATTCTATTTGTATAGAAGGTAAAGTTGTATCTCATTCTCTCCATCTCTTCTTTTGTAATTACATTTAAAATTCTTTGTCACAAATGCCTCAACTCTAAATAGTTTTAGAAAAAGATAATAGTGATTTCAGCTCAATAAAATTTCCAGGTTCCATAAGAAAATTATATTCAATTGTCCATATATTGTTTACTGCTCTTTGTAAAAGGTATTCCTACATCCTATTTATATGATGTATTTTATTCCACATATATTAGATATTATTTTTTACTAACTATACAACTGTTTATATTTGTTCATTTAAATATTGTGTAGTAATAACACATGTTTGTTGTATTAAACTTCTAATTTCCCTTGTGTCTAATTATATTTTGTTGACAACATTTTAGATTGAAAATGTATGTACTGAGATATAGATTAAACTCGTGGAAAAAAAATTTCCCTACCCAGGGGTTTGGTGAGATTCCATGACACTTGATGCTATAATGTGGAAGGGTGCAAAGCAAGCCTCCCTTATTCTCTTGATCTTCCAATTGATTCCTTGCACAAGGTATGCCTACATCTTATTTTATTACACTCTTCTACTATAGCTTTATTGCATACTATTTGTTATGAATTATATAAGTCTTTATATTTTCTAATTGATTTATTGTCTACCAATGGTATGTGTTTAGTACACTAAATTTTTCATTATTCTTTAATGTTTACAACCATACTCAACCTAAAAAATCACATATGTGGACCTTTGAACACCTTTAGAACTTGTATTAAGTAAGCAATGGCCTAAACATCACTTTCACCATTGATGCCAATGGTAGGCAATTTATTTTTTCTTTCTTGGGGGTTCGGTGAGAGTGCATGACGCTCCATGAACCAATATGGTAGGGTGGACATCAAGTGTTTCTTTCTTATGTTGAGAGTGCATTCTGTGACATCCACCAAGTATTTCTAAGTTTTATTTACTTCATTCCTTGCATTACAAGTACATAGAAAATTGTGTGTTATAAAATAATGAACTTTGATATCTCTTGGTTCACATGTTGTCCATGAATTAGAGATGACTACTGCACTAATATTCACACTTTTTTCTCATTCTTCCAGATCATACTCTAGCCATAATGTGGATTCCAATGATTGTGTTTATAGTCATTATTGGCCAAAACATTGCTTCTACCATTGATCATAGTGGCAATCAGTTTATTTTCCTGCTCAGAGGTTTGGTGAGAGCATGTGATGCCCTATGAGTCAATATGGTAGGGTGCACATCATCCCTCATTTTCTTGTCTACCTACTACAATCTAGTGCATGCACAAGTATGCTCAAATTTTACTCATTTAATGCCTTGCATTACATGTGTATTGCATATTTTGTACTATACATTATAGATCTCTTTAAATCTACTGATTTACATATTCTTTGTCAAATACAAATGTTCACCACACTCAACTTCACATTTTTTTGTTATTTTTCTAGAGCATACTTCAGCTATAATGAAGAATTTGATGAACTAATTGCAAAATTAGTTGCAATGGTCAAATAGACAATCACATCCTAATATACTCTAGGTTGATTGTGATAAGAAAAATTCATTCCACCCTTGATCAAAGTGCTAGACAACATATATTCTTACTCGAGGGTTTGGTGAGAGTCCATGAGATTGTATGACCCAATATAGAAGGGTGGAAACCGAGAGTCATTTTGTTGTGTTCTATTTTATATATCTTATGTATAGATGTCTATATTTATGACATAAAATTCAAATAAAATTCATATGTTTTAGGATATGGTTGTGATGGAATAAAATATTTAATGTTAATCCACTTTGTGTTAGGTTCTATTGGGCATTGCTCATTATTGTTCTCTTGTGTAAGCTATATTGTTTCATTCTCCAGAAGGTGCTATTGGAAAGGCAATATTATGCCATGATCCCTCTAATGATCCAACAAAATTGTTGACATTATGCAGTTTTTTTCAATTGTTATTGTCTACCTTGCACTATATTCTCTGATTTTCAATGGAATCCTCTTCAAAAGGTTGTATTCTTTCAATTTTCAAAAGCATGATATTGAGAAAAAATAAGAAAGCTTATTGATTATTGTTCTCTATCTTAGCCTACATTGTTTTATTTTCGATAGGGTTTTATTGAAGACACTATATTATTTCAATTTTTGATAGGGTGTTGTTGTAAAGCCATAATTATTTTAATATTTGATAAGGTTTTTTTCTAAAAAGAGTACATTTTCATTGTTCAAACTGATAGAACTTGATTTATAGCTTCTTTTATACAATATATGTTAAAATAGTTTGATTTACGGCTTCTATTTTTTGGTTATTGTTGCAATGGAATAAAAATAGTCAATCCTATACACTTTGTGTTAGCTTCCATTGGGCACTGTTGATTATAGTTTTGTTACTTAAGCTATATGATTTCATTTTCTAGAAGGTGTTGTTGAAAAGGCTATATTTTATGGGTTTCATTTTCATCTTATAGTTGGAACAAAATAAAATAATTAATGTCATTGATTCTATGTTTGGCTACATTAGGTATTATTGATTATTGTTCTCTTCCTTATGCTATATTGGGTATATTTTAATATCAATATCAATATATAAATATATATATACACACACACATATATATATACATATATATACATATATGTAATATATATATATACATGCACACATCATATATATACATGTGTATATATATATATATATATGTATATATATGTATATATATATACATATATATATATATATATGCCTCATATATATATATGTATATACATATATCATATGTAATATATGCATGTATATGTATATACTATATGTATATATATATATATATATAATAATATATATATGTATATCCATATCTTAATATATATATTGTTATATAATATAATTACTAAGATGTGTGATTATCCATTATCATAGCTCTCAGGCTATATTGTGGCTTTCTACATCTGGATGGTTGTTGAAACCAATGTTGTTTGATTTATGGCTTTCATTTTTTGGTTATGGTTGGAACATAATAAAATAATTAATTTTGTTGATTCTATGTTTGGTTACATTAAGTATTATTGATTGTTGTTCTCTGCCTTTGGCTAAATGGCTTGTTTTATACAATATATGCTAATATACTATTGCATCCTTGATTTGATGCTCTTTAACTGTTTATATTTTCCCATACATTAGTTAGTGTTTTACAATTTATCTTTCTCTCTCTAATCCTTTTCTCATTTTCTCTCTCTCCCTTGTGATTTATTATTTCATCTCTAAATTGTTTGTTGCATTTCCTCTTGTGTAATGTTCTATACAATAAGTATGCACCAGTATGTATTGATGTGTCAGTATCTTGTCTATGTTTGCTACAACACATTCTGAACTCTCCTAGCCTTAGTCCTTGCATGTCCCTTTCCTTTATGTACATCTCTGCTTATTGAATCATTGTTGTGTGTTTCTACACAAAACTTCTAGTTTATAAATGCTCAAAATATTTTACAAGATAGTCTTAACACTTGATATGAGCGCAAACATTTAGAAAACAAAAAAATTATTTGGATTTATTGACTGCCAACTAAGAGCTGGTAATTTTTTATTTGGATTTATTCACTACCAACTAAAAACTAGTCAAGTGATGTGAAAAATGACTATTAGTAACATAAAAATAGCCTATGCATCTTCACAATGGTGCCACAATTTTATCTGTGACCAAGAAAAAAAATTTAACAAGTGATTTTGTATTCAATAATTTTCTCTATGCTTCAATAACTTGTTCTTTCTAATTTATATTCTTGGAAATGGCAATAGACCTACGTTTTGTACTTGGAATTCTCGATTGTGAATTTCCCTTTGTTTTTCTTTCGAATGAAATAAAAAATTAATGAAGTTTCCTTTAATCAAGTACATTTTCTTTTTTTGGTCATTTCAGGAAATATTTTTGGAATCACGCTATTTGTAGCCCCTGCGTAATCCTATTTTCTTATTTGATTTCTTGGCAATGATTATCTGGATCTTTCTTTGGAGATGTTTTCTTTAGCGGGTTTTGTCTAGATCATTTCAATGGAATTTTATTGAAATGAAGAGGTGGTCTGTGTAGGAATACATTCATCTTTGTTGTGAGGAGTGTCTAAATTTTTGATTGCACAAAAAACACAGAGTTGCTGCTTTGTTTCCCCAATCACAAATAGGGGAATACTCAAATGTGGAATAAACAAAAATGCAAGGAGACAAATCTAGGTATGCAATATTTTCCTTTTGATTAACTATGTTGGAATTGATCAGTACAAGAAAGACTAAACATAAAATACTAAAAAAGAAAATTCTAAGCTATGAATCACAATCTATTGGGAGAAAACAACTACTCAACCAACTTTAGCTAACTTCAAGAGCTCTTAGGGGCTAACTGACAGGAGCTACGCAGAGCTCTTTAGGAGAAATCTCTACTCACACACAGAACAAACAACTACTGCTATTTAGGAGCTTTTAAATGCTCACATAGGAAAACATTCTCTATCTATAGTCTGCTACTGCACAAAAAACTTCTTCCAACTGACAGAATAAAACTACCTTCATTCCTTTTTGTTTTTCAACTCATTCCCTCTCAATTTAAAAATTACCTACCAACATTCAATGGGAATTTAAAATGAGCTACCACATTTACTTCAGTGGCTATTAGGAGTTGCAAGGATGAAGATCCCAAAAACTGTCGTTGAAATTGTCGGGTCCTCATAGGTAGGTGAAACAGGGGGCTAACGTGAGAGCAGAAGGCTCAAGAGCATTCAATTTTCCAACACTCCCCCTTGAAAATGACTTGACAATCAATAGGATCAAATCTAATACAAACCAACAATTCCCAATCTGGTTCTCAGGTGCTCGAAACTATCCTTGCTCAAAGGCTTGGTGAATATGTCTACTAGCTACTGCTCAGACCTGCAAAATGCCATTTTAATTTCACCATTCTCAACCAATTCTCTGATAAAATGATACTTGATTTCAATGTGCTTGCTTCTTCCATGAAACACAGGATTTTTTGTCAAGGCTATTGGTGAAACATTATCACAAAATATTACTATTCCATCCTCTTGTTCTTCTCTCAAATCCGCTAAGACTCTTCTCAACCAAATAGCTTGACATGCTGCTACATTTGCTGCTATATACTCAGCCTCGGTTGTTGATAGGGAAATGATAGGTTGCTTCTTGGAAGCCCATGAGATGACTCTCGAACCCAAATGAAACACATAGCCCAATGTTCTCTTCCTATCATCCAAACTTCCTACCCAATCACTGTCTATGTATCCAACTAGCCCAAAAAAATTTGTTGCTATGTACAAAATGCCATATCCTTTGGTGCCATTCAAATATCTCAGGATTCTTTTACCCGCTTTCCAATGGGTGTCCCATGGAGTCTCCATAAACCTAGAAGTAAGCCTCACACTATGCATTATATCAGGCCTAGTTGTTGGTAAGTACATTAAACTTCCAACCAAACGCTTAAACATGGTCAAATCCACATTGCTGCTGCAATCTTCTTTGCTCAACTTCAGACCTATGGTTGTTGGTGTTGGGGAAGGCTTGGTTTCAAGCATCCTAAATCTCTTCAAGATCTCATTTGAATATTTCTCTTGAGAAATGAATATACCATCATGCATTTGTTTTAATTCTATGCCTAGAAAATATCCCAAGAGACCTAAATCTGTCATTTCAAACTCTCTTTTCATGGCCTCTTTAAAATCAGCAATGAATAAATCATCATCCCTAGTAAAAACTAAGTCATCAACATACAAGACAACAATCAAAACCTTAACATTTTTTGCATTGATGTAAAGAGTGGGCTTACCATTGCTTTTTCTAAAGCCATTGCTCATCAAATATGAGTCAATTTTACTATACCATGCTTGTGGAGCTTGCTTCAGACGATAGAGAGATTTCTTTAGCCTCTACACATTGTGTTCTTGACCTGGAACTTCATATCTAAATGGTTGCTCCACATAAATCTCTTCATTTAACACTCCATTAAGGAAGGCAGACTTCTCATCCATTTGAAATACCTTCCACATGTACTGGGCTGCAATTTCTATGACTGCCTACATGGTTTCCATCCTTGCAATAGGTGCAAATGTCTCATTGCAATCTCTCCCAAACTACTATTTATACCCCTTGACAACTAATTCTGCTTTGTGCCGCTCAATCCTTCCTTCGATATTGCTCTTGGTCTTGTAGAACCATTTTACTCCAATAACTTTCTTGTTGGGAGGAAAATCAGTTAACTCCCATGTGTTGTTCCTCTCTATTACATCTATCTCCTTATCCATGGCGTCACACCATTTCTCCTCTTTCATGACTTCTTCAAAATAAACTAGATCACCATGAGAAAATAATGCAAAGTTCACACTGTCATCAAATTCTTCATCATACCTTTCATTCTAGTAGATCTCCCTTAGACTCTTGGTCTTCTTAGGTATTAGGGATGCAAGAGGTGGATCTGTACTTTCACTACTGCTATTGTTGTGTTAAACAAACAAATTTAGGAGTAGTCAGGAGCTTTCAGGAGCTCTATCGGGGATTTTAGGAGCTCTTCCGAAGCTTTCAGGAGCTCTCAAGAGCTCTTCAATATTTGATCTTCTGGCGCTTTCAGGAGCCAATATTCTAGCTATCTCTGGCTGCTTTCCTTTCTATATGTTCACTTTAGGAGCTTTCAAGGGATTTTCAAGAGCTCTTCTGAAAACTTCAGGAGCTCATACAAAACTCACTATTGCTGAATTTTTGGCTGTCTGTGATAGTATTCCTAACTGTCTATCAACTTTAGGAGCTCTCAAGGGCCTCTCAGGAGCTTAACTAGTACCTTCAAGAGCCAATCCTCTAGTTGATTGTGACAGTTTGCCTAACTGTCTTGCTGACTATCTTTCACCTTTAGGAGCCATTAGGAGCCATCAGGAGCTTTCAGGAGCTCGTCTGACACTTTTAGAAGCATCTATAGACTCTTCTTGCTGAACTTTAGGTTTAGTTTCTGCTTCTTTAGGAGTTGTTAGGAGCGGTTCTGAGCTATCAAAATCTACCACTCCATCCCATGAATTTTCTGTAAGGAACTCCATATCCCTACTAATGACTATCTTTTTGGTGACCAGATTGTATAGCCGATAGGATTTGGACTCTTCACTATAGCCCATGAAAATGAATTTTTTACCATTTTGATCTAATTTCTACCTAATTTCCTTAGGCACATGTGCATATGCTACACACCTGAATACTCTCAAGTGCTCAACTATCCACTTGCGTCTTGTCCATGCCTCTTGAGGGATCTTGTCACGAACTGCCTTTGTTGGATTTCTATTAATCAAATAAACACCTATTGTTATAGCCTCTCCCCAATATTCATTTAGGATTCCTTTTGATTTCAACATGCTCCTTGCCATCTCCATGATGGTCTAATTCTTTCTTCCAACCACTTCATTTTGTTTTGAAGTATAACTAGTTGTTAGCTCCTTCTTGATTCCATTTTGCTTGCAAAAATTCACATAAAAATTATTGGTATACTCTCCTCCTCTATCTGACCTTAGGACCTTGAGCACACATCTAATCTCCTTTTCAGCCTGGGCCTTAAATAATAACAAAAATTCAAATGCTTCAGATTTATATTGCAAAAAATAGACCCATGTCTTATGGCTGTAATCATCAACGAAGGTCATAAAACATCTGCTCTTACCAACAGAAATGATTTGCATAGGGCCTACCAAATCCATATGCACCAAATCCAATGGTTCTCTTTCCCTTGTAGAGTTGCCCGATTGAAAGGGCTGCCTATGTTGCTTGCCCAAAATGCAAGCCTCACATCTAACATTAGGCTCTACTATTCTTGGTAAACCATCAATCATTCTTTTCTTGGGAAAAAGACTCAAACCAACATAGCCTAAATTTCCATACCTAAGATGCCATAGCTTGGAGGGATCTTGAATGGTGCTTTTGAGCTCTACATAATGTACTGTTGTACATTCTCCATTCTTGAGAGGTGCAACAATGGACTGAGATGAGAAACACATCTCAATCTTCAATAGAAAAATCTGGTTCTTTGTCATTTGGATTGTTGCAAACACCTTCATCCTCTCATTCTTGTCATAAATGACGCATTGACCCTTCTCCATCAGCACTTTGTATCCATTTTGGATTAGCTGACCAACACTCATGAGCTTATGCTTTAACCCAGGAGCAAGAAATACATTATGTATCTCCTTCTCACCTTGCTTGTTGTAGATCATAATGGATCCCCTTCCAACAATAGGAACTACTCGATTGTTCTCCATTCTTATTTCAGACTTTACATTTTTATCAATGAAAGAAAAAAAACTTTCATTACCACTCATGTGGTTGCTGCAACCACTATCCAAATACCAAACTTCGAGGCTGCCTTCTTCATCAATGTTGCACATGATGAAGGCTATGGACTGGTTTCCTTCAGCCACATTCACATTTTTGTTTTGACTAATCTCTCTACTTGGTCCAGCATTCACTCACATAATGCCCAAACTTATGACAGTAGTAGCATTTGGCATTGCTCTTTTCATTCTTTAGACTCGAACTAATGTTCTTCTTGCCTCTTCGAGAGTTGGTTTGAGATTTTCTTGCTCCCTCTTAGTTGTTTTCTTGTGCCAAGCTTTCTTCTCCAACATTACCACATGTAGAGCTATTTCTTCCTCTCCCCCTTCCTCTTGCATTTGACTGAGCTTTAAAAGCTTGCTCTTGGGATGAACTTGCAGACCTATTTAGGTGCTGCTCATGGGTTTGTAGAGAACCCATCATCTCATCAACATACAATGTTGTGATATCCTTTGCCTCTTCAATGGCAATCACCACTACATCAAACTTCGTGGGTAAGCTCCTAAGGATTTTCTCCACAGTCCTCTAATCATCAATGATCTCAGTATTCACTCTCAATTGGTTTATCAAATCAGAGAGTCTTGTGTGGAAAAATGAGATGGAATCACTGTCCTTCATTTCAAGAGTCTCAAACTCTCTTCGAAGCATCTAGAGCTTCACCAATTTGACCTTGTCAGTTCATTTGTAACAAGTTTGGAGGATTTCCCAAGCTTCCTTTGCATAGTTAGCTGCTGTTGTTTTGGGAAACATGGCCTCTGTCAAGGTTGCTTTGATCAGACTCAAAGCTTTAGCATCCTTCCTCCTTAACTCCTTTAGCTAGTTCTTTTGGTTGTTTGTGAGCACAACATATGTTGTTAGGCTAGTTACATCATTGAATCCATTTACCACAAACTCCCACAAATCATTGGTGACCATTATGGTCTTCATCTTCTTCGTCCAAACATCATAGTTTTGTCCATTAAAGGATGGTGGCTGCTGTTAGCTCTTTCCTTCATCTCCAGCCATGTCTCCTACATAGTAAAAACTCAATATCCAGAAGAAAACAAATGCCCTAACTCACAAGGAAATAGGGCATATGGCTCTAATACCATGTCTAAATTTCTGATTGCACAAAAAACATAGAGTTGTTGCTTTGTTTCCCCAAACACAAACATGGGAATACTCAAATGCAGAATAAACAAAAATGCAAAGAAACAAATCTGGGCATGCAACATTTTCCTTTTGATTAACTATGCTAGAAATGATCAATATAGGAAAGATTAAACATAAACTACTGAAAAAGAAAATTCTAAGCTACAAATCACAATCTGTTGGGAGCAAACAACTGCTCAACCAACTTCAGATAACTTCAAGAGCTCTTAGGAGATAATTGACAAAAGCTACATAGAGCTCTTCAAGAGCAATCTATTCTCACACACAGGACAAACAACTATTACTATTCAAGAGCGTTTAGATGCTCACATAGGAAAACATTCTTTGTCTGAAGTCTGTTGTTGCACATAAAACTTCTTCCAACTGACATAATAAAACTACCTTCATTCCTTTTTGTCTTTCAACTCATTCCCTCTCAATTTCAAAATTACTTACTAGCATTCAATGGGAATTCAAAATGAGCTACCACATTTACTGCAGTGGTTGTCAAGAGCAGCAGGGATGAAGATCCCAAAAACTGCCATTGAAATTGGGGGCTCTTGACAAGTAGGTGAAACAAGGGGTTGACGTGAGAGCAAGAGACTCAAGAGCATTCAATTTTCCAGCAAGGAGGGGATCGACAGAGGAATACTCGGGCATTCCATACATGGCTGCTCTATTCAATTGTCTTGTTTTCACATTGTATGGCCATCCATTAGTCACCTGTGATAGCCTTTTCATCTCGTTTGTTAATGGATGTGGCATGATTTTGGGGACTCTTTATGTCTATCTGCATTAGGTGTATGCTCCTTCAAAATGTCAGGTAAGATAGTCAAAGCTTAAAGTATTATTTAATTCAAAATATTTTTGTATTAGAAAAAATTATCTAGAATGATAGAAATTGTTTGTATTTTGTTTGAAAATGATAGATGGAAATTTAGAGCGTGTCCATTGGAGTTGTGGCTTCATTTGCCACAATTGTTGTAGTGTTTGGGGTTTTCATGGTACATAAAGGAAATTTTTTGTTGGAACCATTAGAGTGGTTGTCGTAGTCATCATATACGTTGTTTTAGACCATTACTTGAGCAAAAAGTAACATAAGAGCATATTCTTTGACTGAAATTTAGTATATAAGCACTATAAGATGGAATAAAGTAGAGATTTGATGTCTTGTTGATGTGGTGACATGAAATTCAATCAGTCGGTGACCTTGTTGGCTTGCAAAAGGTGGTCCATGGATTGAACCTGGATAATGTATTTTGGCTCAACCCTATGAATTCCTTTTGGACATTTATCATTTGTGTTGTTTTATTGGGTATTAAATTTTTTTTAAGTGTGGTCCAGGGCAGTAACAAAAGTGCCTAATCTTGCACTAAAACCTGATATTTAAACACTTGTTGGTGACCTTGTTAGCTTCCAAATGGTGGTCAAGGGATTGAAATTGGACAGTCTCTTTGTTGAGCACTCACCTGGCTACTGTGAAAGATATATGATAAATTAGCTATAATAGCACTCAAAGTTATGTTCCACCACTTTATTGATGGATCAATATTTTCATTTTAATATTACATAATGCCACAAATTCCAAGGTCATCATTCAAATCAAATAGAATTAGCTAATAAAAAATGAAGAAGTCTGAGAATGGAATATTTATCATATACTTCCAAACTATAAATTTTTCAATAAACCCCACAAAACGTATCCATAAAGCTCTGTAATAAACCCTACAAATCTCTTTTACTACAAATAGTTCTCAAGAATTTACTTACTCAACAGTAACTAATAGTTTTTTATGACGTTCAAAAAAATCGTCCTAAACTTTAAATTGTTTATATTTTTATTTTCACGTTATAATGATGTCCAATAAAATCTTCCCTAACATTTAGATTGTCTATGTGCTCATTTTTATATCATAGAAATTTGTAGTTCAGACAAGAAGTGTGGAGTTTATGCCCTTCTTCCTTTCACCTAGTTTATCTATGGCATTTTGGGCATAGATATATTTGTGGTAGTAAAATTCTTTTATATTTGAAGTATTGAATTTTCACAGTTCATAACATCAATTTTTTTGAAAGTTTTAAATTTGATTGCATAATTTTTTTTAATCAATATTTGAGATCAAATTATGTGATCCATCATCAAAATGTAATAAACCAGATAACAAAAATGAATTAGAAAAAAATCCAAAACACTAATAAAAAAATATTTATACAAAATCTAAGAACTTAAAAAAAATTCCTCAACACTTATTCTTGTTCTTTCATGAATTTGAAAGACAAACTTATGCAAGTAATTATGGATTTCAAGACAAAAAAAATATTTTGGAAACACTGATTTAGTGTTTTTCAACAAGTTAATAAAATTGAGAATATTTGTTATAATGAAGCCTCCAAATGGATTGGGGTTGGTGCAACACAAATTATAATTTATTGTGTGTACAAAAACTCAAGTGAAAATCATCAAGATTACAAAAGAGCTCTGGTTCAATGAAATATTTCTGCAGATGAGCAAATTCTTCGTTGTCGTTTTCATGTGGGGTCACTCGATATTTTTAAGGCTGTCTGATTGACTGATATTGGTTTGATTTTTGAGTAGTGTTTTAATTTTTTTTCAGTTTGGGTAAAGTGGCACACACACTCCCACCAATCCAGTTTTGGTTTTTCTTTTGAACACATGATTTGTGAAGTCATACTTAAGGACTAAAAAAAAATTTCCCTATTGAAAATTATCTATAGTGTTGAAGGGTGTTTGGTTTAATGGAGAAAAATTGTAGTAGGAATTTATATGGTGCTGAGTTCAAATCTTCTCATTGGAAAAAAATATTACATTCATTTTATTTTTGTATGCAAGATAGAGTTTTTGTATTAATTTATCAAGAAAGAGATTACATTCATGGTAACTTGGGGAACATATTTTCCAATGCATTCACAATCACAACCACCCCAAAATAACCTAAACATTGGTTGACACCCCATCCCTTGACACAGACCATCCCAAACCATTCCAACTATACACCATTACACTACATTTTTAAAGGCATTGCACCTATACAATTCTGTTACCATTTCATTCTACCCCACAGACCAACAAAATTCACAACACTAACATGTACACCAAAGAAAGACAAAAAAAAACCACCATTCACTAGCTACAAATGTATGTTGATGGAATTACTCAAACCTATTTGCTTTGGAAAATGCCTCAAATTCTAGGACCTAGTTGAACCCATCCATAACCTCTAGCCTTAGGACTTTCTTCAAGAGACCAACTGCCATCGTTGTCATTTTCTTATGATACAACAAAGGAATTCCTTTCAATTCCAACAAGAAAGGGTAATACTTCACCACTTCAACAGGGACCTTTACCAACATCAAATCACTCGGGTGAGGGATACCTGTACTAGGAATCACCACCTAAAGAATTTTTTTTGACCCCTTCAGTAACTCCTTGAAAAGACCATGCATTAGAGCCCTTTCCTTTGCCTTCACCATACACATATCTAACAACGAAACCAAGAAGTGAGACACAATGTGTGTGTTAACCCGTAGTGTTTCACTATAAGCCAAGTGACCTTTCCCAAGCACCATCTTCACTGCCACCACCATGAGGTAATTGATGTTGCACAAAATTTACTTTAGCCTTTAATTGGTTATCTTCCAAAAAGAACCTTGTTGGAGCTTGCAATCCAAATGTATTGACACACCCAAGCCCACCAATGACTCTATTGACATTACTACAATGAACCTGGACCTTTCCACCACCCTATCCACCATTTTCTACAAACCAAATGCAAATGCAAAGGATTCTAAATTGATGAAAAATGTATATTGCCACCAAAGAACTTAATGTGTAGCCCCCAACTATGCCAACAATAAAATGAAGTCCTATTGTGTACAAATGACCTGGATGCAAACCTAGAAATCATGCTTGACTATCACTTAAACATCAAAGGATGCAAAATAAATCCCATGAAAGGACTCAAAACTTGTGTGCTAATCCTTTGTGCTAATAAAAATCTCCATCATCTTTCCTTACCATAATTAGAAATTACTATGGTATGTGGGAGGTGATGCCAACCTCAACATCCAACGTGGACACAACCCAGTCAATTGTCCCATCAAGCTAGCAAAGAAACTCCCAGCCACCTCTAACTTGCCACTCAAATAGACCCCATAGCCCCCTTCTCTCCTATGATAGTCGCCAACCCCCCTGCCCTCAGTTGTGGGGGGGTCACCCCCCCTTCCACCCACAAAAAATATCTTAATTTTAAGGTACTTAGGTATTTAAAATTTAAAATTGTAATGGTATTAATATTTCAATATTAATGTTTTTTTTATTTAGTTTTATGTTTATTTTGAAGAAATATTTTGATATCCATATATATTGATGAATGGAATAATCTTATGTGAAGTTAGTTTCATTCTCATAACATTTATCTCTTCATATATAGAGACATCAATATGTCATTTAGACCTTACTTTATCTTCATAGAGTTTCATTCTCATAGCTTTTATCTCTTCATATATAGAGATATATCTATGCCATTTAGACGTTAATTTATCCTCATATGCATATAATTTTATGCATCTACCTTATCTTCACATTTATCACATCCACTTATACCTACCTTCACTTATTGGTTAGCCACATGGATTTGATTGTTTATTCAAATAGGGTCATTTTTGTGTTCACAAACTTGACCCTTTCATTTCAAAATTTCAAATTCAAATTGTGGTTGACCAACACCCTTCATTTTCCTATCACAAACAAAGTATGTTTATATATATATGAATGATCTAATCTTATATAATGCTAGGTCCATTCCCATAGCCTTTATTCCTTTATATAGACTTTAATTTTTTCTTATATACACATACTTCTATGCATTTTTCTTATCTTTACATTTATCATATTCACCTATACTCACCTCCATATATTTTTTAGCCATGTCCAAATTTAAATGTTGATCCAACTAGGGTTATTTTTGTGGTTCTAAAATTGCTAATTCTAATTTTGGTTAATTGGCACCCTTCAGTTTCCCTCTATGAGCCAAGTAAGTTCACATTTTACAAAATTTAATGGTATGTGCTAGTATTCTAAGATATTTAACTTCCTAAATATTTTGTATCACCACACATGCAAGAATCTTCTCAAATTCTAGAGCATTAAAAATGAAATTATTAGTGAAACACTTGGATTTGATGTGTTCTCAAAGGGATATTGAATCTACATACATCATTTGAGGAATCTTGCTTGTTGTTTTCCAACTTTTAAAACAATTTCTAAAGGTTCACCTTAGAGAAATTATCTCTTTTTCATGAAATTATATCTCTTATGAGGCATAAATATCATTAGTCTTGAAGTAAGAAAAAACACAAAGAAGATAGACTAATTAGGTGAGCAATAGAAAATAACTATACATTATGTAAGTTCAAGTTTGAACCTATTAGATAAAAACATGATCACAAGAATGAACTAAACCTCTAGACTTTACCTTTAAAAAACCGAAGGCCCAACATAAAATTAAAATTAATTAACTAATAGAGAGGATCCAATTTGATTTTTGTGATAATTATAAAATGCACAAAGGATGTTACAATTATCAATATAAGATCTAGACTAGTGTTGTTAAAATACACAAAGGGTGATGCAATTATTGATCTAAGATCCAAAATAGTGTTGTTAAAATACACAAAGCTCCATACTAGTGTTGTTACAAAGAAATTTGAATTTGCATGCATGGTTTTGTAGGTGATAGTTTCCTTTGTAAATGATAATTTAAAAATGTACAAAGGGTGTTGTAATTTGTATGCTAGGGGTGAACTAGACATGGGTTTAAGTGTTGGGGGTATAGTGCCTATAAAACCCTACCTCTTAATAGTGTCAAATAGCTCTCTTATTGATACTAAGTAATTTTCTTAGCCTTAATTGAATTGAAATAGACTACAATCATAGTGAATGAGAATCCCTTTCTTTATAACTAAAAGCTTATATATATATATATATATCCTTATGAATACTTTATTGTAAGTTTGCACAAGTAGTTATTTTATTTAGTTAATAGTTCAATGCATGAGTTTCTAATGAGGATGTTGATCCCTTCTCATGCTTAATGTGAAACCTCGAGTAGCAAGCCAACATGTAAGGAAAATATAATTCAATGCTTTAGTCATAGATATAGAAAAACAAAGAATTATAGACATAATGTTTAATAGGGGCAACATACTTTCGTTCTATATTCTTTGCACTTTCATGGTTACATCCTTAAATTTGAAGGGATTTGGTTTCTTAAGATATCATAACCATATTATTATCGCATATTCCTTATACACTATGGGCACCATTCCTTCCCCCTCATTGTTCCTATCTACACCCACTAGGGACTTAGTACCTTACCTACAACATTGTATGCTCATGCTCTTGGATGTCACATTGGATGAATAAGAAACTCTAACAAACTATTTACTTAAATAGTAATTTTACTTCATGGGTAAGTGTAAAAAGATGAGGGACCAAAAGGGGGTCTTAAGTGGCCACCTTTTTTTTAAATAAGGAAATATTGACCTTGGATGAGAAATTGAGGATAGTTACACTCAAAATTTTAAGATGTAATAAAAACCATGTTTGTAGTGCTTCAAGTCTAGTTTATAAGGTACTAATTTTTTTTTAAAATGGTAGATATTAAGGGGTGTTGGAAAATGGTCAGTGCTCCCCTTAGGATTTGTGACATGGACTAATTGCCTCCCATGGATCGGTTAACTTTGGAAGTTGTATCAAGCATTAATAGGTTGATCTTTTGGTGTAATGACAACCATGCGGCCAACAATTGGTATCGAAGTGGTAGGTTCCTTGGAGAAGTCTAATAGACTTGAGTAGATTTTGGAGGTGGAATACTATGTGCAAGAGGTATAGAAATAAAATTTCTAAAAAGGAGAAAGATTTGTGCATCAAAAGAAAGAGAAGACTATTACAAAATTTGATGATGTTTCTAATGTTCTTGGCTCCAAATAATGTTATGCAGGAATGTCAGATGCAAAAAGAGATGAGTTACAGTTCATGGAGGTTACAAATGGGTCATATGATGAAAATGATGAAGAGGAAGCAAAAGTTTATCTTGAAGATGAATTGATTGTTGCCTTAGATGAATTGGAGAGAGAAAGAAGAGAAAGAGAACTAAAGATGAAGTATAAAGAATCTAATAAACTTGTTGAGAAACTAAAGATCAGATTATTAAGAAACTAAAGTTGCAACTAGTATCAGAGCCAAAGGTGCCAGTAGATTTGAATCCCCTCAACTTGCTCTGAGGGGGAGATTGCTCGAAAATGGTCAACGCTCCCCTCAAGATTTGTGACATGGAATAACCACCTCCCATGGATTTATTAACTCTGGTAGTTGTATCAAGTATTAACAAGTCAATCTTTTGGTGCAAAAACAACCATGGGGTCAACAAGGGGTTCAAAAGGGGGAGCCACATAAATTTATGTTTTTGTCAAAAAAACATAACATAGCATCTTTTGTGACTCCTTCAAAAGGTTAATGGGTAAGTACAAAAATATGGTGGGCAAAAAAGGGGTATTAAGTGGCAACTTTTTTTTTGAAATAAGGGAATACTAACCTTGGATTTGATATTGAGGATAGTTACACTCAAAAAATTTAGATTCAACAAAAATAAGGATCACAGTGCTCTGAGTTTACTTTCTAAACTACTATTTTTTTGAAAATGATAGAGATTAGGGGATTCAAAAGAGGGATCCACAAAAAATGGGGTTGTTTTTGTTAAAAAAATATATAGCAACTTTTGTGGCTTCCTTAAAAGGTTAACCTTTTTTGGTATTTTTAAAATCGCTTTAGTTAGAAATTAGCTAACATGTAGTTTATTCCTAATGTTTTTGATATTTTTTTAATGAATATTTTATTTTTTACTAATTTTCAAAATGGACATATCCTGAAAAAACATAATTTTGGCCATGCTACCCCTATAATTTTTAAAAACTAATTGAAAATACCCCTATCGATTTTTTTTTTAATATTTTCTAGAATGGAGTCTAGTTTCTAAAAATGTAATTTGAATGAACAACTAATTTATAACAAAAAAATACCAAACAATGGTTTTTGCAAAAAAATGGACACAAAAAAAAAATAAAGATGAAAGGCTTAATGTTGTGAAAATGTGAAGAAAATTACATCATTAAATAACTGAGAGAGCCTAACAATACCCATGTGTTTTATTTGTTTGAACTTGAAACACGTACAAACTGACAGTTATCACATATGCAATTATGTGAAATCTTGTAGAATATGCAAAAACATGTCTTTGGACATTGGGAAGACACTCTAGGCCTTTGGGTTGGTAATCCAAAGCAAATACCAAGACTAAGGCTTGGGGATTCCCAAAGCAAGAAATAATGCAAGCATGTTATAACGTGCTCACATTATTTCATGATCTTGACATATTTTTTGCATTTGTGCTCAAGAGTTGCCTAAGAAATACATAACATGAGTGTGTTATAATGCACTCATGTTATGTCTTGCTTTGTGTTAAATTTTATTCTATTAAATGTATGTATGCTTGTGTCACATGTATGTATGTATGTATGTATGCTTGCATGTATGTATGTACACCTGCATGTATCAGTGTATATATGTATGTATGTATGCTTGTATGTATGCTTGTATGTATATATGTATGTATGTCTGATTATATGTATGTATGTATTTAGAGGGAGGGATAATTTTAAGAGAGAGAGTTGTCTAGGAAGGGTTGGAGGGAGAGAGGGAGGGAGAGATGAGAAAGAGAGAGATAGGAAAGGTGTGGGAGAGAGATTTATCTAGGTAGGGTGCCAAAGGGAGAGACTTGAGAGATAAGGAGTGAGAGGGCATCTGTGTGTGTGAGAGAGAGAGAGAAAGAGAGAGAGAGAGTTACCTAGGTAGGGTGCTAGAGGGAGAGACTCGAGAGAGGGAAAGAGAGGGAGTGCGAGAGAGTGAGAGAGAGTTATCTATTTATGTGGGTAGGGTGCCTTAGGGAGAGACGACAGAGAGAGGGGGTGGGAGGGAGATACTTAAGAGAGAGGGAGAGAGGGAGTGGGAGAGATGGGTTTGGAGTGAGAGGGACTTATTTAGGTAGGGTGGGTGGTGTAGAGAGAGAGAGAGACCTAGGTAGGGTGCTAGAGGGAGAGACCTAAGAGAAAGAGGGGGTGGGAGGGAGAGACTTGAGTGATAGGGAGAGAAATGGAGTGAGAGAGAGATAAAGGTAGAGAGAGTTGAGAGAGAGTTGAGATAGGGAGAGGGGGTGGGAGGGAGAGACTAGAGAGAGAGAGAGTTATCTAGTTATGTAGGTAGAGTGCCTTAGGGAGATACTTAAGAGAGAGAGATGGGGTGGGAGGGAGAGACTTGAGAGAGAGGGAGAGGGAGAGAGAGGGAGTGGGAGATAGATGGATGGGAGAGAGATAGAGGGAGTGTGAGAGTGGGAGTAGGAGAAAGGAGGTTGGAGAGAGAGAATTGAAAGAGGCAGAGGGTGTGGGAGGGAAAGACTTGAGAGAGAGGGAGAGAGACAGGAGTGGAGAGGGGGAAGAGGGACTTATCTAGAGAGAGAGAGAGATGCCTAGTTAGGGTGCTAAAGGGAGAGACTTGAGAGAGAGAGGGGGTGGAGGGAGAGAGACCTGAGAGATAGGGAGAGAGGGTGAGTGTGATAGATAGGGAGAGAGAGAGAGAGAGAGAGAGAGAGAGAGAGAGAGAGAGAGAGAGAGAGAGAGAGAGAGAGAGAGAGAGAGAGAGAGAGAGAGAGAGAGAGAGAGAGAGAGAGAGAGAGAGAGAGAGAGAGAGAGAGGTTGGGGTTAGGGGTTGACTGAGGAAGGGTTGCCTAGGCAGGGCTGAGGTTTAGGCCTAATCGAGACCCAGATGGATGGATTTCTAAGGGGAGAGAGAGAGAGAGAGAGAGAGAGAGAGAGAGAGAGAGAGAGAGAGAGAGAGAGAGAGAGAGAGAGAGAGAGAGAGAGAGAGAGAGAGAGAGAGAGAGAGAGAGAGAGAGAGAGAGAGAGAGAGAGAGAGAGAGAGAGAGAGAGAGAGAGAGAGAGAGAGAGAGAGAGAGAGAGAGAGAGAGAGAGAGAGAGAGAGAGAGAGAGAGAGAGAGAGAGAGAGAGAGAGAGAGAGAGAGAGAGAGAGAGAGAGATGGTATTAAGGGATGAGGGATTAGGGTTTAAGGTATAGTGTCTAGGGTTGAGGGTTTAGGGATAGAGTTTAAGGAACTAAGTGAGAGACCTAGATGGTGAAGGAGGGATGGATGGATAAGGAGAGAGACAGAGAGAGGAAACCTTTAAAAATTATCAACATTTTCATAATGTGAGCATGTTTTGAAGAAGATTCAAGATATAACCTTTTTTTTAGCAAGACAAAATACGCTTGTGTTATAACTTGAGTGCATTTTGGCTATCTCTAAAAATGGTAAAAAGGTTAGCACACCTATGATACAGGCCCACATGCAAAGTTATTCTCTTGGTTATGTGTGTGTTCTAATAAAAAAAGCTTTTTGATGTTGATGGGAAGTGCACATACAATTTTTTCACATTCTACCGCCCTTGCATGAAATTTCTACCACATTTTTATGACCATTTCCAACTTAGAAAGGTGGAAATAATAGAGTTTTCACATTGAATATGATATATATCAATTCAAGACTCAATTTTTTGTAGTGTTGCAATGTTAATTGTGATTGAATTGTAGGTGTAACACAAGGAAACAAGAGAGATCAAAGTAACACAATGCAATAAAATCAAATCTAACCTACGCTAACAACAAAGAACAATGGAAAGCTTAAAACATAAATAATAGAAAAATGTCACTGAATATCTACATAATTCCATGCATAACCTTGATTATCCTTCTCCATTTTTCCATTGTATGATAAATTCCCTCATATTTCTAACTATGCAAGTATAGCCTAAGATAGTGTTATTAGAAAAACATTGAAGATTCTAAAGTCGATTGCTTCCAAAAGTCATAAGATTTTGGGAGTAGTAATAATGATGAAGGTAAAGCCAATTTATGGAAAATAGGGTTTTCAAATGATAGGCTCAAATTGAAAGATAGAAAGACAATTAAGATTGAAAGATTCGACATGCATTGAGATTAGTGTCAGTAATAACATGAGTGATAAAGCATAAAAGGTTGGGATTAAGATTAAATAATAATTTAATCTTTAGTTGAGACTATTAGAACCTCAGAAGAATAATGATTTCATGTACAAGATAAAGATTGAATAGAGAAAATGGTCTATTTGAATGTACAAATGAATTAATTAAATAAATAAAGTTATTTAATTAATAAAAGTTTGCACGTAGAAGAATAAAACTAGATAACTGGCCAATTAAAACAAAGAGTCTATTCATTAGAGACAATCAGATATTAAATCAAGAGATGATTGATTGATTTAATTAAATCTTGACTTAAGTGGTAAATGACCAATTAGATAACTAAGTGATTACCTAATTAAAGAAGAATATGCCAAATATAATTCTTTTTATGAATTAAATGAATATTTAATTCAACATTCATAATTTATGATTAAATTAAATAGATAAAGATTTATTTAATTGACTGGAGAAAAGCTTAAAGAATAATTAAATAATTTTAACTAATTATTTAATTATAGTTGAAAATGTGATGAGAGTAAATTAAATAAGAATTTATTTAATTTTAGAAAGAGGATAACTTAATTAGAGACATAATTAAATAAATAGTATTTAATTAATTAATCGAGATTGAATAAAGGTAAAAATGAATTAATTAAATAACTAAAGCTATTTAATTAATAGAGGATAAATGACTTTTAGAAAATAATCAAATAAATAACATTATTTAATTATAACAATGAAGATATTAATTATGAAGAAAATTAGAGTTGCAAGCCTAGACAAATTTTTAGTGTCTATAGTTTGCCCCTCTTTGAAATAATGTCATTAGGCATTTGTGTCAAAGAATAGTCAGTCAAAACATGCCCCAGTCATGCCCTAGTGTGAAAAAGGTAAGGGTATGGCCCCTCAGAAAAAATGATGAATTTTTGAAAAAAATCAGAAAAATTTGGAAATTGTCTTAATTAGGTAATTTGATAGCTAGAAGTTCGATGGTGGTGACAAAAAAGAATTTTGGTGAAGTTTGGTAGGTGAAATAGTCATTTGAAGTTGGTAAATAGTGTGCCTAGTACACAAGGTGTGAGAAAAACCCTTCCAAAACCCTAGGTATAAATAGAATTTGGGTGGAAATTGAATTCATTTACACCCCTCAAGTTTAGGAAACCTTCATTTTTCTCTAGAGCTCTCAACAAAGATGTCACCTATTCCATACACAGAGTACCATAGATATCAACTTCAGACCTGCAAATGACCAACAAATGTAGGACCCCGGGTACATGTACCCTAAAACCATCTTTTGAAATTTTTATTTTCATGCATTTTTAGGCGGTTAAATTTAATTTTTTAAATGCGTCACTTTGGGTGCAACACGAATGCGATGTATAGGACACATTTGGTCACGATATGACACATTTGCAAAAACACGTCTAGGCTCATTTTGCATTTAGTTTACTTCAATGCACTTTTTTTTTCTTTCTTCACATTTCTAGTCATGCATCACATTTGTAAAAGCATAGTTACACATGTAGGTTACTACACCACATTTGGGTATTCCTGTTACGCATATGCATAGTTGTTTGCATGTTTTCTTGTTCAATGCATTTTCATTTTGTGATGCATCAGTATGATTGAATGCATGTGTTTTCTCTTTTTTCACATGTGCATTATGAAACAAATATGCCTGGTTGAATGACACATGCATAGTTATGTGACGCATTTTCAAGTTAAACTGACGTATGTGCAATTTTGCAATGCATTTGATAATAAAACGACACATAAATTCCTGTAATTTTTTTTCAAAATTTTGTGTTGTAAAAAGTTGGCTTTGTATTTCTGATACAAGGTATGGATCATGCAATTGCATGTTACTTTAGATCTGATACACACTCGAGAGTTGAGGTCATTAACCTATGAGTTTCAAGACCAGTTATGGAGTGGAGAGAGATGGATGATATGGCATCTTGGTTTGCATTATGTTACATTTATGCCCACTTTTCAGGAAAACTGAGGGTTGCTAATTTTTCTTTGTGAGTGATGGCACTTAGAGACCTCCTCTTTCCATCTTCCTACAGGAGAGGCTACTATTACCTTAGAGGATTTCTATAGGATTCTAAGATTACTGATCAGGGGTGAGAGAGTGTTTTATGATACCTAAAGGGGTTATATCGAGATCAATCATTATTATTAGCATGATGACATCAGACAGTTTAGGATTGAGTATTATGAGATTAGATGGCATGTATTGGAAGAGAGATATGTGTGGTTGGATTGTATGTTATGAAAATTGATTGGTGAGATTGTTCTACTAGACTTTAGAGGGCATGGGTTTCCCATTGGGTGGGGTGAGATGCTAGTAGGGATGCTGGAGTGACAGGTTCTATATGCATGGGGCCCATGTTTACTAGCCATGTTGTATTTTCACTTACATGATATTGCTTATAGGGAGGCATAATCGATGATCTGCGATACCACTCTTCTTATGATTTGGGTGTGGGAGCACATTGATATTTCCCACCCACCTATTTTATTTGAGCTAGATGATAGGTCTCCTTATGTTTTCCAATATGCGGACCATCACACACTCATCTTGGAGATACTAGAGATTGGAGACATAATCTTGATACCCTTGTCCAATTCATATGGTGGCCTTACATGGATTGTGTGTAGTGGCATGATGAGCATTGACACTTGCCATTATGCCAATAGACATAATACCTGATCAAGAGGACTATTTCAAGGGTTCATATTATTGAGAGACACCTGCTGGGCAGAGTTCTACATCAATTTGATGAGATTCAGGATGTGCCAAGGGGCATAGTGGAGTTTACTCATTCTTCTAGGGACGTTCCTCTGTGGGGCCATAGATTCCTGTTGCAATGGCTAAGGAAAACATTGATGGATTACAACCTATTTAGTGGGGATGGAGGGGTGGAGCTACAGACCCTAGTATGATAGATGCATATGTAGCTCGATATCCCTCTAAAATGTTAAACCTACATTTATCAAACCAAATAAAATTTGATTGTAAGAAAAAGTTCCCAAAGGGGTGGTAAAATCAGACTTGTTCTAATCTTCTTATGCTACATTTATTTGATTATAGCCCAAAAATAAATATAAAATTTATATTTCTTTTTACTCTAAAAATATTCATATTAGATGGTCCATCACTAGTAATGGATAGTTATCTTTCAAATAATATTGGTTTAGATTATGAAAGTCTACACATATGTGAATCTCTTTGTTATTTTTTCTAAATAGTACAATGTTGACCACCCAAGTTTAATGATGTATTAGATATATGATTCTAGCTTTCAAAATTTTGTTTACCTCTTCAAATATTATGCCAACTACCTTGTGGTTGTATTTTATTTACCTTTTTTGAATGGTGCCACCTATAGTTTAAGTGGAGTGTGATGTTAAAGTCTTCTGGATATAGAATTTTAAGGTCATTTTAACACTGCGCAAATACATCTTTCTATTTAATCAACAATGGATTTTTTTTTTCTATTGTCCAAAATTCACCTATACACACATTGAGGCCAATATTAACCTTTACATATTTAGGGGAATTTCCAACATTTTTTTGTATCCTCTATTTGATATACTTGCCATGTTCATTAAATAGATATTAAAGAGAAACCAATAATTTGGGTATTTTATTCCCCTTAAGTTGTAGAAATTCATGATCAAATAAATTCTATTCTACATTCTCATTGGGTGCACCACTTTCAAAATATAGATTAAAAAATATTATAGTATTCTCTAATAATGAAATGATTTGTTGATCATTATCAAAGACCTACCAATGCTTTAAATTATTATGAACAATCTTCCTACAAACCAAATCAATTTGATACAAATATATTTTGAACTCAAGGTGGGGATCAAGAGATAAGAAAAAAAAAAGGAAATCAGACTTCAAATTATGATCACTATGAATGGATTCAATAGAAAAAGCATCAAAATGTTCAATATAATCATATATTTTATTGTAATAATATTTACGCCTATTATTTTTAAGTCAAAACTAATTTTGAACCTGTTTAACTATTGGTTTGGCATACACAATGACCTTTAATTATTTTATCCCATTTTCTTGAGAAACGTTTAAACCTAGTAATTGTTGGTGCTTAAATTATGTCTCAAATCCATAAAGCTAGGTCATTCTCTAAGTGCCAAGGGTTCCAAACTATTAATGTGAACATGGTACTTTATCTAACTAGTTCATTTACTAGCTAGTTATCCACTTAGGTCCTCATTACACTAGATTAAGTTTACTTAAGGATAAGGTTGTTGGGCTTTAATGACCCTAAGTTGTCACATGTCACATCTCACACGATGACAACACTTGTCATAATCTTATTATATCCTAAGTCACATCTTGGCCTATATAAACATGGGGTTCCCTTTGTATTCTTAATTCTAATGCTTATTGTAAGATTTGCATTCTATTGAGTAGAAAAAAAATTATCGTTAATTTATCGTTTCTCATTTTTATTTCTATATTTTCTTTCCTTCATTAATTTGCATTGTTGGGTGAATTTTTAGCCAAATCTTACACAAGCTCATAGAAACAAACCTCTAAATTATCATTAGAAAAGGTAACACTTGACCAATTTACTAAGGTCTGTAAGAAATTATTTGATTTTGAGTTCAATTAGACCTAGGGGGCTTCCCTAGAGGTATCCTAAAGAGGATTGAGCATGGATAAAGATATACAAGTGTATAAACGATACAGTAGTACCTAGTGTATTCCTAATCTAAAATCTATCACTATGACAAAGACTAACATACTAATTAAACCTATATTAAGGTGATAAGCACATCATGAGATGAAAAAGGATGTGGGTATATATAAAATGACTCTCATTGGATGATAATTGCTATGTATTGTTGAATATGTTCTCCAAATAACTATGTATATAACTTACTTCATCTTTACAAAATTATCTTTAGGCTATATACTTTATCTAGATTTCATGTGTAAACCTAATCATAACCACCATAGTCCTTGAAATATAAGATTTATCATGTCTTTAACAACGGTAATAATTAAATTATAAATGGTGCATATACAACCCTTTCTAGGTTTAGCTACACTCCACATTTTTTTTTAAAAAGACTCACACCTTATCCTATGAGACTCAAAGTAAAATATTTAGTTACATGTGAAAATATTAATGGCGTGTGAAGAAAGGGAGTCCCAAGTACCTCATATTTCTCAATGTCACTAGCCAAATTTGAATGTATGGTTACACATTCATTTATTTAATTTTATGAAATAATATAGTTTTATTTTAGAATTTGAACTCTTATTCATGAGCGAGAATAAAAGTTTTCTCAAGCAGTACATTCACATTATCAATATTGTTAAATATTTAGATATACCTACTTTGTATCTATCCACTATATGATTATAGTAAAGATTAATAATATTATTAAATTAAAAAGGATCATATCAAAATAATTCTCAACATTATTCCCAAAGAGTTTGTTCATTTTATATTTGAAAGAATTATAATCTAACATAATCAAGAATCTCACTTGAATAATCATTTACATTTTTTTCAAAATTTCATCTATTTGATAGGACTAGCTATCAAATTTTTATATGTAAGGCTAATAAGTAAACCAATTATTTTATATGATATGACATGCTAAACATATTTAATATCAATACCTATGAATATGGACCAATATAAATGTAAATGCATAGCCTTATACAGTCACAAACTACTTAAAATGTTTAAATATGATCATATAAAATTAAAGACTATATTTACTCCTTACATGTGGCCATATAAACATTAGAAGTTGAATCTAACAAAATATCCATGACCAAATATAATTCAATAGGTAGCTTTGATGCATATGCATGCTCATGTATAAGTTATAAAGTAGTTTAATGCCTATATGATCATATGTAGAATCATAGTCTAGTTTAAGGCCTATAGATGCTAAGATACAGGTAAGTGCATGAATCTGTGACACAATTTTGGCTCTTAAGATGCCACTATTTTTCTGAAATTAGCAAAATCTGATTTGCATGAGAAATTGAAGATAGTTACGCTCAAAATTTAAAGATGTGGCAAGAAAAAAAGTTGTAGTGCTTTGAGTCTAGTTTCTAAGCTACCATATTTTTTTGAAATTAATGAAGATTAAGGATCTCAAAAGAGGGGGGGAATGGTCCTTTTTTTATAAAAAAAAAAACATAGCACCTGAAAACTCCCCCATTTTTTATTAACTTTTTTTTATAATTTCAAAATGCCAATAGTGAGAAACTAGTTGCCACCATGTAGTTTATCCTCATTCTTTTAGATAATTTTTTTAATGAATATTCAAAGTGGACACATCTTGAAAAGCTGAAATTTGAGCATGCTCCCCCTAAATTTTTTGAAAAATAATTGAAAATTGATTTTTTTTCATGTGTAGAATTGAGTCTAGTTTCAAAAAATGTAATTTGTTTCATGTTTTGATAAATGATTAAAAATATATCCTAAAACTAGAACATGCTTGTTTTTGACCAAAAATAGAGGCATTTACAATAGAAGCCATGGATCAAAACCTTAACTAAATCAAAATGAAAAAAAAAAAATTTAGATAGCTAAGGGAGAGGTCAATGCTATCACAATTTTTTTATAAACTTGCATTGAAAGATGTGCAAATGAGATAGGGAGCACACACAAAAATATGAGGAAATTTGGTAAATCATGTCAATTAACACGTCCAAAGTAGGCCATTTGGTGAGTGCCAAATTTGGCGCTCACCAAATGGCACATCAAATTTGGTGAGTGCCAAATTTGGTTTTTTCCAAATGTGATGTGTTGACCATTTGGAGAGCGCCAAATGACTTACTTTGAACAAAACTTGAATTTACCCTCTCTTTAGTCAACAACTTTGATAATGCTTAGAGTACACAAGTTATGATTGTAGATGGATAGTTGAGGTTTTACCTTTCATATGATCTCTAACTTGTTACCCTAACTAGATAAATTTTTATCCCTTTGAACTCTCTCTCTCTCTCAGGTCTCACTTCCTCCCTCACAACCTAGAATATTCTCTCTCAGTCCAATCCCCTCTCTTAGGTCTCATTCCCTCCCACCTAAGAACCTAAATAAATCAATCTCACTCCAACCACCTTTCTCACTCTCCCTCTCTCTCTCCCCCTTTGGTCTTTTTGTCTCACTACATCTCCCTCTCTTAGGTTGTTATCTTTCTCTCTCTCTCAATTCTCTCCCTCCTACCCACTCTCCCTCTCTTAGGTCTCTCACTCCCTATATCTCTCTCCCACTCCCTCTCTCTCACTCACTCTATCTATCTCCTTGTCTCTCTCTCACTCTCTCTCAGGTACATCTCTACCCCCTTCTCTCTCTCACACACATAGAAACACTCCTCTCTCCCACTCCCTATCTCTCACTCCCTCTATCTCTCTCCCACTCTCTCTCCCTCTCCTAGGTCTCTCCCTCCTACCCCCTTTCCTCCCTCTCTCTCTCTCAATAATCTCCCTCCTACCCCCCTGGTGTATGGTGAACCAAAAGATTGCTTGCACAATCTCCTAGAAGACCTTTTCACTATCTCCTTCCTGGAACCTGCTACCAATGGGTTCTTGTTGAGCTTAGATGACTATCCTAGTCCTGCTCCAAATATTCTCAAAGAGTTTTCCACTTGTGCTTTACCTTTGGAAGACCAACACCTCTTTTGAAACTAGTTACTCTCTCTTGGACTTAGAAGGATCTAAGTGCCAACTTCATCATCTTGCTTGAACTACTTGCAGGGGTGTTAGAAACTCTATTTCCTTACATTTCAAATCCAATGGAATACATCTTGGAGGGTCTTTAATCTTCAATCTACCCGATCTCAAGATTTTGCCTTGAAGAGGCCTATTTCCTAGTAGCCCTTACCAGTCACTTTTTTTCCTTTTTTTCCTAAAATTGTCAAACAACCTACCAATTAAATGGCACTTCCTAACACCCTTTTTAGTCCTTTAAAACATTTAAAAGGTTTCAGACCCCTGTCTCATCCGTATAGTGGATTCCTACTTTCAAGGGAAAATAGGCTAATTAGGCCTAATTCCTAGGGTTTAACACTTTCTCCTTCAAATCTATCTCAAATGAATTGATTGAGGTTTCAATCCTTCTATCATACTTAGCTATGAAAAAATATCGCCTGGAACTATACTATGGTCGTACTGTACTCCTTCCCCTGCCTAAGTTCTTCAAATTCTCACTCTCAAACTCCTAACCAGACTGTCCTAGCTCGCCTAGGGTTTGAGTTTAAAAATCCTTGCTTGACTCTTTGGAACTCCTACTTCTAAATATGTACAAAATACTGGCTCCCCTATCATTTCCATCCAATCTCTGGGAAACCCCATGGTTAGATTTCATGGGGGAGCCATTTAAGGACTGACTGCTCAAAACTGGAATTACAATTCCCTTACACTCTAATCTATGGATTCAAAGCACTAAATCTACTCAAAGAAACTTGTTTATACAAAGAAAGATATTCAAAACTATGCTATGAACACTAATACAATTCTTAATCAGTAAATACAATGTCTTTAACACCACTGTTTCTCAAGTTACTCGGAAAACACAGAATTATGCAAAATGCTTTCTTCTATTCCACACAACAAAACTTGATTACAACCATCTAAATGCTGTCTATGAGCCATTACCTTTACATAGATGCCTTTGCCACATTTCAAGGGGTGGTGATCGATCCCACATTCCTAATTTCAAGGGAATCCAATATAACTAAGTTGCATGCAATTCCACAACTGTTGTCATGCAACTTTACAACAACATTTTGCAACTTATCACTATGTCATGATCCTAAATTTTAGGACCTCTAACACCTTGATCTCGAGCCAAAAACTCCCTTAACTGTCCCTTGGCATCTTCTAACAATGACCATGTGGTTATAATACATTTAATACCCTACATTCCAACATAAGCTGTCTAGAGCTAAATAAAGCAACATTTAACAATAATGATTAACTAATGATGACTTTAGTCCTAGTGACTAACTCACCACACACAACCAAGAACTTCTAAGGTCCAAAACAAACACACTAATACCCTGACTTGGCTAAGGTTAGGTACAAGCCAAAATTGATGACAAACAAACTGGAGTTTAGCCTAGGTGCTCCTGCACCACCCCCTCTCTCTCCCTCTCTCTCATTCTCTCATCTCTCCCTCCCAGCCCTGTGCCCCTTGCTCTCTCTCTCTCTCTCACACACACACACACACACACAAACACACACACACACACCCTCCCTCTCTCTCAAGTCTCTCCCTCCTACCCCCTCTCCCTTTGTCTCTCTCTCTCAAGTATCTTTGTCCTACCCATTCCCCCTCCTTCTCTTTGTCAAGTCTCCCCCTCCTACCCCATCTCCCTCTCATAGTCACTCCCTCTATCTCTCTTTCACTCCCTCCCTCTCTCACTCCCTCTATCTCCCTCCCTCTCCCTCCCCCTCTCTCTCAAGTATCTCCCTCCCACCACCTCTCCTTCTCTCTCATGCCCTCTATCTCTCTCCCACTCTCTCCCTCCCACCCCCTCTCCCTCCCTTTTGTATCTTTTTGTCTCTCTCACTCACTCCCTCTATCTCTCTCCCACACCATCTCTCTCTCACCCCCTCTATCTCTCTCCCCTTCTCTTAGGTATCTCCCTCCCACCCCCTCTCTCCCCCTCTCTCTCCCACTCCCTCTCTATCTCTCTTTCACTCCCTATATCTCTCTCCCACTTTGTCTCTCTCCCTCCCACCACCTTTCCCTCTCTCATTCCCTCTATCTCTCTCCCACTCTCTCTCCCTCTCCCTCCTTCTCAAGTCTCTCCCTCCCACCCCCTCTCCCTCTTTCGGGTCTCTCTTTTTTGTCTCTCACTCACTCCCCCTATCTCTCTCCCACACCATCTCTCTCTTCCTCCCTCTTAGGTATCGCCCCCACCCCCCTCTCTCTCTTAGTCCCTCCATCTCTCTCCCATCCCTCTATAATCCCTCTCCCACTAAGGGTTTAAGGTTTAGGGATTATATTTTATAGTTTAAGGGTAGAGGGTGCAAGGTTGAGGGTTGAAGTTTTTAGGGTTTAAGGGTTTAGGGTTTAGGGTTTAGGGTTTATGGTTTAAGGGTAGAGGGTAGATGGTAGAGGGTTTAGGGTTTAGGGTTTAATGGTTGAGGGTGGAGGATAGAAGTTTTAGGGTTTAGGATTTAGGGATTACGGTTTACAGTAAGCATGTAGGGTTGAGAGAGAGATTGAGAGAGGAGGGGGTTTAAGGTAGAGGGTAGATAGTTTAGGGGTTTAGGTTTTAGGTTTTATGGTTTATGGTTTACTGTTTAAAGGTAGAGGGTAGAGGGTTTAGGTTTTAGGGTTTAAGGGTGGAGGGCAGAGGTTTAGGGTTTAGGGTTTAAGGGTTGAGGGTTGAGGGTAGAGGGTAGAGGGTAGACAGGTTTAGGGTTTAGGGTTTAAGGTTTTAAGGGTAGAGGGTTAAAGGTAGAGGGTTTAGAGTTTAATGGTTGAGGGTTGAGGGTTGAGGTCAGACAGTAGATAGTAGACGATAGACAGTTGAGGGTAGAGGGTTGATGATTGAGGGTTAAGGGTAGATGGTAGAGGGTTTAAGGGTTTAGGCTATATGGTTTAAGGATTTAAGGGTTTATAGTTTAAGCATTTAGGGTTTAGGGTATAGGGTAGAGGGTGAAGGGTTGAGAGAGAGAGGGGGGTTGAGGGTTTAAGAGTTTTAGGGTTTACAATTTATAAGGTTTAAGGGTTGAGGGTGTAGGGTCGAGAGAGAGAGAGTGGGATTTGAGGGAGAGAGAGAGAGAAATGAGAGGAGAGGGTTAAGGGTTTTAGGGTAGAGGGTTGAGAGAGAGAAGGGGGTATAGGGTTTTAGGGTTTACGGTTTAATGGTAAAGGGTGTATGGTTGAGAGAGAGAGAGAATGGGATTGAGGGTTTAAGGGTTGAGGGTTGAGGGTTGAGGGTAGAGGGTAGGGAGAGTAGAGAGGGTTTAAGGGTTGAGTTGAGATAAGGGTTGAGGGTAGGGTAGAGGTAGGGTTTAAGGTTTACAGATTTAGGGTTAAGGGTAGGGTTTTAGGGTTTAGGGATTACTATTTATGGTTTAAGGGTAGAGGGTGTAGGGTTGAGAGAGAGAGGGAGGTTGTTAAAGGGTAGAGGGTATAGGTTTTAGGGGTTTGAGTTTTACAATTTAAGGGTTTTAGGGTTTAGGGTTCAGGATTTACGGTTTAAGGGTAGAGGGTAGAGGGTTTATGGGCTTAGGGTTTAGGGTTTAAGGGTTTAATGTTAGAGGGTTGAGGGTAGAGGGTTTAGGGTTTAAGGGTAGAGGGTAGAGGCTAGAGGGGTTTCAGGTTTAGGTTTTAATGGTTTGATGGAGGAGGATTTAAGGTTTAAGGGTTGAGGGTTGATGGTAGAAGGTAGAGGGTAGAGGGTAGAGGGTAGACGGTTGAGGGTAGAGGGTTGAAGGTTGAAGGTTAAGGTTAGATGGTAATGGTTTAAGGGTTTAGGGTTTAGGGTTTAGGGTAGAGGGTTGAGGGTTGAGGGTTGAGGGTTGAGGGTTGAGGGTAGAGGGTAGAAGGTACAGGGTGTAGGATTGAGAGAGAGAGAGGGGTGGTTGAGAGTTTAAGAGTTTTATGGTTTAGGGTTTAAGGGTAGAGGGTGTAGGGTCGAGAGAGAGAGAGGGGGGTTGAGGGTTTATAGAGAGACATAGAGAGTGAGATGGTTAAGGGTTTTAGGGTTGAGGGTAGAGGGCGTATGGTTGAGAGAGAGAAGGGGGGTTGATGGTTTTAGGGTTTTAGGGTTTATTGTTTAAAGGTAGAGGGTAGGGTTGAGAGAGAGAATGGTGTTGAGGGTTTAAGGGTTGAGGGTTTAGGGTAGAGGGTAGAGGGTAGAGAGAGATAGAGGGTTGAGAGTTCTAGGGTTGAGGGTAGAGGGTTAAGGGTAGAGTAGATAGTTTAAGGGTTTTAGGGTTTAGGGTTTAGGGATTAAGGGTTAAAGGTAGAGGGTTTAGGTTTTAAGGATTACAATTTATAGTTTAAGGGTAGAGGGTGTAGGGTTGAGAGAGAGAGACGAGGTTAAAGGCTAGAGGCTAGAGGGAGGGTTTAGGGTTTAGGGTTTAACGGTTTAGGGTTCAAAGTTTATGATTTCAGGGTAAAGGGTAGAGGTTTTATGGGTTTAGGGTTTAGGGTTTTAGGGTTTTATAGTTTAAGGTTCAAGGCTTACGATTTAAGAGTAGAGGGTAGAGGGTAGAGGGTTTAGGGGTTTAGGGTTTAAGGGTTTAGGGTTTAGGGTTTAGGGTAGAGGATTGAGGGTTGAGGGTTGAGGGTTGAGGGTTGAGGGTTGAGGGTTGAGGGTAGAGGGTAGAAGGTAGAGGGTGTACGATTAAGAGAGAGAGGGGGGGTTGAGGGTTTAAGAGTTCACAAGAGGTTTTAGGTTTTAGGGTTTTAAGGGTAGGGGTGTAGGGTTGAGAGAAGGTTGAGGGATTTAGAGGAGGAACATAGTGAGTAGAGATGGTTAAGGAGTTTTAGGGTTGAGGGTAGGGTGTATGGTTGAGAGAGAGAAGGGGGGTTGAGGGTTTTAGGGTTTACGGTTTAAAGGTAGAGGGTGTAGGGTTGACAGAGAGAGAATGGGGTTGAGGGTTTAAGGGTTGATGGTTGAGGGTAGAGGGTAGAGGGTAGAGAGAGATATAGAGGGTTGAGAGTTCTAGTGTTAAGGGTAGAGGGTAGATAGTTTTAGGGTTTTAGGGTTTAGGGTTTAGGGATTAAGGGTTAAGGGTAGAGGGTTTAGGGTTTAAGGATTAAAATTTATATTTTAAGGGTAGAGGGTGTAGGTTTGAGAGAGAGAGAGAGACGGGGTTAAAGGCTAGAGGCTAGAGGGTTTAGGGGTTTAGGGTTTAAGGGTTTAAGGGTTTAGGGTTCAAGGTTTATGATTTAAGGGTAGAGGGTAGAGGGTTTAGGGGTTTAGGGTTCAAGGTTTATGATTTGAGGGTAGAGGGTTGAGGGTAGAGGGGTTTAGGGTAGAGGGGTTTGGGGTTTAGGGTTTAGGGTTGAGGATAGAGGGTGGGGTGGGGTGGGGGTAGAGGGTTTGGGGTTTAGGGTTTAGGGTTTGGGGTTTTAGGGGTTTGGGGTTTAGGGTAAAGGGTGCATGGTTTAGGTTTTAATGGTTTAAGGGTAGAGGGTTGAGGGTTGAGGGTTGAGGGTTTAGGGATTAATGGGTTAGGGTAGAGGGTAGAAGGTAGAGGGTAGAGGGTAGTGGGTAGAGGGTAGAGGGTAGAGGGGTAAAGGGTTTAGGTTTTAGGGTTTAAGGTTTTAAGGGTTTAAGGGTAGAGGATAGAGGGTTGAGGGTTGAGGGTTGAGGGTTTAGGTTTTAAGGGTTGTGAGTTGAGGATAGAGGATAGAGGGTAGAGGGTATAATGTTTAGGGTTTCAGATTTAAGGGTTGAGGGTGGAGGGTAGAGGGTTAAGGGTTGAAGGTTGAGGGTTTAGGGTTGAGAGAGACATAGGGGGTTGAGGGTTTTAGGGTTTAAGGGTTTAGGGTAGAGGGTTAATGGTAGAGGGTAGATGGTTTAAGGGTTTAGGGTTTTAGGGTTAAGGGTTTAAGGGTTGAGGGTGGAGGTTAGAGGGTAGAGGGTAGAGGGTTTAAGGGTTAAGGGTTCAAGGGTTGAGGGTGGAGGGTAGAGGGTTTAGGGTAGAAGGTATAGGGTAGAGGGTTGAGGGTAGAGGGTATATGGTAGAGAGTAGAGGGTGTACAGTTGAGAGAGAGGGGGGTTGAGTGTTTAAGGGTTTAGAGATTAAGGGTTGAGGGTAGAGGATACAGGTTTTAGGGTTTAGGGTTTATGGATTAAGGGTTAAGGGTAGAGGGTTTAGGGTTTAGGGATTACAGTTTATGGTTTAAGGGTAGAGGGTGTAGGGTTAAGAGAGAGAGGGGGTGTTAAAGGGTAGAGGGTAGAGGGTTTACGAGTTTCGGGTTTAGGGTTTAGGGTTTAATGGTTTTATGGTTTAGGGTTTAGGGTTTATAGTTTAATGGTAGAGGGTAGATGGTTTAGGGGTTTAGGGTTTAAGGGTAGATGGTAGAGGATAGAGTGGTTTTGGATTTAGGGTTTAAGGGTTTGAGGGTAGAGGGTTTAGGGATTAAGGGTTGAGGGTTGAGGGTTGAGGGTTGAGGGTTGAGGGTAGAGGGTAGAGGGTAGAGAGTTGAGGGAAGAGGGTTGAGGGTTGATAGTTAAGGGTAGATGGTAGAGTGTTTAAGGGTTTAGGGTTTAGGGTTTAGGGTTTAGGGTTGAGGGTTGAGGTTTGAGGGTAGAGGGTAGAGGGTAGGAAGTATAGCATGTAGGGTTGAGAGAGAGAGAGAGGGTAGGTTGAGGGTTTAAGAGTTTTTGGGTTTAGGGTTTAGTGTTTAAGGGTAGAGGGTGTAGGGTCGAGAGAGAGAGGGGGGTTGAGAGTTTAGAGAGAGAGACAAAGAGAGTGAGATGGTTAAGGGTTTTATGGTTGAGGGTAGAGGGTGTATGGTGTAGAGAGAGAAGGGGGGTTGAGGGTTTAAGGGTTTTAGGTTTCACAGTTTAAAGGTAGAGAGTGTAGGGTTGAGAGAGAGAAAGAGAATGGGGGGGTTAAGGGTTGAAGGTAGATAGAGATATATAGGGTTGAGGGTTTTAGGGTTGATGGTAGAGGGTAGATAGTTTAAGGGTTTTAGGGTTTAGGGTTTAGGGATTAAGCATTAAGGGTAGAGGGTTTAGGTTTTAAGGATTACAATTTATGGTTTAAGGGTAGAGGGTGTAGGCTTGAGAGAGAGAGTGGGGGGGTTAAAGGGTAGACAGTAGAGGTTTTAGGGATTTAAGGTTTAGGTTTTAAGGGTTTTAGGGTTCAAGGTTTATAGTTTAATGGTAGAGGGTAGAGGGTTTAGGGGTTTAGGGGTTTAGGGTTTTAGGGTTTAGGGTTCAAGGTTTATGGTTTAAGGGTAGAGGGTAGAGGGTTTATGGGTGTAGGGTTTAGGGTTTAAGGGTTTAATGGTAGAGGGTTGATGGTAGAGGGTTTATGGTTTAAGGGCTTAGGGTAGAGGGTAGAGGGTTTAGGGGTAGGGTTGAGGTTTTAGGGTTTTAGGTTTAGGGTTCAGGGTTTATGGTTTAAGGGTAGAGGTGGGGTTTAGGGGTTTGGGTTTAGGTGAGGTTGAGGTTAGAGGTTTGGGTTTAATGGTTGAGGGTAGGTGGTTTGTGGTTTGGGTTTAAGGGTAGAGGTTGAGGGTAGAGGTTTAGGAGGTTTGGGTTGGCGGTTGAAGGTGAGGTAGAGGTGGGGTTTTAGGGTTTAAGGGTTGAGGGGTGGGTAGAGGGTAGATGGTATGGGTAAGTAGGGTTGAGGTTGGGTTTGTGAGAGGCAGGGGATAGGGTTTAGTATTTGAGGTTTAGGTTAGGGGTTAATGGTAGAGGTGGATGGTTTGGTTTGGTTTGGGGTTAAGACTTTGAAACTTTAAGGGTTGAGGTGGAGGTAGAGGGTTTGGGGTATACGTTGGGGTAGGGGTTGAGGTAGAGTTAAGGGTTAAGGGGTAGGGGCCTGCAGGTTGGAGATGGTGTGGAGGGAGTAGAACAATGGTATCACATTGGGGTTGAACATTGAAGGTAGAGGATTTAGGGTTGAGAGAGAGAGGAGGTTGGTGATTTAAAGTTTAGGGTTTAGGGTAGATATTGAAAGCGGTTTTGGTTTTTAGGTTTTAAGGGTTGAGGTTTTGGGTTCTGGTTTAAGCGTTCGATTTAAAGGGTAGAGTGGGGTTGAGAGAGTGAGAGAAAGGGGTTGAGGTTTTAGGGGTTGCAGTTTTAAGGGTTGAGGATTAGCGTTTGAGGGTGGAGGTAGAGGTTTGAGGAGAGAGGGTTTGGTTTCAGGTTCTGGGTTTATTTAAGGGTTGAGGGTGTAGGGTTTAGAGAGAGAAATAGGGGGTTGATGGTTTTAGGGTTTTAGAGTTTATGGTTTACAGTTTAAGGGTTGAGGGTAGAGGTTTTAAGGGTTGAGAGAGAGAGAGTTGAGGGTTATAGGTTGAGGGTTTAGGGTTTACAGTTACATTTTATGGGTAGAGGGTAGACAAAACTATTTCACTCTAACCCCTCTCCCATTGTGAAGTCTTCCCTCCCATCCTAACTAGATAACTCTCTATCCCTCTCAAGTCTCTATCATCTTAGGTCTCAGTCCCTACCACGCTACTAGGACTAATCTCTTAGTCATATCTCCTCTCCCTCGATCTCAAGTCTCCCTCCCTTCCTATTCACCCCATGATTTTGGCCCACATGCTTCTGCTTTTGTCTCGTTCAATGCTTAATCTAACAAAGAAACACCTTTTTTATGTAGTTTACTCCCTATTGTACCAATAAATGCTTGATCCATCACCTTTTTGCCACCATTTTCCATGCAGACAATGTAGATGAAGACATTTTGAAGTTTCTACATCATTTTACATTATCTCAGGTAATATATTCATTTTTGGTAATATTGAAATGTTTATATTTAGTATGTTTGTTTATTTTTGACTCATTTCTATATTCCTTTAATTATTTTATTAATCATAACAATTGGACATATAATTCAACATTGAATTAGATGAGAGTTGCATAAACAAGTTTAATTTTTATGACTAAAAAACAATGAAAACCATGAATAATTATATGAATTCATGTTTAAAATTATATAGATGAAATCAACTTAACACAAATTTTCTTATGAATTCTATTTTCATTTCTTATAGTATTCCATTTCCAACATGCTTAGCTAAACGGATTCAACTTAACACAAGCTTTTTTGTTTTGACAATTTATAGACCATTCATTTAATGGTTTTATTAATCTTAATTGTTACACATATAATTGAAAATAAAATTCATTATTATTGATGGTTGTGGGAAACCTTTTATTTTCAACTAATTTGGAAAACCTAAGAGCTTTCATCAATGTTAATGTGCAAGTTTCTATTTTAATTTTTTTGTGCCATAAAGAATTCACCTTCATCATGAGCTTAGATAATTTCAAGTGACTCAAGACATAGTTGGTTTAATTTAAGTTTCCATTCATTCATACCATTTACTGTTCTTCCTTGGTAGATTTATGTATGAAAAATGTTGTAGCATATAGACATGTTTGATAATTCCAAACAACTCACTGCCATCTTTCATAAAATGCTTTGTGTGTTCAATAAAATACAATGCAATCAGTGTTATCAATATGTTTCATAAAATTCATTACTTACTTTTGTTCTATGTGTGATTGTGAATATACAACATTCAACGTCATGTCGAGGAAATGACCAAAGCCTCTAACGCCGAAAGAACGTGTAGTAAAAAATGCAAGGAGAAGAGAACCAAAAATTGCAGCTCATGAAGCAAAAGAATTGCAACCCATACAATGAGAAATTACCATGCAATCTAAGAGAGATGTACAATTGGAAAAACAAAGGGCATGAATGGAAAAACTTTGTGGAAGGACACAAATGGATCCCCATGTTGGAGGCACATCATCAACCATAGGTTAAGTTCAATGCACATCTCCAGTTGAAGACACACTAGAAACAACATGTGGTCTTCCAAGTACATCATAAATTACACCTATAGTTGAAGAAACACCATAAAAAACATTGTGTTTCAAAATTACATCAACAAACACACCTCTATTTGAAGTCACTCCACAAATGACATCTCAAGTTGGAGGTAGAACATAGTTTACATGTCAATCTCAAGGTATGTCATCAATTGCACCTCCGATTGAAGGTACGTAATCTATCCAAAATGTTGTGGACATTATTAATGTTGACACAAATTTACATTTGAGAAATCCTCAAGAGTTTTGCATAGAAAACCTATATTTTTTATTGATATTGATTCCAATGTTTTGAAATGGATGCCTGATAAGATATCAAAATGTACATGCCAAAGAGCTTCACATAGGATATGGAGTTTTTTTTTAGAAGCTAAGTGAGGGTGGAAGATGCCAACTATTTGTTGAAATGATGAGGCAACTCAAATTTAGGCCCACCATGAAGGCTCTTGGGCTAAGAGTTTCGAATGAATCAAGTGAAAATTCCATTGTAAAGAACTTGATGAGTGCATATGAGAGTGTGGGTTCTACCTCACACATGAAGGATAGTTGTGCCACAAGACGTGTGATGAAAAAAACACTATTAAGCAACCAAACAAGGAACAAGGAAAACCTTACTAATACTAGTAAGTCTTTGAAAATAATTAGATCATCTCTAATGAGAGCCAAAGGAAGGCATGAAAGATTGGAGGAACCAAATATCAATGAGTTATGGACATTCTTAGGTAGAGTGCCACAGAAAGATAAAAGAATTGCTCAAGGCTTGAGATCTTTAATAGTAGATTATTGGAAGGATAACATAAGGACCTCTCCTAATCAAAGAGATATTTTAAGAATGAGAATTGGTAGTAAAATTAGTGAGCCACATCCAAAGCATTATTTGGATACCACTCAAACCCAATTTTTTGTTGATTTTGTACAAAATTTTCCTAAAATTAAAATATATGAAAGGTATTTTGAAATGCTAAATCCTTTTATGTCAAAATAAATCATACATGCATTAATTTTTTTTGTAGATTATATATAGATTTTTCTAACCATTATGATGTTTATTGACGTATATGTGTAGATATGCATACTGACAATGTTTTGCAAGAATGTAACATAAGGCCTCCACCCAAATCCTCAAGGGAATTCTTATCTTCCATTTTATGTGAAAGAGAGGATGGAAATTTTTTTTACAACAAGTCATGTTTGGATGGCACATGTCATCATTGTGGTGGCAGGAAAAAATTTCCAATTTTCCAACACATGGCTAGTACACACACAATTGGAGACAAAATTGTCAAATTTGGAAAATACAAGACAGTGGCCTATAGTCTAAAAGATCAAAAAGAAGCAAAGAAGTGTCAATTGGTTAGTGATAAGTTTCTAGTATATTAGTTTATGGGAATTTTCCATGATTATATGGTCTATGAGTATGCAAGGAATACACATAGAGATCAATGGTTGGACTCACGGTTCAAGTTATGCAAGGACATGTTTCCACTTCATAACATCATTTCAGTTGTCAACTTCATGGAGAACTACACACTACAACCATAGAATGAGGTGAAATAATATTACTACAACTCCACACAAGTTGCTATATTTTTGCATATAGCATTCATTCATGCAAATGATAGTACAGAGGATAACAAGAAAGTATTGAGGGAGTATCACTTTTACATCACTGATGATCACACACATTCTAGCGAGTTTGTGCAAGATTGCTTTTAGATGCTCTATGCTAATTTGGCTAGCAAGGGAATATCATTCAATAAACATATCATATGGTCAAATAATTGTACATCATAATTCAAGAACACTAGAATGTTTTACTAGTTAAGCAGGATGCATAGGATCAGTGGTGTTCAACATATGTGTAACTTCTCAAAGGCCAGGCATAGAAAGGGGAGCATGATGAAGCAGGTCAATGTATCAAAAGAGCCCTTGCATGAGAAGAGTCAAAGTACAAAGAAAGTGTAAAGTTGACAGATGCAAGATCAATTGTCGAGTGGTGCAATCGTGCAATGGCTCTAGGTAGTCAAGGTAATTATTTAGTTCATAGATTTCTTCATTTAGTAGATGATACTAACATTGCAAAATATGAGGATTGTTGTACACTAACAAGATCAAGTGACAAAACTCTTTTAGAAGCTCCAATGCAGGTACATGGACTATCCATATGCAGAAGATGGTATGCATTTGTTTTTCATGTACACTTCGAGCATGGAATGATTGTGAGTCAACAGAGTGGGTTGACGAATGGTCTATAAGAAGTCTAACCCCACTTGACACTTATCTTCTCCTTATGACTTTACAAATCACAGAGTACAATCATCCATTGACTTTGATCATGCAACAAACCTTGTGGAACCATGTAATATATCTTACTTTTAGGTTTTATTTTGAACATTCATTAAATACACCTAACAAGATGAACATATCAATGCAGGGCACGTATATGTAGTGATTGCAGATGAAGACAATGAAGAAGGTACAAATTATTACTCGTGTCATTGTATCGAGGCTAAAAATAAATTGGAGGCCCCAATTATAGATGGAGAAAACATAGAATATCCTATAGGTTCGGTGGTTGTTACTAGAACATGGCTTAGAAGGTACCCAGTTAAGAATGTTGCAGTTTGGTTCTTTGAGGACTTCGACACACATCAAAAGATTCTTCACTACTCAAACCTTGTCATCACCACCAATGTTCATTTGATAAAATATAAGGGTAGACTTGTGAACAAGAACTTGAGGAAAGTGCATTAGTTTGACCACGAGGTAATACTTGACACGATAAAGAGTAGAGCAGACCCAGATGGTTCCCTGGATTGATTGGTAAGTATGCACATTGAATTTGTAAAGTCATGTTATTGATCATTGGTTTATTTCAAGCATTTAAGTTTGATTTTATAATGGTTTGAAAATTTTCATTAATTTAGATATGCAAAATGAGTGGAGTGATGGCATGTAGCCTTGGGTGTGAAAATGTGCGATTTTGAGTTAATTTGAGTGGTTTTATAATGTAGGAGTACCTGCACCTTACTTTCACAATTGGAGCATTAGGTGTGTCTAGGGAGGTTGCAAAGTTTTTTTGATGTTTATTTGCTTTAATAAGGTCTATAAATAATATTTGGTGTCTCATTGATCCATTTTTGTAAACAAGGTCAAATATGGGAAGCAATTGTCAATGATGACAAAAGGGGACCGTCTAAGTAGGTTCATGTTTATTTTTATGTATTAGCTCATGTTTTAGGGTCTCATAAGGTATAATTAGACCAAGATAGGTGCCTTAAATTTTTTGGAGGGTCAAATAGTAAAAGAATGTCAAAGGAATCAAATGAGTTGTTAACAAAGATAGGTAAACAAATGTAATTTGGCACTCCAATGGCTAATAAGGGATTCAAAATTCAGTTGGAGGATATTATTTTAGTTGCATTTAATTAGGAAATATTTAAAAAGGTGGTGTTCATCATTTGTAATGTTGACTTCGTATTTTTGTGAAGAAATCCAATTGAATTATCACTATTGGGTAAGTGCACCAAGATGGTTCCCAAAAAGGGGGCTTAAGTGGCCACTTTTTTTTTAAATCAGGAAATGCTAGCCTTGGATATGAAATTGAGGATAGTTACACTCAGAATTTTGAGATGGAAAAAAAACAAGGATCGAAGTGCTCCGAGTCTACTTTCTAAACTATAATTTATTTTGAAAATTATTGAGATTAAGGGGTTCAAAAGAGGGATGTACACAAATTGGTGCTTTTTTTGTCAGAAAAACATAGCATAGCAACTCTTGTATGACTGAGCATGGTGAACTTTTTTTAGTATTTTTAAAATCGCTATGGTCAGAAGTTAGCTAACAACATCTAGTTGATGCAATTTTTTTGATAATTTTTTAATGAATATTTGATTTTTTACTAATTTCTAAGTAGGAACTTTGAAAAGTAGAATTTTGGTCGTGCTCCCCCTACAAATTTTTGAAAATAATTGATTTTTTTATTTTATTTTTTAAATTTGTAGAATGGAGTCTAGTTTCTAAAAATTTAATTTATTTGAAAATTTGATGAATGGTTAATTTATAACAAAAGAAACACCAAATAATGCTTTTTAGCAAAAAATAGACATACAAACAAAATAAATTATGGATGAAAGGCTTAACATTTTCAAAATTTGAAAAAAATTACATCATTGGATACCTAAGAGAGAACCTACCATTACCCATGTGTTCACTTTTTTCGATATTGAACTAGATGAAATCTTGATGGTGAGCATGGACTCGATTATGTGAAAAATTATAGAATTTGCAAAAACATGTCTCTGGCCTTGTTGGGAATGCCCTCCGATACTTTGGGTTGGTATCCCAAGGCAAATAATTTCAAAATTTTCTTTGTTTTTAACACGAAATAATGCGAGTGTGTTATAACATGCAAGCGTTATAACACGAACACGTTTTCTAAAAAAAATTCAAAAATGGCCACAAAATTGGTACCCAGCTTCATGCACCCGCCCTATTAGCAACAAATTTATGAATTTTCCTGTCTTTTCTAGACCTGTACAGTAATGTACAATCATTGCATTAAGTGATTTCTTTATGAAAAATGTAGTGGCATGAATCTTTTGTGTTTTGCATTAGGTCTAAAGTTTAACAAAGAATTTGAAGCATCCCATAGTTGTTTTCTTGTGAACAGTCAAGTATACCCTATTTTGGGGTTTTCTAGCCTTGATCATGTCTTCAAGACCATTACACTAATTGTGCTCACTATAACTAGTGTATTGGGTCTTATGGAGAATTTTTAGATGCTAGGGAGATTTCTTTATGTTGTGAAAAAGGAATAAAGTAGACCAGGGTTGTTGTTCATGTGAGTTTTGTATAGAAAATGCATGTAAATGGGGGTTTTGATCTAGGGTTTGGTGGAATCTGTATGGGAGGTCATGTATTTTGAATCATTAAGTAGGTACAGATCTTTTGGAAAGTGTTCAAGTTGGTTTTGAGGTTCTAGGAGGTTTGGAAGCATCATATTCAATAAACCCTCATCAATAGTGCATAAAATAAGGGTTTTTGAGTTTGGGGTGCATTTGGTCATACAAGTAGAATATAATTATGGATTTTGCATTTTTTGGGCATTTGAATTGCTGCCCCAATGTTTCAAATGGTTTGGTGAAGGATAAAGGGTACTCTATTTGAAAAAGAGGCTTATTTCACTAGTTTTTTCCATGGTAGGGGTATTGGATCTCCATGTTGGTCCAAAATAGTTAATGTTGGGGTTTACATATGTTTTATAGCTTTGAAATGGGTATCTAATTCCATCTTATTTTTTTCACGTGTTTTGGAATATATTGGAGTTAAAGGCCAAAAACTAGATTTGCATTGGTATAAGGTTACATGGGTGAAAGTGAGAAAATATGTTTCTGATAGTTGTCTAACTTTGGGGAATAGTTGAAATTTCTCTAATAGGACTTTTAATCTTGTTAGATGCCTCTTGAAGGTAGGTTGTAAATTTTGGTTGAGTTTGAGCCCCTAGGTCTACATCATTTTAGAGTGTGAATGGATGAAATACTTTGGGGCACTCATTTGTGAGGGTCTTTTGAGCATGTACAAATACCATATGGTATATTTGGGGTGTTGGATGTGAGAGTTAATTGCACGGGAAGAGTTATTTTCAATAAGGATCCTTGAAAAACCTAGGTTTGGTGGCTTGAGAGTGATGGTTTAGTGGATTGGTAGCTTGGTGAGTGGTTGGAGCTCTAAAAATTGTGAAATCTTAAGGTTGGTAACCTATTTAATGGCTATCCATGGTGTTTGACTTGACTGCAAGTATTTGGTAAGGCGTCTCTTTGGAAAAGAGGCCTAATTGGCCTGGTTACCCCTATAGTATAGTGGGATTTTGGAGAATACATTGAAAGACCCATCTCCAGTCCTCTTGTGACCTTATGACCACTTCAAAAACCCTTGTTTAAGCCTGCACATGTTTAATAATCCTTAATAGTATGCTTCCCCCAAACTTCACCCACTTTTAGACTCTAAAACCTTAAATTTCCATTAAAAATGTGCTTCTTTCAACTAGGGCTCCATGCCCAAACATACACATGGCCTCCCCAGTCCTTGAAAACCTTCAAACACATCAAAACCCACTATATCTCACTAAAACCAGCTAGTTCTAGCCTTCTTCAAAATAAATTCTTCAATCTGCTACTTTAACCCATGCCTTTTAGGCTTGAATTCATGCATTTTATACTTGATTGTCATTTGAATTGTCATTAACGAAATTATATATTAACTTATATTTTTATCTTATTTTCCTCTTGTAGGAGTAGGTGTTGGAACACTTGAAGGAGTAGGAGTTGGAACACCTCAGGGAGGAGGTGTCAAAACAACTGAAGGAGATAAAGAAAAAGAGATTCCTAAAGAGGTATGTGTTTATTTTATTTTGTGTTTGGTAAATATGTTCCTATTATGGACAATTGTATGCTAACTTGTATCAATTTGATGTTTTTGTGTTCACCTATATAGATTGACATTGTAAAATTTGGTATGATTGGTTCTTTAAGAGGGGCATATTCTAGGACTCGTGATGGTTTGAAGAGATGTATGTACATGAGGTAATCAAGATTTCAATTTTAGAGTTCAATTATAATTCAATGTATATTGATTTTGATGTTAATTATTCGATTTTAAATGATATAATATAAATAATCTCAATTATGGTTTGAATTTTTCTTGTGCAATTACCTTCATAGCCAAAGAGTGCTTGAAAGAGTCTCCATTTTGATGATCCACTAGTAGTTTAGGATGAGATAGACATTTTGGCATGTATATTATGAATAGATATCGAGATGGCATATGTCACACTTTGCAAAAATTTGTTTGAGTTGGTGTTGATGCCATTTTTGTATATGGACATACACTTGATTATTGGATAATTTCATATATAGAAGTTGAGAATTGAAATAATTTGTTCATCATGTGCATGTTTAAACTGTTCAAAAATTTAATCTTCAACAATGGTTAAATATCAATGTACAATATCATAAAAAATAATGGTTATATTATATAGTTGACAATAAAAAATAATGAATAATGGTTAAATTATATCATATATTACTTAGTTATATTATGGTTAAATTATATAGTTTAAACAACTTTGAAGACAAGAACAATGGTAAAGTTTAAATACACATATATGTCATTGTATTACACTACATATTTCATATTGCATTATCATTACATATTGAAACACCAAAAATATTATAGTTTTATGTTGATAAACATGATAAAGTGATGCAGAGTAGGGTGGAAAACTCTGAACAAACCAACTACCCTTTAATCTTCCTTCCATACACAAAACACCATTGGATAGTCATGAGCAGGGTACACAAGCACTAAATCAACAATCATTTTCCAATGAAACAGTCACCAACACTCCAAAACTCAAAAACCTCACTTTTGACAAGTTTCAAAGGGGGTTTATTGAAAAACTCACCTCCAAACCTCTCCTCACCATTTGAATGCCTCCAACACCTTCAAATATGCCTTACCTTGCTTAATTAACTCTTAGAAAGTGTTGCTCCAAATGTTTTTGGTGTAGGAGCACCTACACCTCAACCTCCATTTTTGATAATTTGATGGCGAATAGGTTAGAAAGAGTATTTTTGAGTCCTTTGAGTGTTTTTAATCTTTAATAATGTCTAATAAGACCATTGGATAGGTTCTAGGTTGAGTTTTTGAGTTTTGAGTCAAAATGTGCAACAATGCAATCTTCCACTAAAAGTTGCTTTTGTAGTCTTTGAAGGAAAAAACATGAATTTGTATGTAAGTGTTCAAGTTTTGGGGTATTGACAATGTAATAAGGTTGTTTCAAGGTTATTTGAATAGTTTTTATGGTCATAGGTCTTTAGGATTGAAAGTTTTTCCAAAATTGCAAAGTTGTCATGTTGTAAGTTGGTGTAATTTCACTAACCAACAATTCCCTCTTTTAAAAAATAAGTTGAGGGATGTTGGGGAAGGTAGGAGAATTTTTAAAAAGCCTCCCTTGGGTCGAGGCTGGGCTGTTGGCATTTTTGAAGTTTTGAAGCATTTAATAAAGAGAACTCTATTTTTCTAGTTTTTGTAGTGTTTTTGACTATTCTTTTGTTTGGTACAAATTGATACATAATTGTACAACATCCAAACCTTCATGGTTTGATAGAGGGAAGAGATAGCCTCATTTTTGCAGTGATTTGGCTTGATTTCATTAAGAATTAAGCAAGTTACATAAATTTTAGTGAAAGAGGGTATGAAACCCTACCAAACAAGGGTTTGTTCACCAAAATGGTCATAATTCCCATTTCCACCGTGGGAAAAGTATAAAACTTGGTGGAATGTTAGGCTTAGGGCCCTTCTTCATGCTGAAATTTGTTTCAAACTGAAAAATGGAGGTTTACAAAAATTATCTGATGCCCTAGGTTAGTTTTTCCCTTATAAATGTATGAACATGGTCTTTAGAATGCACTTTTAATAATTTTCTGAGTATTTGTGCAATACTAATGTATGAAAAGCATGGAACAGGTATTTGGGAAAATTTTGGAGTCTTTTAAAGGCATTAAGGGTGTTGGGGTGTGCCTTGACAAGTTGAATGCTTCCTTGTATAGGCCCAGTTAAGCCTTGTTTATGGCTTGTAAATCAATCTTTTGATACATTTTTTTTGGGTGTTTGATCCTGTGCTTTTGGGAACTTGTGGAGGATGGTGTTAGGAGTCTAAAACTATGTTCAAATAAGGTCCTAAGTGACCATTATATGGTACTTTTTCAACTTTGAGGGGCTTATGTATTCATTTTGTAATGATTGTAAATCAAATTGAAAGGAGTGTCAAAGTTGTCAAGGTGGTTTCAAGGGTGGTAGTATATTTTTTTCTTGAATAATACATGGGTTTTTAGGTGAATAAGGTCTCATAGACCCATTGTAATAGGTTAGGTGATTAAAAGGTTCAAAAAGAGCAAACATTGCAAAGCATGTAATGATGTTATTGAATTGGGTAAAAGATGAAATTGTGATCTCCAATGGTCATAAGTGGTTTAAATTTCAATTGGAAGGGAATTTGTTCATTGGTTGAAGAGGAGAATCCTTTAAAAAGGTATGAGGACACTATTTTTAATTTTGGCTCAAATTTTAAGGTATTGGAAATAAGAAAATTCTGAGTTTTCTTCATTTTTTTGTGTTTCTTTCACATTTTGTAGACCTGTACAAGCCATACAGACTGACATTTGCTATGTAATCTTTCATTTCTCATGGAGGGTTGTGTTAGCCTTATTTTGCATCAGGTTTGAAAGAATTTAATAAATATTTGTTGAAGAAATCATTGTTTTCCTATGACAAGCCGAGAGCACCCTATTGAGGGTTTTGTGATAAAAACATGTCTTAAAGGGCCCTTACACCGACTGTATCTACTATAACTAGTGTAATGGGCCCTAGGGAGTCTGATAAAGTTGTAGGTTACATGATTAGAGTTGTGGGGAAGGAACAAAGGAGATAAGCCTATTTTCCTATTGATTTTTGTTAAAGAAAACAAATGAAAATGGAGCCCTCAACCTAGGGTTTGTGAAAATCAATGAGAGTGTGGATTTTTTTTTTCAACTTTTGAGCACATAGGGGGTCAAAATACACATTTTTGAGTCGGTGGCATGGTCTAGGAGGTTGTGCAAGTGGGATTTTGAATAAACCCTCTTGGTTTGGCATGAAATTGAGGGTTTTATGGTTTGTTATGTTGGAAGGGTTAACCCTGGGAAAAAATTATGGTTTTAGAGGTTTGAGGGCATAGGAAATGTTGCCCCAAGGTTTCAAGGGCCTATGAGAAGTTTAAAAATACGTTGCTTTGTAATTTAGGCCTAATCAGCCTAAATAGGTTAACATAGAAGGGTTGATTTTAGGAGGTTGGTCCAAAACACTTATTCCTGAATTTGGGATATATGTTACCACTTTGAAATGGGTGTTTGAAACCATCATATGTTTGTTAGGTGTCTTGGAGGGAATTTGAGTAAAAGGCCAAAAACTGAGTTTACACTACTACCAGGATTCATGGGTGAAATTGAGAAATGGTACTTCTGATTATTGTCTAACTTGCAAGATTGTTTGAATTGATTTAAAAGACCATTTTAATCTTGTTAGATGCCTCTTGAAGACAAGTTGTCAATTTTATTGAGTTTGAGCCTTCTGGTCTACTGAATCCCTTAAGAGTATGAAGTGCAAAATGACTGCAAACTTTAGCATGATGTTACTCAGACACCGTGAGGCTTAGAAATTTCTTGTAAAATCCTATGGAATCATCCTATGCCCCTATACAATAACCTCTCTTGTTTTTTGCTATCTCAAAGACATTTTCCTATGACGGTGAGATTTCTCTTGGGAAAAAAGTTATCAAATGCAAGTAGTGAAAAGTTACAAAGTGGTGCAACTTTCATTCTAAAACTCATGTGACCAGACTAACTATTCCAACACATCTGAGTGGGTATCTTTACACAATTCATGGTCCTCTTTTGCACCCAAATTTTCTAAATCACTTTGAGATATGTTCAACTAGATGAATCCCTTAAGAGTCTAAAGTAAAAAATGGTTGCAAACTTCAATATGATGTTACTCAGACACCATGAGGGTTAGAAAATTCTCATCAGAGCCTATGGGATCATGTTGTGCCCCTCTAAAATAACCTCTCTTTTTTCTCACTATCTCGGAGGCATTTTCGTATGGCGGTGAGATTTCTCTTGGGAAAAATATTGTCAAATGCAAGAAGTGAAAAGTTGCAAAGTGGTGCAACTTTCGTTCTACAAATCATGTGACCAAACTAACTATTCCAACATGTCTAAGTGGGTATGTTTACACTAGTAATATTCCTCTTTTACACCCAAATTCCCCGAATCACTTTGAGATACTTTCAACTGGTTGAATCCCTTAAGAGTCTGAAGTGCAAAATGACTACAAACTTCAACATGATGTTACTTAGAAACCACGAGGCTTAGAAAATTATCATCAAATCCTATGGAACCATGTTGTGTCCCTCTACAATAAACTCTCTCATTTTTTTCTATCTTAGAGGTGTTTTCCTATGGCCGAAAAATTTCTCTTGGGGAAAAAGTTGTCAAATGCAAATAGTAAAAAATTGCAAAGTGGCCCAACTTTCATTCTACAACTTGTATGACCAAACTAAATTTTTCAACACATTTGATTGGGTGAATTTACATTAGGCATGGTCCTTTTTCACACTCAAATGCGTCGAATCGCTTCAAGCTATGTTCAGCCAGTTGAATCCCTTAAAAGTTTGAAGTGCAAAATAGCTACAAACTTTATCATGAGGTTACTCAGACACCGTGAGGCTTAGAAACATCTTTCTAGAGCCTATTAGATCATGTTGTACCCCTATAAAATAACCTCTCTCAATTTTTGCTATCTCCAAGGTGTTTTCCTGTGGTGGAAAGATTTCTCTTGGGGAAAAAATTGTCAAATGCATGTAGTGAAAAGCTACAAAGTGGTTTAACTTTTATTCTACAAATTGTGTGACCAAACTATTTTAATACAGATGATTGGGTATGTTTACACTAGGCATGGTCATCTTTCACATCCAAACACATTGAATCACTCTGAGCTACGTTCAACTGGCTAAATCGCTTAACAGTTCAAAGTGCAAAATGACTACAAACTTCAACATGACGTTACTCAGACACCGTGAGGCTTAGAAACTTCTCATCAGAGCCTATGGAATCATGTTGTGCCCCTCTACAATAACCTCTCTCAATTTTCACTACCTCAGAGTCATTTTCTTGTGGTGGTGAGATTTCTCTTGGGGAAAAAGTTGTCACATGCAAGTAGTGAAAAGTTACAAAGTGGTGCAACTTTCATTCTACAACTCATGTGACCAAACTAACTATTCCAACGCATCTAAGTGGGTACGTTTATGTTAGTAATGGTCCTTTTTTGCACCCAAATATGTTGAATCACTTTGAGCTATATTCAACCGGCTAAATCCCTTAAGAGTCTAAAGTGCAAAATGGCTACAAACTTCAGCATGGCTTTACTCAGACACCATGAAGCTTAGAAACTTCTTGTCAAAGCCTATGGGATCGTGTTGTTTCCATCTACATTAAACTATCTCATTTTTTCTATCTCGGGGGCATTTTCCAATGGCAACAATATTTCTCTTGGGGAAAAAAGTTGTCAAATGCAAGTAGTGAAAAGTTGCAAAGTGGTGCAACTTTCGTTCTGCAACTTGTGTGACTAAAATAACTATTCCAAAACATCTAAGTGGGTATTTTTACACTAGGCATGGTCCTCTTTCACAACAAAAATGCATTGGATCACTTCAAGCTACATTCAATTGGCTGAATCCCTTAAGAGTCCAAAGTACAAAATGGCTACAAATTTGAGCATGACATTACTTAGACACCGTGAGACTTAGAATCTTCTCGTTAGAGCCTATGGGATCATGTTGTTCCCCTCTAAAATAATCTCTTTTTGTTTTTTATATATTAGAGGCATTTTTTTGTGGTAGTGAGATTTCTCTTGGGGAAAAAGTTTTCATATACAAGTAGTGAAAAGTTACAAAGTGGTGCAACTTTTGTTCTACAACTCGTGTGACCAAACTAACTATTTCAATGCATCTGAGTGGGTATTTTTATGCTATTCATGGTCCTATTTCACACCTGAACATGCTAAATTCTCTGAGCTATGTTCAACTAGTTGAATCCCTCAAGAGTTTGAAGTGCAAAATGGTTGCAAACTTTAACAAGATGATACTCGAACACCGTGCACTTAGAAAATTTTTGTTTGAGCCTATGGGATCATGTTGTGTCCCCCTACAATAACCTCTCTTAGTTTTCACTTGGAAGGAAAATCAACATGTCTAAGTCAAGAGCAAGTCTACCCAATCTTGGCAAGGCACAAGCAAAGTCTATCATGCCCATGGTGAAGGAAAATATCAAAGATAATGCAAAGTCCACATGGGAAAGAAAAAATATGTCCAAAATGTTGTCAAGTCCACCCTTGGCTTTAATAATTCTTGTCCAAGACAAAGGTAAAGCATGCCCAACTCAAAGCATACATGGAAAAGACAATGTAAAGTCAACCTAGCTCAAACCATACATGGAAAGAGAACTTAAAGTCCACCCCAAGCTGAAAATAGAAGATGGAAAACATATCTTGAAGTCCACCTTAGGCCAAGATCAAAGGGGACATCCAACATGCTGAGATGGTGCCTCATCATCTTCCAACCAATCAAATTGTTCCAAGCTAGCATGTCTAGGTTTAATGGACTTGAAACTTCATAATGCAACAACTTTTTATTGTTGGTTTATATTTAGCAGAAGAAAAAGTGTCCCAAAATGTAATTTTCTCATTGATCGAGAGGTAGTTAGTTGTGACAAACCCTAATTAAGGTTTTATTTTGTAATCTTAGTCATTGATTTAAAATCAATCTTTTCCATTGAATTATATTCGAGGAACGTATAAATTGAGCTCACCCCTCATTTCTAAAACATGGGAGCATCCATCTCATATTACCAGTTAACTACCTTGTCTATGCTTTCACTTACTATTATGCTTTGATAGATTTTTTCCAAGCATCCATCGCTTGTTAGAAAGCACTTGTTGTAGGCTCTTACCCATAGTAGCAAGACAATGAATTCTTTGATAAAATGCTTTGGTAGACATGTATGAAAAATGTGGTAGCATAGACAAGGTAGTAATCTATTTGAAAAATTTCAAAGAAATGTGGTCTCATGGTGATGGAATGCCATGACAATCTAGGGAATTTTCTTGTCATGGCATTCCATCACCATGAGACCCCATTTCTTTGAGGCATTTTTTCAAATAGTTTTCTACCTTGTTTATGCTATTGCTTCTTATTATGCTTTGATAGATTTTTTCCAAGCATCCATAGCTTGTTTGCAAGCACCTATTTTAGGCTTTTAGCCATAGTATCAAGGCAGTGAATTGTTTGGTAAAATGCTTTGGTAAACATGTATGAAAAATGTGGTACCATAGACAAGGAAATGAATTGTTTGAAAAAAATCCTCAAAGAAACATGGTCTCATGGTGATGGAATGACATGAAAATCCATTGCAATTTGCATGTCATGGAATTCCATCACCATGAGACCACATTTCTTTTAGGCATTTTTTTCAAGGAGTTTGTTTCCTTGTTTATAGTATTGCTTGCTATTATGCTTTTGATAATTTTTTTCCAAGCATCCATAGCTTGATCGAAAGCACTTATTTTATGCTTTTAGCCATAGTAACAAGGCAATGAACTGTTTGATAAAATAATTTGGTAGAAATGCATGAAAATTCTAGTAAAATAGACAAGGCAATGAACTATTTGATAAAATACGTCAAAGAAATTTGGCCTCATAGAATGCCATTATAACAAAATGCAATGGGAAACTATTACTTATTAGTTATGAAATGTGAAGTAATTGCATAACTGCTTAGGTTGACTTTGTAAAAACTATATTGTAATTGAAATTTTGTCATCTATCAGCATCTAGTTATTATCTATGCAGTGTAAAGTAATGATTTGACTTTGAAAGATGTGCAAATAAAATGTAATCAATGATATGAATATAAACTACAAAAAAGTATTTTTTACAATTCATTAGTTAAAATCTTTATTTTATTTTCTCTTTATATCTCTATATGCTATGGAAATACCTTTCAATTTCAAAATAAATAGATCTTATCTCTTGTTCTACAATTTTTTACATTTTTTTAAATATGATTTTTTGCTAACTTTTTAAAAAACTCTTATACTTTTGGTTTGTCAAAATTTTCCCCAAAAGATTTTTGTTGCTATGCATTTAGAGCATGAATCATACATGTGAATACATGAACTATACATAAAGTATACATGTGAATAAGTGAAGCATACATGTGAATAAGTGAAGCATACATGTGAATAAGTGATGCACAAGTAATTGAAGAATTACAAAGGATACAAAGCACCAAGAATGGAGCTTATTTACACAATACACTTTAGATAGAGCTTATTGAGAAATCGACAATAATTAATTAAGCATTAGATGTAAACAAAATCTATGCCTAGAATCAAGCATACAATTTACACAATACACGTGATAACATCATTCAAGAATGGTAGTAGCAACATAAGATTTTTTTAATCAAAAATCCATAAGGTATACAATGATATATATATATTTTGTATTGAAAATAGTTTACAGAATTGATCAACTGATTGGACAATCAGAAATACAACCTTATGAGATATACATGATTCTTTCCATGTTATACATAGTTCTTTTAAGAGTTGTTCTCAGCTCATTTACATGTTATACATGTTGTGCATAATTCCTTTACATAGAATTTTACAATCACATAACTTCAGGGAGGAAACAGTAGTACGTTAACCTCTTAATCATATTTCAGATTTTAAATTTTTCACTGCTTGTGCTGCAACTTTAGGATCTTCCTTCAAGATATAATTTAAACCAAGATTGCAGAAAAGCCACTGATTTGCTTGGATCGGATCCTCATTCTTGATCTCCACCTTGCCATTCTTCATCAACTTCTGAAGCTTTTCTTTGGAGACCTCTAGCAAAGTAGAAACCTGTACATACACATTATGCTTTGTAAGTCTTCTATTAGACTCAGTATGTGCCCTTCTAGTGCCTTGAATTTTTTCAGCATTTCTAGATTTCCAAAGATGCCACAAGATCTCAGTATTAAGAATTAGCCAAAACATATTAGGAGCCTTTCCTAACTTATCCATTTTCCCCATTATGATATCTTTTACCTTTTTTCCTTTGTTGTCCCCCCACCCAAATAGATCAATTTGAAATAGCTTCCAAACTTCCTTAGCATAAAAACAGTCAAAGAATAAATGAAAAATAGATTCAGAATTTTTGCAAACTTCACAAATGAAAGAATTGCTTTTAGGATCAAGACTTGGCAGTTTTTGTAACAACAACATCCACCTGAATCCTGCTTTTTTGGGCTCAAGAACACTACCCCAAATATTGGTGAAGATCCTTTCCCACTGTTGTGGATTTAAGTTAAGATTCCAATTTTTATTCAGCTGCTCCGTCAGGTTAGGGGAGCTATCAATAGCTTTATAAATTTATTTAGTTTTCAGCTTGGTTAAGTCCTTGTCTTTTAGCCACATTAAATCTTGACTATTATTCACCACTCCACAAGTTACAAGATTTAAGTTATGATTCTTTAGTCTTTGATAAGTTCTTTTTTGGGTTTGGGGGAGATTGAATTTGTGTTTTAAGGTTTCCCAGCTGACCAACCCACCATTGTCAAAGATGTTGCTGACCAATGAGACACCTTTTCTATTCCACTCTTTTGTTGAGCAACCCTGTAAAAGAGCCAAAGGCTTATTGTTATGATAAATATTCCACCAGATGGATCTATTAAGAATTTTTTTACTCAGTTCACTGTCAATAGGAAATTTAGAAAGCAAGCTCTCTTTACAAAGCTCCCAGGCTTTCCACAAGCTCCTGAAGACACTAGACCTTGCCGGTGAGACTGGGAACTTGCCAAACAAGAGGTCTATGATAGGAAGATTCTTCCACACTTTTGAACTGTTGGGCACCCCACTAGAGATATTGTTCCTTATCAGCACCTTCCAAGGTTCATCCCCCACTAGACTTTTACAGATCCATTTGGCAGCAAGGGCGGTCCCCTGCCTCTTAAGGTCTTTCAACCCCAACCCACCTTTCTGTTTGTCTATGCAGCACCATTCCCAACAGACTGAATGTCTTTTCTTTCATCCTTTTCCATCTGACTAGAGGAACTGCCTTATGCACTTCTGAATCTCATTAACTTGGTACCCACTAAAAAGCCAGACCGAGGCATAATAAATATTATAAGAAGAAAGAATTTTCTGGCACACCTGAGCCCTCCCTACTAATGATAAGTACTGCTTGTTCCAGGCCTCCAGCTTTCTAAAAATTTTACATTTCAACCACTCCCACATGTCTTTTAAATTAGGGCTAAGAGAAAATGGTATCCCAAGATACCTGACAATAGTACTGGCCCCCCCATTGGAATTCATGCTCTTCCAACCAAGCTGGCTGGTGTGTTTCCCAGCTTAACAATGTGGTTTTAGCCTTAGATATTCTTGCGCCTGCTACTCTAGCATACAGATCCAACTTCCTTAGGAGGTTTTCAAAGTTTTCCTTATCTAGTTTCACAAACAATGCTATGTCATCAGCAAATTGAGCATTTATTAATTCATCCTTGTTTGGGAGGGAGATGCCCTATACTCTTGGGCTCAAGGTGGAGTCCCTTAGAATATAGTGGAGGGCATCTGCAATGACAAATAAGGAGGGAGCAAGGGGGCACCCTTTCGTATGGATCTTTGAAGGGTAATCTCTTCCGTTAGGTCCCCATTGACCTCAATTTGTGCCGAGGCATCTTGTAGGAGGGTTCTAACCATTTGACACAATTCACTTGGAAATCCAAATGCATCCAACACCATCATAATGAAGGGCCATTCCACCCTATCATAAGCCTTCTCAAAGTCTAGAAGGAGCATGCCAATGTTTTGATTAGATGCCCTGGCCCACTCCATTGCTTCCCAACTAGTTAGCAAGTTCTCTAAAATGAATCTCCCTTTTATAAACCCAGTTTGGGTATTTTTAATGATTTCTGGAAGAATCAAAGATAACCTTTGGGAGATGGCCTTAGCCAAAATTTTATATGACACATTTAACAGAGTTATTGGCCTCCAATTTTTAACCAGGGTCTTATCTCCCTCCTTGGGGATGAGCTTTATGATGCCTTGATTGATTTCTTTTCCCAGAGATCCAGCTTCAAGGGCTTCATTGTAAACTTGTAGTAGGTCTTCACAAACCCACTCAACATTCACCTTGTAAAACTCAGTAGGTAGCCCATCTGGCCCAGGTGCCTTATCATTAGAGATTGAGAGTATTGTGTTATTGATCTCTTCTTTTGACAGTGGCTTACACAACATATCAGCCATTTCTTTGGTAACTTTCCTCGAGGATTAACCTCCTACACATTTCCCTTGCTTCATTGCAAGGTGCGTTGTTGCATTCTGAAGTGAAGAGGCTTTTGTAGAACTGAAAAATTTCACTTTGATGCCCTCCAAGTCCTTAATCAGTCCCTCTTCATCCCAAACTGCACTAACCTGCTCCTTAATTTCCTTATCTTTCAGGACTTTGAAGAAAAATTTTGTACCTTTATCCCCATGGGCTGCCCAGTTCAGTCTCGCCCTCTTCTTTAGACCTTGGTCCCTATAGTTTTGGAATTTTCTTAACCCCCCTCTGATGCTTATAAGATCTTCATTTATCTCCACATTTTGGGGATCACTTTGGATCAGCCCTTCCACATGAAAGAGCTTTTCTTGCAGCAGGCTTTCTGCCAGCCTTCTGTCCTTTGCCTTCTTAATACCAATGGTTTGAAATATCCTTTGCCAACTTTTTAGATTTATGTTCCATCTTTCAATGGAGGGCTTTCCTTTAAGGAGTCCCTTGTTAATTTCTCTTAGGGTGAAGATTGCACTAGTACAGTCCTCATCCCTAAGAAGGCTGGTATTGAGAATAAACTTTTTTGCTTTCTTGGGAGGGGAATTGATTTTACCCCCTATAGCCACCCTTGCCATGATTGGGTGATGATCAGAAAGAGTCTAGGGGTTAACCTTAATTCTTGAGCTAGAGCCTTCCACCACGTCAAAGGAGAATAGGTTCTTATTAGCATAGAACCTGTCCAGCCTACAATAAATTCTTCTACTACCACTTTGAAAGTTGCACCAGGTGTACCAAATTTCTTTGTTATCTTTTTTTGCTCCTTCAAGAGGGTTAATTAACTTTAACTTGTTTTTCATCTTATACCAAAAGAACTTCTCATTTCCTTTCCACCCCATATCAGCTCCCCCAGCCTTGTCCTCTTGATTCTCCACCATGTTAAAGTCTCCTCCCAACAGCCAAGGGATGTCAGGGAGCCTGCTAAGCCAATCCCACAGCTCACATCTTTTCCTATATTCATTCGGGGCATAAATGGAGCAAACCCCAAATTTTACATTCTTAATTTCCAAACAGACCCAGACTACCCTATTACAAGGTGAGCTCCCTAATCTTTCACCCTGCTTTTCCACTTATTGGCTAGCAAAATAGCAGAGCCACCTTTTCCTTTCTCATGATTGGTAGTAAATGAGATTGAATCCCTCCAAATGAATTTGAGGTTAGAATCTAGGTTAAAGTTGGTTGCCTTAATTTCCTGCAGCATTACTATGTCCTTACTTTTGATTTGATTAATAAACCTTCTTACACAATACTTTCTATCTGGGGATTCCAGCCCGCTCACATTCCACAAGACATAGTTAAGATTCATCAACATCCATGGCTTGTGTCTCATCTTCTAAGCTCCTGAAACCCTCAAAACACTTAGGGAACTCACTTCTTTTTCTTTTTTCTCCTCTTTTGTATGGGATCATGCCTTCTGTCTGTTTCTTTTTCCTTCCTCTTTTTTTTTTTCTGCCCAAGCCACTCTTTTACAAATGACTTTTTTCCTCCTCCTAAATCCTGCTCAGAGCCAACCTTAGAATCCTACTTTACACCACCAACATCCGGGTTCCTCGACAGGGAAGATGTATCTTCAATAGCTTGTTTGGCCTAGAGAGGGTAAGCCTCACTAGGAAGAAAGAATTTCTTTACCTCCTCTATATCCCAACATTGGGGGTTAAGAATTAAAACTTTATTATTATTTTCCCCTTTGGGGGTTAATTGCAAAGAGGTGTCCATCACCACCTTTGGGCTCGGGTCCAGTCGACACTGGGTCACATTGGAGATGGGGTTAGAACTTGTTGCATGGGCAGAGTCTTTCATGAAATTAGGGATCAGAATTTCATGTCCTGAATCCCCTTGCACTGGCTCAGTGTGGACTGGATACGAGGCCAAAGGCTTGGGAGGCTTATGACTTATAAAATTGGAGTTATAGTTTGTAGTTGCCACATTTTTTAAGGTCAAACTAGGTTGCATCGACTGACATTCATTAGGCCCTTGTCCCCGAGCTTTAATTCTAGGGCTTGCCTCTTTAAGAATTTTCTTGTTTACACTAATTTGGTTTTTTATCTGCTCCAAGAGTAGCTCTTGTGCATTAAGCCTATGGTTCGAGGGCACAGGCCTTTCCTTGAATGGCATCTAACCGACCCCTGATTTGGGTTGAGCACAACTTGAAGGATTTATTCTTGGGCACCTGGGCGTTAATCTAGGGCCATCCTCAGTCGTGGGGTTTTCACTTTCCATCATGCCCTTTCTGAGCACCAGGCACTCTTCCTCAGGTGACAGGTTTAAAACACTTTCAAGAGCAGTAGAGTCATCTCTATCATTTTTGGAAGTTATGAGCATTTCAGGGGCAATAGGTTCAGATTTATCACCAAGGGTAGCTAGGTCCAGCTTCATAGTTCCCTCGGGCTCCATGGTCTCCGCCATGCCAATGAGAATATTTAAATTTGCAAGAGGCTCTCTTTTTTTTCTAGCAATGTTCTGAGGTTTAATTATAGGACAGTTCTTTCTCACATGCCCCTCGTGTTTGCAGAGGAAACATGCATTCAGGCCACCAAGCAGTTCAATTTGAAAATTTAAAATTGCATTTTCAGTTTCGATTTCCACTTCATCTGGAATCTCAATGCCCAGAGTTAATGAAACTAAGACCCTCGCATCAAGGTGGGGCAAGGCATTCCTGGAATCTTCTATTCTCAAGACCCTACCAAATTTTTCCACCAAACGGGGGATGAAATTCCACAAGATTAAAGGGAGGTTTTTAAGGGTTAACCATCTTGGGTAAGATAGAGCAAGCACTTCTTCGTACAGGAGATTGGATGACCAAGGAACAACCCTAAAGACTACAGTTTTGACAGACCAGAATTCTTTCTTAACTACATTATCTTGCATTTCAGAATTTTTGAAGATTATTAAGAAGAGACCTTTTTGAATCATTCTGCAGAAAGAATGAGAAATCCCCAGTTTTTTATTCCAAATATTTATCATCCACTGGTTGAGGTATTTCCTCGCTGGGATTTTTGTAATGTCTGAAGCAGCGAAAAATATTGCAACATTTCTTAATCTAGAATCTTCATTCCCTAGAGCCGATACCATGTCATCATTTGGAATCCAGAATTCTTTTCTCAAGTCAAGAGGAGGGCACTTACCTGGTTCAACACCTAGGTTATGGATTTGGCTACATCCTTCACTGTCTACCGTCAGAAAGTGAGCCGACTCTAGGAATGCACACTTACCTTTTTCTGCCACTATATCCTTGAAGGACCGACCACCATTGTCAACTCCGCCAGGAGGGTTTAAAGGTTTGAAAACCACTTGATTGTTTTGGATGACTTCCGCAAGAGAGATTCCTTCTACCATGGGAAGCCCCTCATGAATGCTCCCAGGGCAGCGAGGAAAATCAAAAACCTAGAAAGCTCCTATCATCTATCCTAATATGTCTATTGGGTACCTTTAGGATATTTAATTAAGTATATTAGATTAGTGATTATAATAGAATACATTTTGTAAAGAGGTTAGAATCATGGATAAGTTTGTCCATAGTGGGGATTAAAAAATTGAAAAATATGATTATACAATGATATATATTGATAAAAGTATATAGAATATATCCAAAAAATCCATTCAGGATTATTACAAAGGAGCCATATTATGGACATAAAATGTCATGTATATATCACTTATACAAAACATATGTTCCAAAATGCCACATAGACATATTAAAAATGACCCTAATACAATCATTTTCCTCTAGGGGAAGGAAATAGATCATGTTCTACCTTCAAATTTTGGTTGAATAGAGTGACTATTGGTTCTCTAGTCTTTTGCACATGCTGGCTAGTCCTCCTCTCTTCACTCTGGACCTTCAACTGATACCATAAAATGTAAAGATGTTAATACACATAAATTGAATTGTGGAATGGCATATAACAAAATATAATCACTTACTAGATACAGATAGTCATCATTCACATTTTTATCATTACTGCATCCATGATGTGGAGTGGCAACCACCTATAGCAACCATCAAGATAGAAAGTAAGCTACAAAAAATTACCATGAAAAATTTCTATAATAGACCATAAAAGATAAATTATAATGTCAAATTGACATATCTATTGCATACCTCTCTCAATGGATCAGAACTGGCCATTGTTGCAACAACTCCATGGTCCATCATGCCACCAACATCACTAGGGTTGTCTGATCTCAACATCTACAAATGGTAAATGAGAGATTAAATGGTAGGGTGAACTATTAAATGTTAGTGGGATGGGATTAGGAAGGAATAAAGGAATAAAAAATGAATTAGGAGGAGATAATGTGACACGATCAAGGAATGCAAATGCAATGTTTGCATTTCTCATCAATTTTTTAGATTTGTATATGCAAAATTATGAAAACTAGCTAATATTATTTTACAACACCATTATTGAATAAAGGCTACCTAAGTGTAAGGTCCTTGAGGAAATGAATTACGATGTGTGGAGGCTGAAGGTCCACCAAGAAACTGTTTGAAATCCAAAGCATGTTAAATGCAACAAACATTCAAATATAAAATTCATTGGTTCAAATGCAATAGTAATATCTTTAATACTAGTTACATACCTGTGGATTCAACGTCAAGAACAGATAAGGGTCTGTAGGAATGGGGCACATCTCATGAACACTCTGACCTTGAAATTTCATCAAATCAAAATTCTACTAATTTACTTATTCTTAAATTTTAAAATATAATTTAATAAACAACATTAAATGAACTTGCTAAATTTTACCTGATTGTCAATGTTGAATGTATCATTCAACAAAACATCTATGAAATCCATCACCTCTATAACTGATGTAGGCTATATAGCTACATCTCAAGCACTCTAATAATCATATGTGCAAACTGCACCACAAGTGCCACAATGGTGGGTTGGAGCTCTGGGCCTACACGTCTCCTCCACACTAGGCTCTACTAGAGGCCTTGCACACTATAAAATGGTCTGGGTGAGTGAGCCAATCGACTCCAATGTGTCCACCTCTACACTATCTTTAACAATGGAAGGAAAGACAACATGCTCCACCACAGGTTTGGCCAAGGGTCTCGGTGCCAATTGTGCATTACCTCGTGCAATAGGTCTATCATGTGTGGAGCCCCCACCTCTACCCTCAAATTCTAAGATGTCAAAATAATTTGGAATCTTATTGACGATAAACTCACAATAGATTTTTCTCAAAACATATTGTGGTACCTCATGGTTATTGCATGGATGTTGGTCAAATACCATCCACCACCGCTCCCAAAATTTATTTTTAATTAACTCATGGAATGACACCAATGGATGGGGAACCTCCTACATGTATGAGACAAAGGTGTGTTGGTTTTTAGGTTTGTAAATAGGGCACACAAGTCAGGTTTACTAATTTTTTGATTTTTAACATCTGCATATGACAAACCTCTAGTATAATATTGTCTCATTTCATGCCTCTTATTTGACCAATAATTTATTTTCTCGTTGATTTCTCCTACATGAGATACAATTGACTTCAATGATTTAGCAATCACTCTCCTATAAGGGTGGGTTTCAGCATGCTCGGTTAATCTTCCAATTAATTGTTCAATGTCTCTTTTATTGTTTTCAATTTGATTTAGAATATTTTCTTGTGTTCCTTGAGGATTCCTATGAATTGATGGAGGGGTTTCAAGTTGTTCTTGAATAGGAGGATCTTCCTGAGGGGGTGACTGTGAATTCTCAAATTTTTGAGATGGAGATTCATTCCTTGATAATTAGAACAAAATTTTATTATAAAAACCTATTTTAATTAGGATTCTAAATCAAATTCAAAATAAATTGAATAAAAATACATACCTCTTCACAATCTTCGACATCTCTGACGTGTTGGCGGCATCCTTGTGAAAGATAGCAAGCTAACTATGCAAATATGGATGATGTTCAGCGAGTGCGAGTTGAAAACCTCAAATCCTTCAATCCAATCCACGGGTTGAAGAAAAATGAGGGTTTGAAATACAATTTGGGCTTTTTATTTTTATTTTCCATTTGGCATGCACCAAATGACCAATTTTAACCTTTTTTTGCAATTTTTTTACATTTTGACACCTAAATTGTGTCACAGATTGGTGCACTTACCCATACAATTTGAATACTATAGATTAAGGATTTGTTTATCTAAACTAAAATCTTCCCATTTTCCATTATAGACTAAATATCTAGTATATTTGAACCTATTTTAGATCCATAACTATTATTTTGACTCTCAAATTTAGTTGCTGGCTCAAGCCAACCTCCTTCCAGCTAGTTTTTACTTGACAACTTCATTCAAACCTTGATATAAGTAGTTATGATTGCATCCAAGACAATGTCTCAAAAGTAAAACAAAAAAGAACATAACTAAAGAACTAAAAATTGATAATTAAAAATAAACATAGCTAATTCTAAATGCATCATTTCAGCTTGGTTCTAAATATTTAGTTTTTATTTCTAGATTTCATACCCATCAAATTTTTGAGGGAGCCTCATTTGTTGCACCCAATTTCAATTCATTTTTTTTCACCTTATAATCCAAGAACAAGAAAAAATAATTCACATGGGCACCCAAAAGTCTTCTAAAGTACATCACACATCAATTAATGGTTAACTAAAGGGATAGAAAGAATCAGAGGATCCTAAACATAAACAAAAGAAGAAAAATAAAATCCATAAAAAAATAGTCCATAATCTTCAATTAAAATTAGATTATGAATTCCCCATATAAGAAATAAAATACCTCATGTGCATATTGTAAAATAATAAAGAATGATGGACATTAGTATTATTCAAAATAGATTGATATGGTAAAGAATATTTTTAATAAATCATAATATCAAATTGCTTTCAACTTTGTCACAAGGTTTATCATCTTCTAAGTTAAAGGATCATAAGGGTATGTAACTTGTTTTTAATATATTATAGGTCAAGGAAATGAATCATTGACTTTAGATCTTTGAACATCACATGGATTTATCACAAGATATTTTTTCTTCATTTGAGACTTATTCTATGCCTCATATTATAATGGGTAACAAAATTTTTGAGAGTGTTTGTGAGAGAGGGCTAGTTGACATGGGGGAATTATTATTAAATGATGTCCTTTGTGTACCTTTCTAATTATATATATATATATATAATGCTATATATTTTTTCTCACATTTTAATCTTGATACTTATTTGGAAAATATTCATATTCAAGCATCTAATATTGATACTTTTAGGATGTGTAGTATGGTCAATTAAACCTTCAAGTTCTTTCACCAATTGAGGTTTTGAAGGCATGTTTTTTCATTCTTTTTTCACCACATGCTACTTTGATAGAGTTTATCATTGCCTCTTGGGAGAAATTTCATATCAATCTTCTCGATCCAAATCATTGACATCTATCTACCAGATATTTCACATATGTTTTTTATCATTTCATCTTTGAAATCTTGAGGAAACCATTAAATACTTAGTTCTCCTCTTTAGTGATAATTCTTATATAAGGGTAAGTGCAGAAAGATGAGGGGCCAAAAGGGGGTCTTAAGTGGCCACTTTTTTTTTCTAAAATCAAGAAATACTAACCTTCAATGAGAAATTGAGGATAGTTACACTCAAAATTTTAAGATGCAACAAAAAAAAGAACCATAGAGCTTCAAATGTACTTTCTAAACTACTTTTATTTTTTGAAAATGGTAGAGATTAAGGATTTCAACAAAGTTACCCACATAAATTTGTCCTATCTTTTCCAAAAAAATATAACATTGTGTTTGTTGTGGGTATATCAAAAGGTTAACTTTTTAAAGTATTTTTAAAATAACTTCGGTGAGATATTAGCTAACAAAATGTATTGAGTCCCATTTTTTCTGATAATTTTTTACAAATTTTCAAAGTGGACACATCTTGACAAATAGAAATTTGGCCATGCAAACCCTATATTATTTTTTAAAACTAATCAAAAATCATTTTTTTAATTATGTGTAGAATAGAGCTTAGTTTATAAAAATGCAATTTATTTGAAATTTCAATAAACTATAAAAAAAATAAAGTAAAAAATACCAAACATTGGTTTTGACAAAAAATGGACACACCAACAAAATAAATTAAAGATGAAAGCCTTAACATAGTCTAAAAGAATTGCCAATTTAACGAACAAGGATTCTGAGGTTCCGACCAATGACCCTATTATGGTTGGTGAGGAAAAGGATGTTGTAGAAAAGATTATGGCCATTGAGGATTCTCCCATGTAGGACCTGCTCAAGGAGGAAAAAAATGAGGAAAATTAGGGGACTGGATGAGGAGAATGCAGAGAAGAGTAAAGCCAAAAAGGAGCCTTTGAAGGTAAATCCTCTTTCTAAGGACTTTTCTTAGCTTGATGATGATGCTACTTCCATGTTTGATTTCTTGGATATGGCTAGGGCTAGGGCCATTGGTACCTTTAAATTGGATAAATGAACTCTTCAGGAGTTCAATAAAATCAATATTAAAATCAAAGGCTTAAAGGAGAATATGAAGAATGTTTCAAAGGGTTATGTGTCAGACATTCTTATAGATAGAATGATGGACCTTGGAGGTTCTTATCATGAATTTAAGTATTTGTGTGGTGAAAGATTAGCGGCTCTAGAAGCCAAGGTTTTAGGCATAAACACATATATCAAGAAGTTAATGCAGGCTTGCCATATCTGAGTCAAGAATAGTGTGGGCTCCCTGGAAGTTCTTTTTAGGAAAATTAGCAAGCTCAAGGAGGGTCAGGTTTACTTCTCCGAGCTTATGAAGAAAGATCATGTGGCCAAGGGCAAGGGAAATTTTTTTGCTAAGGATGATGAAAAAGGTCCTGTTGGTAGAGACTTGGCTAATTGGAAGAAAATGTTTGATGCTAAGAAAGAGTTGTTGGACATGGTCGAGAGGCATAGGAACTAGCAGATTGAGGTTGCCAACACTCTAAGTGGCTTGAATTAGTGTGTGGTATTTTCTTTCTTTCTTTCTATTTACTATTGGGGCTTGGTTTCTTTTAGGTTTTTTTGTTGTTGTGTTGCTATTGGGTGTTGATGGTGGTATTTTGTCTTTCTTTTTGTTAGGAACCTGCCTATTAGTGTTTTTTGGTTGTTGGGTTGTTGTTGGTGGTCTTTTGAATATTTTTCTTAGCAACATTTTATATCCTCAGTTGTAAAGGGTGCCCTTCAAAACATGTTTTTCCCTTTAATCAAAACATAGTCAAAATATGAAAAAATTACATATTTAAACAGTTAAGAAAGAGATTAACATACCCAAGTGTTTGTCTTACTCGACCCTGAAACACATGCAAAACTAATGGTTAGCACGAATGAGATTTTGTGAAATTTCTTAGAATATACAAAAACACATTTTTGGGCATTGGAAAGGAAGTCCGAACATTTGAGTTGGAAATCCAAAGAAAATCCAACCCAAAGGCTTGGGGATTCCCAAAGAAGGACAAAACACGAGCGTGTTATAACATGCTAGCGTTATTTGAATGTATTGAAAAAATGTGAGCATGTTATTGCATTGAAAAAATGTGAGCACATTATAATGTGCTCACATTATGGTCTGTATTGAAAAAAATACCTTCTCTTTCTTGCCCTTACATTTCAGGGAAACTATATACATGAAATAAAAATTTAAGTATAATTTGACATTTACATATGGACATTTACTTTAAGTTATATTTCATGTATATAGTTTTAGGATGTATGAGAGAGGTTTTGGATCTCTAGGAGTTATAATTCAAATTTTAGTAATCATCATGTTAAATTTTAGTAATTAGGAGGTCAAATTTTAGTAGTCATCAAGTTATATCATCTCTCTCTCTCTCTCTCTCTCCTTCCCTCTCTATTCTCTATCTCTCCTCTCCCTCCCTCTCTCTCTCACACATACACACCTCTATCTCCTCACTAACTCTCCCTCCCTCCCTCCCCTCTCTACTTCTATCACCCTCCTCTCTCTCTACCTCTCCTTCCCTCTATACTTACCTTTATCTCTCTTCTCCATCTCTTTACCTACCTATCCCTCCATGACTCTCTCTCTTCCCCCATTTTTCTCTCACTCTCTCTCTCTATCTTACCATTCTCTCTCTCCCTACCTCTCAATCTCTCCTCTCTATCTCACCACTCTCTCTCTCACACACACACACACCTCTATCTCACTACTTATCTCTCCAGGTCCCTCCCTCCTTCCCTCTCTAATTATCTCTATCTCTCCTCTCCCTGGATGTCTCTCTACCTCACACTCCCTCCCCTTCTTTTTATCTCTCCTCTTAGTATCTCCCTATATCCCTCCCTCCCTCCTCTTTCTCTCTCAATCTCTCCTCTCTATCTCACCATTCTCTCTCTTTATCTCTCTCTCTCTCTCACACACAAACACCTCTATCTCCCTCCTTACCTCTCCTTCCATTCCCTCTCTACTTCTCTCTAAATCTCCTCTATCTCTCTCCTTCCCTCTCTACTTATCTTTATCTCCCCTTTTACTCTCTATACCTACCTCTCCATCCATCGCTCTCTCCATCCCTCTCTATCTCACCTATGTCTCCCTCCCTACTCTTTCCCTCTCTACTATCTATCTCTCCTCTCCCTCCCTCTACCTACCTCTCTGTCCTCCCCTATTTCTCTCTCTCTCTCCTCTCTATCTCACCATCTCTCTCTCTCTCTCTCTCTCTCTCCCTCTCTCCCTCTCCCTCTCTCTGTCCTTCTCCCCCCTCTTTCACTCTCTCCTTCCATCTCTACTCTCTATCTCTCATCCCACTCACTCTCTCTCCCTCTCCCTTCCTTGCTACCCCCATCTCTTTCTCTCTCCCCTATGCTGGTTGAGGGTATAGGGTTTAAGGTATATGTTTTAGGTTTTAAGGATAGTTTTCAAGGTTCAAGGTATAAGGTTAAGTGTATAGGGTATATTGATTAGGGTTTAGGATATTGAGTATAAGGATGAGGGTATATGTTATAGAGATGAGGGTTGAGGTATACGGTTTAGGGTTTAAGGTATAGGGTTGAGGGTTGAGGGTATAGGGATTAAGGTTTAGGATATTGGGTATATGGTTCTTGGTTTCTAGGGTAAAAGGTTGAATGTAGGGTTTAGGGTTTAAGGATAGGGTTGAGGGTTTAGGGTAGAAGGTTGAGGGTTTAGCGTATAAGGTTGAGGGTATAGGTATGGGGATTTAGGGTGTGGGGTTTAGGTTTTAAGGTATAGGGTTGAGGGATAATGTTAAAGGTTGATTGTATAAGGTTAAGAGTATAGGGTATATATATTAGGGTTTAGGATATTGGGTATAAGGGGGTGATCCCACAATAATGGTTTATAATTTTTGGCCAAACTGGACATTGAAATAATTTTTTCTAACTAAATCTTCACTTTCGAGCACTTATAGTGGCTAAACTATGAATAATTTGAAGATGATGAAAACTAGTGATTTGTCACATTTATTCTAAGTATTTTTTTTTCAAAAATTTTGGAATCATATTGCACTTATTTTTCCATCTTCTTTGAAAACTAGTTTTTTTCAGTAAACAACATTTTTAAGGAGTGATGCTCAATGTATAATGCATAACTTTTTTTCCATGAAGGATAAAATTCTAATTCATTCAAATTTAGATTTTTAACTGTATTATCTAGTGCTTCCAATTGGTTATATAGTGTTTTATTGAATATTTTTTCCTTATTCAAGTTTCAAAGTCAAACCAATTACAATTTATACATAGGCAGGCCGTATAATGCATAACTTTTTTTATATGTATCAAAATTCATTTTTATTGTTGGATCAAGGACTTAAATATATGGTGCACTCATATTTTTCAATTTTTTTTTATAATCTTCTATTTTTCCACATACATGTAGAACATAGAGCTTGATTTTTGGTGAAAAACCTATGTTTAATAAAACTAAAAAAAATACATAATAAAACAAAAAAGATATTAAAATTATATTCGTTGGATAGCTTGTTCTGAGGACTACTATCAACCAATTAGTTCTGTGAAGTCTCCATTTTCATCCTCAACCCAAGATTTGAAGCACAAAATTTTGGACTTTTTGGTGCCAAAGGGTGAGAATGTGGGAAAAGGGGGGTTCAAGCAAATCCCTTGAACCCATAAGGGTTCGCTCAAACCAAGGTTCATTCAAACCCTGGTTCATTTGAACTCCCTTTCAAAACTTATTATTTGTGTTTTTTGGTGGGAATGATGGGACCTTGCATTTAATTGGTTCACTCAAACTAGGGTTCATTTGAACCCTTTTTTGGTTCAATCAAACCAAATGGTTCATTCAAACCCCAAAAACCAATTTTTTTTGCATGGGGTCATTTTTTATAACTTTTCCTTCCTCACTCGAATTGTAAACCACTTTTTTGGGTTTACCCAAGGTTGAGGGTAATGGGTTTAGGGTTGAGGGTTTACAGTTTAAGTATAGGATATAGGGATTAGGGTTTAAGATATTGGGTATTGGGTTTAAAGTGTAGGGTTTAGGGTATAAGGTATATGATTAGGGGTTGACAGTGTAGGGTTTAGGGTTTAAGTATAGGGTTGAGGGATAATATTTAGGGTTTAGGGTTTAAGGTATACAGCTGAGGGATAGTATTCAAGGTTGAGGGTATATAGGGTTAAGTGCATAGGGTATAGGGATTAGGGTTTAGAATTTTGGGTATACGGTTGAGGGTATTGGGTTTAGGGTGTAGGTTTAGGGTTTAAGTATATGGTTAAGGTTTGAGGGATAATGTTAAGGGTTTAGGGTATAAGGTTGAATGTTTACAGTATAGGGATGAGGGTTGAGGATGTATGGTTTAGGGTTTAAGGTATAGGGTTGAGGGTTGAGGGATGGTGCTCAGAGTTGACGGTATGGGGTTAAGTGTATAGGGTATAGAGACTAGGGTTTAGGATATTAGGTATAGGGTTGAGGGTATTGGGTTAAGGTTGAGGATATCAGGTTAAGTGTATAGGGTATATAGACTAGGGTTTATAATATTAGGTATAGGGTTTAGGGTGTAGGGTTTAGGGTATAAGGTATAGGGTTAAGGATTGAGAGTGTATGGTTTAAAGTTGAGGTATAGGGTTGAGGAATAATGTTCAGGATTTTTGGTATAAGGTTGATGGTGTAGGGTTTAGGGTTTAAGGTATAGGGTTAAGTGTATAGGTATAGGGATTAGTGTTTAAGATATCGATAAAGGGTTAAGGGTACTGGGTTTAGGGTTTAAGTATAGGTTTGAGGTTTGAGGGTTAAGCATATAGGGTATAGGGATGAGGGTTGAGGGTGTATGGTTTAGGGTATAGGGCTGAGGATTGAGGGTTTATGGTTGAGGGATAATGTTCAAGGTTGAGGGTATAAGGTTAAGTGTATAGGGCTTAAGATATTGACCCATAGGATTTAGTATAGAGGGTTAAGGGTATAAGGTATAGGTTTAAGGGTTGAGAGTGTGTGGTTTAGGGTTTAATTATAGGGTTGAGGGATAATGTTTAGGTTTTAGGGTATAGGGTATGATGAGGGTTGAGGGTGTAGAGTTTAGGGTCTAAGATATAAGGATGAGGGTTGAGGATTGAGGGTATAGGGTTAAGTGTAAGGTTGGGAGATTGAGAGAGAGGGAGATAGATATGGAAGGAGGGAGGGATAGGTAGAGATAGAGAGAAATAGAGAGAGAAAAAGAGATAGATAAATAGAGGGAAGGAGGAAGTTTGGGAGATTGGGAGAGAGGGAGAGAGGGGGAGAGAGGGAAGGAGGGAGGTAGATATGGAGAGAGAATGAGATAAAGAGAACTATATAAGGAGAGATAGAATGGGGGAGGGATGGAGAATTAGAGAGAGGGAGAGGGAGGGAGAGAGGGAGAGAGAGAGAGAGGGAGAGAAAGAGAGAGAGGGAGAGAGAGGGAAGAAGGGAGGGAGAGATAGACATGGAGAGAGATATAGAGAGAAGTATATATAGGGAATTTTACCACAAAAAATGTATTTCTTTCTTGATATGGGAATAATTAATGAAAAATTAGACCTAATGGGGCCTTGATTTAGTGTTGTGAGGTGTTTACACATCTACATTAGGTCTTGGGCCCTTGCAAATTGAATAAAATGCATCTAACAATGTCTTATAAAGGTGTTGTAAAAGACTTTCACACTTTTCTAGACTAATGGACCTATTTTTCCCTAGCTTAATGTTATAAAATGTATTTAATTGCATTCTCACAATAATCTAGAAGGCTTGTAAATTAAATCTAATTCTTATCTAGTGCTTTAATGTGTTTTACACATTCACATTTGATGTTGTTCCTTTCTAGGCTATGTGGATGTCATTCTAATGTTGTAAATTTTATTTAATCACACTTTCACATTGAAATTTGTATCCCTATCCCTAATTACCCTTTAAATCATTATTAATAGGCACCTATTGCCCCATATTGTGCATCCCAAGGCTTAATTTAATCAAATACCTAATTAGAACAACATAAGAGATTAATTTCTCCACTCCTCGACAATATGGGTAGAAAAAGAGCCCCTGTGGGACCAAGTCACCCATATGGGTGAATTAGTCCCATGCAGATGGGACTAAGTCACCCAACTTGGTGACTTAGTCTTTACATTTGGGCTATTTTTGAGGCTCGAGCAAGAAAAAATAGATTTTAAGTTTACTTTTCCTTCATGTCATCCTTAGGGATCAAATTGATAGGAATTTTAGGAGGATTACCTATATAAACAATCTTTGAAACCCTAATTCATAACTCAATCATCATTCATCCATCATTCATTCTCCATATCAAGTCAAGAAAGCTAGGGTTAGGTCATTTAAAGAGCATTCAAGATCCTTTTCAGACATTCAAGGGAATATTCTTCATCTATTGCTATAGAAATTCAAGATCATTCATCATGGAAAGTTTCTAATCCCTTAATTTCATGCTCATGGTTCATCTTATTTCTTTATTTTGTTTAATTACCTAAAAGGGGTTTGACCAAGGCAAACCCCTATTCCCTAACATTCAACATTCCTCTTTCTTTCTTTTTGTGTTTACGAATTTGAAGGCTTGGAGATCATTGGAGGATAACTTGAAAACTTGTTGAAGATATATCCTTGTTAGCTAGGTCAAGATATCCACAAAAAGTCAGTTATAGTGCCGAAAAATAGAGTTTCAGAACTAGACACTTGGAGGAACAAAAAGTGCAGACAGAGGGCTTCTGTTTCCACTTTTGGATTTTTAGAAAAGCTAAAGGGGACTAAGTCACCATCAATGGTGACTTAGTCTCATTGCACATGTTTTTCAGAGGTTTCTATAGATTGGGATACCCATTTGGCCTAAACAAGCGTTGGAAAAGTTTTCCAAATTTGGGACTAAGTCGCCCAGAATGGTGTAAGTGTCCCAGTAGGTCAAAATTTTAGAATCAACACTATTTCTAGTCCTCATTCCAGTCTTCGAAAGAATTCTAGGTTCACACATTTAGTTTTACAATTTTTTGTTTTGTTTCATGGTCATTTCTATGTCATTTAGTTTATGTTTTCATATCACAATGTGTTTTCAAAAAAAGTGCTTTTTCTTAGTTTTTCATTAATAATCCATCTCTCTTATAATTTTTTTGCATTTAGGAAATTCTATTTATAAATATTTCAATCATATTAACATTATTCTTGAGTGAACCTCCAAGTTTTTGTGGGATACCTTTCTCCTTTTAGGTGCAAAACCCTAGAAGTGTAAGAGAGTCCCCCCTACAAAAAATTATGGTTCATTTTGGTGAACCTGAAGTGAACCCACCTTTAGAATACTTTCTTTCTAATTTTGGATTCCATCATCATCCTATAATTAACTTGCATTAACATTGGATTGCATTATAGGGTGTTAAAATTTTGCATTAGTGAAATTGCATATAGTTTGCATTTTTGCATCTTTAATCATTGAAAAACATCTAAACACTACATTTTCCTTTAGTATTCAGGTAATACAAAATAAAAAGCATCAAAATCAATTGAAATTTTCTAAGAAAATTTTAAAAAACCCTAATTGGGACTCATCCGCACCATTCTGTAAGACTTAGTCACAATCTAGATTTTTAACTATCTATTACAACACCAGAAACCTTATTTTTGTGCTTCCTAAGCCTCCTAGTACCATATAATATAAGTTTGGATAGTTTCAGGAACATGTTTTTTATGCATCTAGCTTAAAAACATCAATTTAGGCTAGTCCTTTTTGAAAATCATTTCAATTACAAGCATCATTAGATCTAAAAATGCTCACATTTCTAAAATTTTGCATATACAATGTTACTATTCATAAAAATTTGCATAAGTTTCATAAAAGTGATTTTTATTCTTGGATATACAGTGTTTTCATTTTTAAAGTTTTGCATACATTGGATATAGGGAAAACTTTAAGAAACCCCCCCTCGGCGAAGATGTAAAATCCTGGCGAATCTTGTATACTTCCCAATAAAAATATTAATTATAGTGGAATTTTTTTTCATTTTTTTTGTGAAAAAAATAATGTCTATTGGAAAATCTTTTCTAATCGCTAGAAGTTTGTGGAAAATCCTAGTGAAATACAATTTTTTTAAAACCACTAAAATTTTCCATTGGAAATTAAAATCTATTTTCAAACCAATAAAATATTTTGATTGGTGAATTAAACCTATTTTCAAACCAGAAAAAATATTTTTGTTGGCGATTAATTTTTTTTTTCAAAATAAAAAATAAAATTCATTGGCGAATTAAACCTATTTTCAAATGATTAAGAAAAAAACATTGGAAAATTAAACATAATATGAAACTAATAAAAAAATGCAGCGGCAAAGTGTCAGTGCAAATTTTCCTAACCTTAGTTGCAAGTCTTTCTTGGTCATCTTTGTAGTCGGTGGGTCAGAGATTTTGAAAACTTTGAAACTTCAAACTTTAGTTCTAAGGTTCCAAGTTTTAGTGACCACACGAAATTATGGACCATGACCTTTCAATGGATGGTTGTAGTTGCATTCCAGAAGTATATCTCTCAAGCACTAGATTTGCAAATTGAAACCTGTGGAATTTCACTAGAACCATTAGATTTCCATAAATCAATCATTGAGATTTTACTAATTATTTAGGTATGTTGGTCATCCTACTCTTGTTTATCATTTAATATTTTCTACGTCAAACAAAAATATTTTATGAAAAATCCTTAAATCTTAATTCTTTAATCCTAAGGGTCGAGTCTCGTCAACCTAGCGATGTCCCCATTTTAAATTATGCATGTGCATGAAGTTTGTTTTAAAAGAGGGACCATTTGATGAATTTTTGATGGATTATTGTAGTTGCATTTTGGAATTATATCTCTCAAGCACTAGATTTTCAAATTGAAACATGTGGAATTACATTAGAACTGTTAGATTTCTAGAAATCAATGATTGAGATTTTATTAATTATTTAGGTTTGTCAACTATCGATCATCCTACTCTTGTTTACCATTTAATATTTCCTAAGTCAGACCAAAATATTTTATGAAAAATCCTTAAATATTAACTCTATAATCCTGAGGGTCAAGTCTCATCAACCTAGGGATGTCCCCATTTTAAATTATGCATCTGCATAAAGTTTGTTTTAAAAGAGGGACCGTTCAATGAATTTTCAATGGATGGCTATAGATGCATTACAGAAGTAAATCCTTGAAGCACTAGATTTGCAAACTGAAACCTCTAGAATAACACTAGAACCGTTAGATTTTCATAAATTAGTGGTTGCGATTCTATTAATTATTGGTTTCAGAAATCAACATATAGTTTTGATCATAATTGAGCAAAATTTATTGTGACTTATTAGGACATTGATAATCATTAAGGTAAAACAAGACATTTAATTCTCTATATTCAATTCATCAAAGTATTCTACCTTTCATTTACTCTATTGAAATTCTCAATTTTACTATGGCATTGGGTGGTGGTGTGGATTAATACCATATGAATAGCCAAAAAAAAAACTATTTTCAAATGATTAAGAAAAAACCATTAGTGGATTAAAAAAATTTTAGTAAGAAAAGGAGGCGCGGAAGTTTCTATAAAAAGTGATCCAGAGAAAAAATGGAGGCTAGTTTCACCTTAACATCACGGAGGAAGCTAGACCCTTTCGTTGGAAAAGAATTTATGAAGTGGCTGCAGGGTTTATTTCTCTTCAAGGATGTGTAGGTGGCACAAACAATTCAATTTATTTTGGGTAATGGCTTTTAAAATTTAAAGCATAAATATAGGACCAAAATGGATATTTATTCGTTGGTCATGGCTTCGGGTTTGGACTTAGGAGAGTCGATGGATGTAATGAGGAAAGTCATGAAAACTTTGGTTCACAAATATTTTTTAGAGGATATGGAAGGCATTCTGGAATGGGAAATACTAGGAGTGGGGCTTGTTAAGGTTGAAGGAATGGATGGTGGAGGCCCGAAGCTAGCAGATTTAAATCCTCTTTATCAAGGTGGCCAAAAGGATGCACCAAAGATCTGTGGTGAGAAGGTGTGGAGCATGGGTAGCAAGCACTCAAAATTTGTGTCGAGCTAATGGAGATCGAGGAGGTCATAGAGAATCTCAAATACATCATCAAAGTAGAGATGCGTGAAAAGAAGGGTTTGCATCCAAGGAAGAAGATGAAGATGGGTAATTCATTGAAGGCATCTGAGTAGTACAAGTTTTTAAAAAATAGATTATTGTACTAAATATTGTCTATGATTTTGTTTCTTGGGGGTTATGCCTGGATTTGCATGTAATTGTAAAACACCTTGTGGCATGAAGAATTGTTAGAAGGGTATATTTCAGGTGGGTATGATTAGGGATAATTTGATATGTTATTGTTGGAAATGGAAACTCTATTGGTTCAACAACTTTTTTAGTAGTTGATGGATGGACATAAATCTAAAGCATATTTTATAGCATTAGTTTAAAATTCAAATAATTTTTGGTAGTTGATGGATGAAGATAAATCTAAAGTATATAATATCATTTTGTTTACAGTGATTCTCAACTTTTATTTTTTTGAAGATAATACAACATTTGGTAACTTGGTTAGCATGTTGAAATTTTATTTGCCTTTTACAAATAATTTATGTTTTTAGATAGATGAATTTAAGGATTAAACTATAAAAAAAATCAACAACAACTCTTTTATAGAATTTATTAAATATGTATGATTAATAAAATCAATAATATTTTAATATAAAAAATATATATAAAAAAATATAAATTAAATACTTTTTTGACAGTTAATTTTTTTCATAAAACATAAAGTGATAGGAATTTAAATGAATAAAACTATCAAAAAAATTCATATGACAGGTAGGGGTGGCCATCAAATTCTAGGCCTGACCGAGAGGTAATAATTTTCCAAACTCCACATGTACCGATCTTAATTACCCATCAATCCTCCAGTCATGTCCACTTGCTAAAATTTTCCTACAATCTTCACTTCATAAATGCACCTTCCTTGCCACCTTTCCTATCTTAATTCACCAAAGTTGAGGTTTTTGTGATTTTCCTAACCTTAGTTGCAAGTCTTTCTTGGTCATCTATGTAGTTGGTGGGTCAAAAGTTTTGACAACTTCGACACTTTAGACTTTGGTTCTAAGGTTCTAAGTTTAATTTTGCAATATATCTCTCAAGTAGTAGATTTTCAATTCTCAATCTTTTAGTTTTGAACATCCAAAGTGATTGATTGGACAAGTCATAGCTTTAATGAAATAAGATTTGTAATGATTTCATATCGTTTGAGTGGCACTGGTAGTGCTAACTAGAGTCTGCTGATTTTGACAACTTGTCAAATTGAGGTACAATTTGCATGTAGCTAGACCTCAATCAAATTAAACATTTTAATTTTTAATTGTACATGTAATGCTTAAGATACACGAAAAGACTAAGTTGGTTTTTTGGTTTGTGCGAATCAGGCTGGTAGCAGCACTAGTGGCCCATAATTTATTAAATAGGGTAGGTAATAATGATAGTAATAATGTGACATTGTAATTCAATTGTAATAAAATAAATTATTATAAATTTACAATAAAGAGTTATTCAAATCAATTTTTTTTCCTTTGATAAATTAATTATTAATTGCATGCAAAGGTGGAGTAAGTAGCCATTTATCACATTCCATTTGCAAAATTTGAAGTAGTGGTATAAAATTCCAGAAAGGCGAGTTTGGGCGAGGAGTAAAATGGAAACGACACTTTTGTTGGACACAAAGAAGCAACTGTAGGCCTTCAGAGGGGAAATAACCGATAAGCAATTGTAGGGGCTAATGAATTCAACCCATCCACTCATTCTCTTGGCAACCAAGCAGGTGGTTGGGCCAGAATTTTTGAAGGCTTATCACAAAGCTAGAGAAAATACAGAGATTTTGGCAATGTTCTTAGCAGTTCTTTTGCATATGGGACTCTCGAAAGAGATAACCAAAAAATTGACCCAAATGGTCTTCATGCACACATCGCTGGGCAACATTGACATGGCGCTAGGTAATGTGGATGAGAATAGGAAAATCCCCATGCCACAAAAATATTACATGATGTGGATGAGAGGGAGAGAGGTAATGAAGTTTACTTTGGTCTAAACCATTGACTTGGAAGGATTTGAAAAATTGTGGGAAAAAAGGGACCATAGCATTTTCTTTCTCCTCAAGGCAAAAAATCTAACGACTAATCTCCCATGTGGGTGGGCAATGAGATACATGGAGGACTAAGGTCTGGTAGAGGAAATTGTAACTGGTGATAATCATGATTGGGATCTTGGAGATTGGGAACAATGGCTTGCGAATGATCCTAGGGACCCAGAGGAAAAGGCCAAAAGCCCAACACACTAGAAATGTGGAGTAGACTGCCCAATGATTGAAAATTGCAAGGCGTACCTAAAGTGCATAGAGTTAGCAGATGATGATGATGAAGAGGATAATGATGAATGATAAAGCCAGGTTGGGTATGATTTCAACATTTTGTTGTTGAATAGCAATAGTAATAGTAATAGGGTAATTGAGTCAATCTTGAGTCTTGGAGTGCCTATACTTAAATTCAAGCCAATTTTGTAATGAATTATGTAATGCATGACAATCTAGGTGGGCTAGCTGATGAGAGAAGGTCACTTAATAGAAAAGGCCTTCAGGGTGGTTTTTTAAAAAATAGATGCTCATATAATCCTTTTTTGATAATCAATACAGGGTGTTGCACCTATTAGTGTTTTACCTAGAAAAATAATAATAATTGCATGCAAATTTAATAAATTAAATGGTTGTGCTATTAATTTGATGTTCTAATTCCTTTTATTAAGTCCTTTGTAATGTTAAGTGTTACTGTGCTATTAATGTGACATTGTAATTCATTTTATAAAGGCCTTGATAATTTGAGTGCATTAATGGTTAAAAATACAAAAACTTTAAAACACATGTTTATTATGTATATCATAAATTACTCAATTGTTCGAAACTTCAATGAACAATAACATTTCATGTATGGTTGTAGACTCAAAATAAGGGAGCAAAGCAAGCTTAGTCACTAGGCCTTTTAGTTTTATAACCATGTGACATGTCACATTGTTGCAGAGTTCTAAACTTTTATAACTACTTTATTGCCCAACTTGGTTCACTTTGTTAAAAGTAATTTAAGTTCATGCATACATAACCTTTGAGTTATGGTGTGTGGACTTAGTCGATGGTTCAAAGGTTTTGAAAACATTAAAACTTCAGACTTTTGTTTTGAGGTTCCAATTTTTAACGACCATGTGACATGTTGGACTTATCTTTTCTTTCAAAGGAATTGTCGTCTGACATCTCATTGAATGCTATGTACAAAATAAACTTGAGTTTCCTTTTTAGGAATTTCCAAAAGCATTCAGGTTTAAAGGCTATCTTTTCGAGGTATGAAATTGAATGCCACATTTAAAGCATGTCCTATCAAAAATAACGACATAAGTGGGTGGAAAAGTTGTACTCAGACATTTAGCCTACATTCTTGTTCTTTACCAAGGCCAGTACTTCTCAAATGCAAACATTCTTTTTACTCAAAATTTTAGCCTACATTCTTGTTCTTTTCCAAGGCCAATACTTCTCATAATCTCATGTGCAAACATTCATTTTTCATGAATTTGTGCTCATTTAGAGTGAACATTGGGTCGACATAAGGGATACGATGCTCAGACCTTTTAAGTTAGATAAATTTTGGGCATGCCTAGAGAGGGATGACAAGTCTAACTAGATATAAAACTCTTAGAAAGTGGGCTAGCTCAGGCTGGAGGGTTTCCAGAAGCTATGTTGAGTGTGGACCTCATAAGTGCATGTGTGAGAAGGTACATTCTGTAGACATGGTAAATTAAAGTTGTAGACAAAACTATAATTGCACAAATTTATCCTAAAGCTATTTCCCGCATGTTTGGGATTCTAGAAATGGAACCTATAGAAGACATGTTTGTTGCAGTAGTAGGTGAATTTTTCAAAGCGAATAAGGACTAGTGTAAGAACTCCATGGACAAAACCTAGTTGAAGTCTGAAAAGAAAGGTAAGTCGCAACTGTCTAGTAAACTCAAAAGATTGCATTTTAAGGGAGAAATTGCAAATGTTGGGTATGTGCAAGATCACCATGGAAAAAATAGGCCCTTAAGTGGCAAAAATTCAAAAAAATTAGAGTTAGGCAACTAGACATAAAAATTTGAATAATTTATCTATATTATTTAAAAAAATGTAACAATAGAATCTATAGCAAATTGAATGTAGTTTCTAAACTACTAGGTTTTTTAAGAAAAATAAATCTATATGGTGAAAATTTGAAATTTCAATACAGTAGTACTTAAATTTTAGGGAAAAAATAAGAAGTAGGTTTCAATCTGACCACCCTAACCACAATAATTTAATGATAATATTTTTTTATAAGATTTTAGATATAAGTAGAGGACTCGTGTCCCAATGTGATGCATATTTTTTTGTAATATTTTTCCAAGTAAATAATTAATTATGAATTTTTTCGTACAACTTTTAAAAAATATAAAAAATGTGTATGTTTGACCACCTTAACTTGGTCAAAACTTTATGAAATTCATTTTTTCTTTTTTTAATCCTATAGTATGAAAAGAATAGAATGTGATGCATGTTTTGGATTCAAAAAGTGTGATACCCTTTGAAAGCTATAGATGTTTTCCAATCAGCCTATCTATTAAGAATTTAGTTGTAATTCAAATAGAAAATGAATAATAATTACTTATTAAATTCAAAGTAAAGCGTAATTTATATATTGGTGGAAAGCTGAGAATCTCCTTTAAAAACCCTTTTTGTTTCATCAATTTTTCGTAAAAAAAAAGTCGCCAGCCACATACCCATCATATTGCCACTTTTTGGCCCATCATGATCTTGCACATACCTTGTTATTGCTTTATTACACCGCATCTTTGGGAATCCATAGGTTGAGTTATTTGAGGATTGGATATTTTGGCTTATCTTGACAGTATGTGATGAGAACATTTTCATTGACTGGGTTGAAGTTATTTGCTTCCATTTGAATGAGCAATTAATTAATTTCCATAAGCCTACTAATTTTTGTATGTGTTCTTGCCTAATGTACATTGTAGGTAGTCAGAGGTCCTTTTGGCCTGGGTTGGAGCCACAAGGAACCCCAACTTTTGATATACCTGTGTATTTAAACTCTTTCCTTAGTTCACTAAATAATTTCGAATGTGTGATTTTTGTCATGTTAATGATGCATTTTTTAATGGAGGTCATGAGGAAGCTAGATGGAAAACTAGAAATATGCCTTTCCCCTAAATAAATTTCTCTTGTATCAAAATTTGGGAGTTTCTATATCCAATTTAATAAGTTTTCCTATTTGAGAATAGGGCATTTCGAGAAAGCCTCATTTAAATTACCTCAATATCCTAAAGATTTACTAATATTTTTGGAAGTTTATTGACAAATGGCCATGGTTAATATTAAGTATATGAACATGGGGAAATGAGGGTATGTCTTCCCATTGGAGATCCCTTCTTATGTGTGCAAAAAAAACTAGATGGCCAGGGGAGTTGAAGGAATTCTCAAGGAATATAACCTCTAGAATATGTCTATGAGAGCTAATTTTGACAGTAAGGGTTTTGTGAAGCATAATCTCTATGGAGGGAGCTTATATCAACATGAGCCATCTATCGAAGATTTCTAGGAAAATTGTGTCGATGAGAATGAAGTTTTGAGAAGAGATTATATGAGGCTAATTCTAAACTAGATATAGGCTTTCGATCTACCATTTGAGTTTCCTAAAAATGTAGCTAAGGATTCAACAAACATAGATCCTACTTTGATAAATCCCACCCTAGGGTTGATTGGAGCCAAAGTGAAATTTTAGATATGAGGGTGTGTGTTGCCCCAATGCTTAAAAGAACCCAGGATTGGTTGGATGGGAAACGATAGCAAGTTGCAAGTCTTGTTCAGGAGCCTAAATCATCACAAAAGAATGAACAGAGGTCTACGCAAGCATCTAGTGCAAGTGTATCATCAGAGAAACCTTCTATTAGGTCCTCTAGTGCAAATTATCAGTTAGGAGGTGATGGTGATAGGCCATAAGAAACACTCAAGTTGAAGAGCATCTATGAACAAGACAATGTGCTTTCTCCTACCCCTAAGAAGAAGACCAATCAAGAAAAAAAAATTGGTTGCATATTTTGAAGCTATATTTAATCAGATCACTAAACATAATATCTTTCCTCCTATTAATGAATTCACCCCCATTCTCCATCTGATAATATGCCTTTCTCACCTGGTGCTCCTAAAGAAACTATTAGTGGAAATGAAGATTCTTGTTTGGTAGTAGCCTCCCAAGGATGGCTAAAAAAAGCAGTGGAGAAGAAAAGAAAACATATTCCTACAATGACAGTTGAAGTGGATACAATTTCAAAGTTACTTCAAAGCTCTTCAAAAGCTAAGAAAGCTAAGAAGATGTCAAGGATGGTGATTGATGCTACTTCTAGAAATCAAATGTTAGAAATTATTGACCCTTTGAAGGATTTAAATGAAGATGAAATAACGGAGGTGGATTACAAAGTCACACATGTTGATATGGGGCCTCCAACATTGGAAGGTGATGTGTACCATGTCGGTTATTCAGTCAATGTATTGATTAAAAGAGTGAAAGAATAGAGGAAAGAAAATATAAAACTACAATCTCAAGTCCTCACATTAAGTAACTTTATTTCTTCCATGGTCACTCCTCCTACATCTGATGAAGCCTCAAGTTCTTAGGTAGATGACATCGATGTGCTCACCGTAGAGAAAATTAAAAAGAATTTGAACTATTCCAAAGCTGCTTGTGAGGGGATCAATAAAATATCTCAAGAGGCTATGTTCTTTCTAAATAAATCTATGATCTTTTACACTTGAGTTTTTAAGAAGAGGGAGGAGTTAGTAGCATAACTTCAACAAGTCAGAAAACATCAAACTAGTCTCTATGTGCTATCTTAGGAGATGAAAGAATTAAATTCTATGGATCTGAAGATATTAATTGGTGAGAAAATTGTGAGTAATCCTAAGGAGGTAGAACCTTCCTGGTCCTATTCATTAGAATAGAAATTGAATATGTATGATAATCTAGTGAAGGAAATTAATAACAAACTTGAGCTATATTATGAAATGTGGGTGGAAATTAAAGAATATTGTAATGTTCTGGGAGTGGAAATTATTGATGAGTTTGATGAAAGGACTCTAGATATAAGAGAGATCTCTTTGAAGTTTAGAGAGATATTCAATAAAGAAATAGTTGATCCTGCTACTATGACATGGGAATCCTTCTCAAAACTCTATGTAATGCAAATTCACCTAAAGACTTATAAATGTGGAGAAGAAAGAAGATCTCAAATGTTGGTTAATTCTGAAAATGCTTTGGGAAAATGCAGAACCAGGTTATAGATTACGACAACACCAGGGAGAAAAAACATCACCGTAATTGTCACTAAGTATTGGGAATACAAAAAAAGAGTAAAGGTAGAGGAGGCATTACTAAAGGAGAAGGAGGTGAAAATAATTAAAAGTGAAGGATTCGGTGTTGGGAGAGGGATTGTTGTTTAGATTTTATATTTTATGTTATTTTCTTTAATTTGGCTCTCTTGATACTTCAAATACTTTTTATTTTAATTTCTAAAATGGTTGTCTACTTGTCTTCAAGAAACCGTTATCAAGACAAAAACAAACTATGCTATTTTTATTGTTTTTCTGTTATTTCAATATAGAAGGACAATGGTGAAGTTCATGCATGTGTAATCTTTGAGTTATGGTGTGTACAATGTGGATTTTCCTCATTAGAGAAAAAACTATTTTATGATTTCAAGTTTGTTTTATAGTTATCTTTCAATATAGAAACTCATATGGTGAAGTTCATGTAGACATAATCTTTTTGTTGTGGTGTATGAATTTATTCTATTTATTTTGAATATCTTGCCAATGGTTATCTATGTTGGTGTTCTAGATGTTTAATAGATTGCATTGCTATCAGACGTTTATCTTTGAATGAATGCTTATGGAAATGGTTGAGTACAATTAAAGAAATTTATTAGTTCTGAAGTAATTTGAGTCTTTGTGCTTTAGTTTATGGTTTGATATTGGCATGCCTTTCAAAGCTTTCTAGTTAAAAGCTACACCTTTCTTTGCTTTATGTTTAAAATCAGCCTGAATTTCTATTCATTGCATATCATAAAAGGTAGCTGCCACCTTGTAAAATAAGCAGAGAATCGGTATGAAATTTAATTGATTTGGTAATTTAAGCTTTTATTGTTTAAGTAGGGTGGATTCCTTTACAAGTTGTTTATGTTGAATTGTTAGCTTTTGTTAGCTTATAACTTATAAGTCATGGATGTTGAACTGTTAGCTTCTATTCAAGGAATGGATTAATAATATTCCTTTCAATTATTTATCAAAAATTGTGTGAAGGACAATCCAATAGGAATTTATAAGTAGTGTGATAAGTGTTGTTCTTTAAAAATGACGTAGAATCACATATCAAATTCAATACCATGGAAAACAATATAAATTTTTTGTCTTTTCCTAACCTGGTCGTTAGTCCTCAGAGTTTTATAATCTTGTCATAGAGTTCTAAATTTTCATAAGTTCCCAATTCCCTAACTTGGATGATGGTTCATTTTGTTGAGTTGCAAATCTTTCTTGGTCGTCTTTCTAGTTAGTGGGTCAAAGGTTTCAAAAAATTTGAAACTTCAAACTTTGGTTCTAAGGTTCCCTACTCAATATCATCTTTAAGACTAAAGCAAGAATGGAAAAGAGATAAAGAAAACTTATTATTATAACTAATAACACTATGAAGAAATGATCACTCACCTTTAAGTCTATGTTTTCAGCTTTTCCTGACTTCCAAATTGAGAAGTACAAACTTAGAAGTACAACTGAACAAAATGAGTAAGAATAAATGACACTTTTGATTATATTTATATCAATCCATGATTCCATATTTGGAAAATTCCATTTGATTTTTAAATGGTATATTAAAAATTCGGTGAGTCCTACATGCTTATGCAAAAATATGTTCATCTTGACTTGAGTACACAAGTGCAATCATTACCTCATCAAAACTTGATTAGTGGTAGTTAGGTGCCACCCCTATTTAGTTAAAGCCACCTCTATCTTAGTTGGATTGATAGCTAGACGAATTGACTCATTTATTAATTGAGAGTAATTAAGACTTAAAATAATGATTTTTAAACATAATTTTATTGATTTATTCATCTTAGTGGCCTATATATTTGTATGCAATATTTTGTAATTAATTAACCTTTTTTATTTCCTCGATATTAGATACTAGCTTATATTTTATTTTTAACATCATTTATTGTTTGTATTAAGTTTAAGTAATATTCTACAACCACTTAGATCTAGGCTTATGTTTGGATTCCCATTCAATCCTAAATTTAGGTTAAAATATATTATTAAAATGATCAAATTGTCTAAATTTATATTAGATATTGTGTTATCTAAAGTAACAATTAAGTTTTTCATTGTTGCAATGGGATGTACATGTTCATATATATTTGTAATTGTTGTATACATTTTTTTTTTATTATAGCTTCTTTTGTTTGTTCTTTAAAATTGATAAGATTGCACAATTAGAATATATTTTTTAATGCATGTGTATTCCATGCACATTGCAATTGATCATGTAGTAGAAGAGTTGTAACTTATTTAATAAAGGGATAAGATTGAACTATAAGAGGCCAAGTTTTCTATGTAATATTTACTATTCAAATTCTATTTGGCTTTAATTTGTAAGCGATAAATTTTGAATCATGAATTGAACAAGAAATAAGAATCCGTGCTTCTTACACATGTCAAGGCTATGAGGATGAATTTATACATTTGTATTTTTTTTAGACAATAAAATGTCATATAAAGTCAATCCTCCTGATTTTTGAATTGTATGTGCATATATTGATTGAATTAGGAATACTTTGTAAGTTCTTGTATATTCTTTTTTTCCATTAATCACTATCAATTTTATTATTCACAATATCAGCGTGCAATCTTGTGATGTGTTAGATACACATAAATACGTTTTATTTATTTATGACATTTCATATACAACATCATGAAATTTGATTTATATTGCATCAATTTTCTAGCTAATAACATGAATTGATCATTTTAACTAGACAATATTTATAAAGAATTAAAGAATAAGAAATTTGTCTTTATTTATCATGTTCAATAAATATTTAAAAATCATAAAAAATATTGAAACTTTAATAAAGAGAAAATAAATTGATATCATTGATCTTTCCATTTATTTTTATATACTAAATAAAACAAATTACAAAGAATAAAAACTATCAACAAATAACTAAATATTTAAATTTATTTATAATGAAATAAAATTAAATACAAACTAGGGGAGAGGGGCCTATAGTGGAGCACCCTAACTTCGCGTTTCTCAAAATCCTACGTGGAAATTTCAAATCACTCCCAATTCTATACAATAGTTTATTTGGCAACTCATGGGCTTCTACATTTCGTTTTAGGGCCACATCATCAAATATAATGCCACATCAGCATGCTTTTTGTTGAGGTATCCAAAAAGGCCAAAAAAAAAAGTGAGACCAATAGTGGTGCACTAAGTCATGTTTTATTGGTGTGCCGATGTGGCATCACATGATTTGCATTGGATATTAAAGTGCTCCACTATGGAGGCCACTCAGGACTACTTCTATCCCCACTATGGGCCCCTCTCCCCTACTTACAACCCAATCAGAAATTTAAAAATATTTTTAAAATGTTCAAAAGATTTTACAAGATAGTCCTAACACTTTATATGAGTGCAAGCATTTAGAAAGCTGAAATTTTATTTGGATTTATTAACTACCAACTGAAACCAGGTAATTTTATTTGGATTTATTCACCGCCAACTAAAAACCGGTAAAGTGATGTGACAGATTATTGTTAGTAACAGAAAAATAGCCTACGCATCTTCACAATTAATCTGTTGCCAAGAAAAATATTTTAACAAGTGATCTAGTATTCAATAATTTGTTCTCTGGTTCAATAACTTGTTCTCTCTGGTTTATATTCTACGTTAGCAAGGACAATAATAATGGTGACGTTAGCAAGGATGACAATAATGGCGTCGTTGGCAAGGATGACAATGGTGATCGATCTATGTTTTGTACTTGGCATTCTCGACTGTGAACTGCCCTTTTTTTTCTTTCAGATGAAATAACAAATTAGTGAAGTTTCCTCTAATAAAGTACATTTTCTCTATTTCATTATTTCAGGAAATGTTTTTGGAATCGCGCTATTTGTAGCCCCTACGTAAGCCTCTTTTCTTATTTTATTTCTTGGCAATGCTTATCTGGATCTTTCTTTGGAGATGTTTTCTTTAGTGGGGTTTTTCTGGATCATTTCAATGGCATGTTATTGAAATGAAGAGGTGATCTACACAGGAATACATTCATCTCTGTGGTGAGGAGGGGATCGATGGAGGAATACTCAGGCATTTCATACATGGCTACTCTGTCCAACTGTCTTGTTTACGCATTGTATGGCCATCCATTAGTTACCTCTGATAACCTTTTCATCCCGTCTCTTAATGGATGCGGCGTCGTTCTGGAGACTCTTTGTGTGTGTCTGTATTTGGCCTATGCTCCTTCAAAATTTTAGGTAAGATGGATCATTTAAACAAGTCAAAACTTAAAGTATTATTTAATTTAAAATATTTTGTACTGAAAAAAAATAATCTAGAATGATAGAATTTATTTGTTTTTTTTATATGACAGATAGAAATTTTCACTCTCTTCATTGGAGTTTTGGTTTCATTTGCCTTAATTGTTACAGTGTCTGTTTGGGGTTTTCATGGTACAGAACGGAAATTGTTTGTGGGGACCATCGAAGTAGCTGTCGCGATTGCCATGTACGCTACTCCCTTGTCTATAATGGTGAGTAATAGATATGATATTTCTACAATTTATAAAATTAATTTCATGAGTAATTTTTTAATTGTAATCTAGACCATTAGTTGAACAAAAAGTAACAGAACATATTCTTGGACTGAAATTTAATCTATAAACACTATTAAGATGGAATAAAGTGGAGATTTCATGTCTTCTTGATGTGGTGACATGAAAACCAATCAGTCAGTGACCTTGTTGGCTTGCAAAAGGCGGTCCACAGAGCGAACCTGGACAATGTCTTTTGGCTGATTCAAATCAGCAAAAATGAATTCCTTTTAGACCATTCAAATTAGCTTAAAATGAAGTCTTTGTTGGAGATTATAATCCCAACTACCTAGCGTTGTATTGAAAACAAAAGTTTCTAGATTAATTCTGCCACCGACCATTCTAGAGAGTTCTCACCAACCTGGAAATTTGTATATGAACATCCTATTTTTCATTTTGGAAAGCTCCAAGCCCTCTATAAATAGAGGCAAATGTAATGTGGCTAATCACTCTCTCTAGCAGAGTCCAACTCCACAGAGCTGTTAGGAGAAGGTAGTTTGAATATAATAGTGTTTATTGTATGAGTTGCAGCTCAATAAATCAGTGTAATGTTTTAATCTTTCATTTTGTTTAATATAAATCTATCTCTGTTCTACTGCTCCCCTATTTTCTACATGTGGTATCAGAGCCTAGTGAGAACCGAGGGAGTCTTCCAGTTTGAAGATAGCAGGCCACTGCTTTTAAAAGAAAGACAAGTTACTATCAAAATATTGGGAGTGCATGTTTTTGAAGTTGCAGAAGTATTTGAAGTCTAAGAGGATCGCTGCAAAAAAAGTGTGTATCGCCAAGCCGCAGCCGTGGAGAAACTGCCAGTGTTGGATGTTGTTGGAGATTATAGAAATTAAAGAGAGGAGGATCGTTGTTTATGAAAGCAAGTTTGAAGACTTTTTCAAGGTGTTCATTTTAGTGCAAGCCAAAGGCTAAGTCAGCGTTATTAAAAAGAAAAGGAGGCCCATTGAAATCAAAGAGGAGTGACACCAAGCAATCGAAAGATATAAGTTGCAGCATTTGAAGCTGCCGCAGTAGTTAAGGGGAGATTCGCAAGAGGCTCACAGCCAAGAAGAACCTATGGTAAGTTATTTTTTGGTAAAGATTGGTCATTACCATTGTCAAAAGGAAAGGGGGTTGACTGAGAAAGAATCCAAAGCAAGTGCCTACTCAAGATTGAAGATCTGTATGGAAGATCGTCAAAGCTATAAATTGATAGAGTTGTAGTATGTTTTGCGTTGTTTCTATTGTTAGTCTTGAAGGTTTTCATGTAGATCTTGAGGTAGTAGGAAGTTTGAGGAGACTGGATAAGTATGTGTCTAGGTTGAGAGAGTGAAAGTTAAAAGTCTGCACAAAAATGTAGAGGAGTTGGTAAAAGAGTTCATCAGAGGAGGATAGCAGATGTTTGTTATGAAAATATAAGTAAAACCCTTAATGGATTAAGGAAGTAATATGATTGAATGCTATGAGTTTGTGAAAATATAAGTGAAACCCTTAATGGATTAAGGAAGAAATATTGGTTGAATGCCATAGTGTTTTTGTATGAAAGTAATAGGCCAATGGAGCCCATTAAAACTAGGATCTCTGAGCACTCGCAGAGTGACTCAATGGGAGGTGTTGATAAAACAAGTGAATCACACTTGAACCTACGATGGACTAGTAACCAAGAGGGCCAAATCTCATGGTTAGAGCATCCCAATTGCAGCATAGAATTTCCTAGGTTCGATCGCTAGATCTAGAAGATTTTAGATGCCACAACATTAGTGAAAGAGACAAAATGTAATGAGAATTTCTAGTAGTTGTGATTAGGGGGGAGTGTTGGAGATTATAATCCCAACCACCCAACATTGTATTTAAAATGGAAGTTTCTACATTGACTCTGCCACCGACCATTCTGGAGAGTTCTCACCAACAATTTGCATATGAACATCATGTTTTCTATTCTCGAAAGCTCCAAGCCCTCTATAAATAGAAGCAGATGTAATGTGGCTAATCACTCTCTCTAGCAGAGTCCAACTCTATAGAACTGTTTTCTACATTGTATTTAAAATGGAAGTTTCTACATTGACTCTGCCACCGACCATTCTGGAGAGTTCTCACCAACAATTTGCATATGAACATCATGTTTTCTATTCTCGAAAGCTCCAAGCCCTCTATAAATAGAAGCAGATGTAATGTGGCTAATCACTCTCTCTAGCAGAGTCCAGCTCTATAGAACTGTTAGGAGAAGGTAAACTGAATATGATAGTGTTTATTGTATGAGCTGCAACTCAATAAATCAGTGCAATGTTTTAATGTTTCATTTTGTTTAATATAAATCTATCTTTGTTCTGTTGCTCCCCTATTTTCTAAAGTCTTCTGTTGGGAATGGAATAATTATTATTATACCTGCAGACTTATTCCATAAACCTCACAAAAACATATCCAAAAGACTCTGCAATAAATCTTGCAAACCATATAGTTACAAGAATCTCCAGAAATTTACTTAATGAGCAGTAACTAGTGATGAATTCTCTAAAAAATATTCCTATGGTTTTAACTGTTTATGGTTTTATTTTCAGATCATAATGATGTCTAAAAAATCATCCCTAATCATCTATGTGCTCCTTTTTATTCACAGAAATCAGTAGTCCAGACAAGAAGTGTGGAGTATATGCCCTTCTCCCTTTCACTCTGTGGATTTCTATGCGCTTTCACCTGGCTTTTCTATGGCATTTTGAGCAGAGGCATATTTGTCGCGGTAAGCTTCTTCATATTGAATTTTTCCAGAATTTTTCTGATTTTATAAAAATGTTTCAATCAATTTTTTCCATCAGAATATACTGAGTCAAAAATTATGATCCCAAATATTAATAATAAATATTTACAAAGAAGGAACAACTGAGATTTGAAGATAGCCAAATTAGTTTTAACAATTCAATAAAGTTTGACGAATATTTGTTACAATGTACCTTCCAAACGGATTAGGGGCATTGCTTGGTGTAGCACAAATTATAGTTTATTGTGTGTACGGAAACTCTAACTCCAGCTACAATTATTATGAAACAACTCTGCTTCAATGAAATACTCCCACACTAGCAGTTTATTTCGATATTTTAGCTGAGCAATCCTTGGTTTATTTTTTCTGTTTTTGATTGGAGTTTGGGTTAAGCAAGTTTTTACTTGCAAACTTTATTACAAACACGTGATTTGTGAACTCGTAGTTAAGGACTCAAAAAATATTGCCCTATTGAAAATTATATACATTTTAAATTTACATAAAGCATGTGGAAGAAATGGAGGGAATGTGATTGGTATGCCTAAATTCATTTAGGTATTTTAAGTAATATATATATTTTTTTTAAGTTGTTTATTTAATATAAAAATTTAATGTTGTAATGGTGAAATTTATATATGTATATTTATTTTGAGGAAATGTTTTTATAGATGTATATATTGATTAATGTCATAATCTTATGTAAAGTTGGATTCATTGTCATAATCTTATTCATTCATATATAGGCATTAACCAAATCTTACTTTATCTTTATATACACACACTTCTATGCATTCACCTGATTTTCACATTTATTGAATTCACTTATGCTTACTTCCATATATCTTTTAGCTACATGGATTTGATTGTTTATCCAAGCAATGCCATTTTTTGTGGTTGCAAAGTTGACCCTTTCATTTCTAAAATTCAATTTTGAATTTTGGTTCACTAGCCTCCTTTGTTTTTCCACCATGAGCCAAGTTAATACACATTTTGCAAAATATAATGTTATGTGCTAGTATTTAAATATATTTAATTACATGAATATTTTTTCATCATCAAACATTTAAGCCTCTTCTCTCACTCTATGTTAGAATTGTGAAACAAGCACAAAACCATGAGCCACAGGATCAAACAACAAACAAATACACCTTCCATGCATGAGATTTACAAACAATATATGTAATATACCTCAACCAAAAAAAGCTATAGAAGCAAAAGACTTAAGAAAATATGAAAGCTCTAGATATTCTCCAGATAATTACAATGAGGGTTGAGTTCTTATAAGGGAAAAGCCCTAAATAAGAAAGGGATCAGATCATGACATGTGTCAACATCACATGAGATGTGACATAATGATCTAATATTAGCTCAACTAATAAATCAATCATAAGTTCAACTTAAGTGCATGAGTAAATTAGACTATTAATAAATTAAATATTAATTAATTATTAGCTAATGCATGATAACTCTAACACCCTCCCTTAAGATGAGCTTTAGGAGTAGCGAAAAACCCTAAAAAATAATGCATGATGGGTTTCGGTAAACAAGGCCATGTAAGGTACCCATGTACAAACAAAATGTTTCTATAATGTGAAGAAATAGAGAAAACCTCATGGGAAAAACTCCACTCCAAAAAGAGATGAAAGCCAAGTGAAGGACTGAAGAAGCCTCCAAACAAGACAATGTTGTCCCAAAAGATAGGAACAAAGGATGAACAAAAAGAACACCATTGGAGCATAGAGAAGCTACAAACATTGTCGAAGAATGACTGTTGTAATTCCAAAACAAGATCCTCCAAGAATAGGAATGCAAGAGTGTCCATATGGTAAATGATCTATATCACTAAAATGTAAGTATCCAATCATTGATGTATGCTGCATCTGAAGGTACATAGGAAAAAATACTATATACATAGCTCACTCCAACATGAACCCAAGGAAGCATTAGCACCAACAATAGAAAACCCCCCATAATGCTGAAAAAGGGAGAGCCATGATAGAAACATTAAAACTATGTGAAACCAAGAAGTGCATGTAAGAGAAACACCTTGCAAATAAAATGGTATGCAAACTAATGCACAGATGCATGAGGAAAGAATCACTTAGATTCATTATTATCGTGGAAGAGACACTCACTTGAGAAAGGTGTGATGGAAAATAAAGGAAAACATCAACCTCCCCATGGAACTTTATATCATAGTGCGAATACAATAAGCACAACAAGATGTGCAAAATCACCAAAAAGTTATACACCAGATTGGCACTTTATATTAGCTCGTCTACAAAAGAGAATGTGCATGAAAAAGATGTTTACAATGCCCAAATAGGACAGAATACTAGAAATACATATAAAACAGCAAAAATCAAGTCATCCCATGCAAACGAAAAGTTTTCAAGAGCTAAAATGTCTAGGTAATTTACTAAATATTGAAAACACAAAAATATGAATAAAATGTACTTGGAGAACAATCTAGAAAAATTGAATGGATGAAACTGAAGAGATTTGAAAGATGGTTCTAACGTTGTTGGAATCGCGAAAACAAAGAAATTGGAAAAAAATTGTGAGCTTGGGACTAAAAACAACACCAATGAATTCAATAGACTATAGAATGCACAAATAGAAAAATCAAGCAATGAGACTCACACCACTAAAAATTTGGTGAAACCAGATTTCTGATGATATCTTGTTTGCTAAAAAATGATATCATATGCAAAAGTTATGGTGAAAAGAAAAAATCAACTCCTTAGAGGTCAAAGAGGGTTAAATAACAGTTCATACCATTGATGTTAGTTGAATATTCTCCTTGGCTTGATCCCCCCTAAAAAAAAATGGCACAAGAATATTCCAAATTTGATGGAATATTCGTGGAAGATGCACCACCGGAGAAAAAACGCGTTTCAAGAAAGCAAAAAAAATCTGCTGGAAATAGCAGATCACTAGAAATGATGTGCTACAGGTTGGAAAGTTGGAAGATTGTCAGGAAAATGGGAAACTGTCAAAACACTGCGGAAGGGTCAATAGAATATAAACATTACGAAAGTTAAATGCCAGTGGAGGTAACTTTCACCACTGACCGGTGAATATAAGACTGTCGATCAGCCTAAAAAGTCATTGATGACCTATAAATGCTGGCGGAGGTAACATTGAGCCCACAAGCCTGCAGGGTGCAGGTACCTGTTGGTACCCTTTAATAAATGCACCCCACCAAACTTGAAATCCGGCCCTCATAAAATTGTATGCAATAATTTTTTTTTTAATTTTTAAAAAAATTTCTAAAAAATAGAAATTTAGAAAATAATGCCAACTATTTTATTTTGTGATTTTTTTGAAGTTTATGTTCGCAAAGCCGTACTGGCCCCTATACAAAAAAAAATCCTAAGAAATTTCTGACATAGATTTTGGCAATTTGACAAGGGCAAGAATCCCCACAAGTTCCCTTCCCATGTGGGGCAGGGCCCAAGTGCCTGCCATCCTACTATGGCAGGGGATAGGTACTTCGATACCTCTTGATTTTTTTTTATTTTTTTTAAATAAAAAAAAATTAAAATATGCAAAGGTTTTAAAAAAAAATAATAATTTGATTTTTTTTCCGCAAGAAAAAAATTATTTTTTGTTAAAAAAAAATCTTTTAAAAAACTTTACCTCGATCCGCATGCTGGGGAGGCCATATGACCTTCCTCAATTTTCTTTTCCTCAGAAACTCTCGACATGAATTTTGACAATTTGACAAGCAATCTTATGGTTTTTGGGCCTTCTAAGTGCGATGTAAACCTCTATTTCAGCTCAAAATGCACCAAAAATGCAACTAACCTCTAGATCTTGAAACAAAGCAACCACTTCAAACCTTTGCAGATCTGGTGCCAAGAGTCGAAATCAGGTGAAACAAAAGCCAAATTTGACTTTTTCAAAAGCTCTAGATCTAATAGAGATGTCTTTTTCACACAAAAATGCTTCAAAAAATGTCCACTTCCAAAATTTGCAAAAACAAGCAAAGGGGATTTAGATCTGAAGCTTGTAACCCTTGTTGAAGAGAAAAACTCGAGGAAGATCATAAATTGAGAAGGGGTTCGTTGAACCCAAGCTCTAATATCATGTTAGAATTGTGAAACAAGCACAAAACCATGAGACACAAGATCAAACAACAAACAAATACACCTTCCACGCAAGAGATCTGCAAACAATATACATAATGTTCCTCAACAAGAAAAAACTACAGAGGCAAGAGACTCTCAAGAAAATATGAAAGCTCTAGATATCCTCCAGATAATTACAATGAGGGTTGAGTTCTTATAAAAGAAAAGTCGTAAATGAGAAAGGGATTCTATTATGGCAAGTGTTAACATCACATGAGATGTGACATAATCATCTAATATTAGCTCAGCTGATAAAGCAATCCTAAGATTAGCTTAAGTGCATGAGAATAAATTACACTAATAATCAATTAAAGATTAATTAATTATTAACTAATACATGATAAATCTAAAAATCTAGAGAATTAAAAAAACAATTAACTTTGTTACACTAAAAGGGGTAAATAATCTACATAAATCATCTTAGGAATCTTGAAGCTCGTTTTCCAACTTTATACATAAATTTCTAGGGGTCAACCTAGAAGAATTTCTCTTAACATGTTAAAAAAACATCCCTTCCAAGGTATGAATATCATCAATATTTAGGTCAACAAAAACCAAAAAGTAGGTAGAAAAATTAGGTGAGCAACACAGAAGAACTATGCATTGTGCAAAGTTAAGTATGAATATGGTGCTCAAAACCATGATCATAAGCTTGACCCTGTTCTCTAAATTCAACCCCTAATAGAGTAGATGTTTCTAAGCACAAAATTCCAACCAATTAACTAACAAAGAGGATAAATAATTTGAGTTCTATGATATGCAGATTAAATGTTTGCATCAAAATTATCTATCATTAAAACTAGAGCTAAGAGGTATTATTTGTCTTTGCATTTACTTTCCTAAAATAATTATTAAAATCATCAAATTTATAAGTCCTTGAAAGAAATCAGGGATATAAAATATGATTCCTACACTAATCCATGAGAGAAGCTATATGATAAATCTAATTTGATCATACAACTACAAAAAAAATCACTAAACCATAATACAATGATTTACTGTTAGTAATGTTAGAGTGAATAATTTATCTAGTCACTATACTTAAGTGTACTTAGGTTGATGAGGTTATACAACATCTTGTCTAACTAAATATACAACCTTTTAGACCTCTAGAGGTTACCAAGTCATTTGGTAAACCTCATGTGCAACCTTTTTGAGGTTGGGAGACTTTCCATCTCACCTCAAAGGCCACTCAACACTTGGCATCAAGTTTGATGACTTGGTCAATAGGTTGTTGGTTTGCACATTCCTAGTGATCCTAAGGTTGACACCTATAGGAAACTTTTCTACCTTTTTGTGCCACTTCCTTGCCTATATATGCAAGGCTCTGTACTCATTGTAATTTGGGTTATCTAAATACAATAGTTGCATTGTTCACTTCCTTACCTAATATGTAAGGCTTTGTTGTCACGTCTTAGACTTTGATGTTGTTTTGACCATGACTTTGTGGGATTTATAATATGAATGATGGTGCGTGTTAGAGTAATATGATATAATACAATGCTTTGGTGTATGTGTTGTGCATGTTTTGTACACACACCCCGCCGTAGGCAGGGAGTGCTTTTTTTTGGCTCTCGATAGGCTGCTTTGCTCCTGTCTTCTTTTGCGTGCCCTATTTCCAAGCCCAAATTGGTCATGTGCCATCAAACGATCAAATTCCCCTACCCAAATTCACCTACTTGGGGTATTCAAATCTGTGGAGAAATAAAGTCCCCCATCCCCTTTCTGCCTTTTGTCTTGCTTTAGCTATTTCAGAAACATCCGTGGACCCCTATCGGTCCAGTTTCTGCATTTTTGACTTTGGGGTCACCCTTTTTTGGATCTGCGATGTGTTTGGGGTGTTTTAATGAACTTCCAAGGTTTTGTCAAAGTTTGGTTAAGTTTCAATATTTTTGGAACTTTCCCTCCGAAATTCCCTTCCTCCTCGGCTGTTTGGAAACATCCATGGACCCCCGTCGCTCCCGTTTCCTCATTTTTGACTTTGGGGTCACCCTTTTTTGGATCAAGGATGTGTTTGAAGTATGTAAATGAATTGTGAAGGTTTTGTCAATGTTTGGTTGAGTTTCGATGGTTTCGAAACTTTCCCTCCGGAATTCCCTTCCTCCTTGGCTGTTTGGAAACATTCGTGGACCCCCGTCGCTCCCGTTTCCTCATTTTTAACTTTGGAGTCACCCTTTTTTGGATATGGGATGTGTTTGAAGTGTGTAAATGAACTGCTAAGGTTTCGTCAAAGTTTGGTTATGTTTCGATGGTTTTGAAACTTTCCCTCCGGAATTCCCTTCCTCCTTGGCTGTTTGGAAACATCCATGGACCCCCGTCGCTCCCATTTCCTCATTTTTGACTTTGGGGTCACTTTTTTTTGGATATGGGATGTGTTTGATGTGTTTAAATGAACTACCAAGGTTTCATGAAAGTTTGGTTAAGTTTCGGTGGTTTCGGAGCTTCATCCCCCTTTTCCTGTTTTGGAACTTCCGACGGCGGCCTCCTTCCCGGCCTCTGGAGCCCGGCCCCTCTGTGGCCGTTTCCAGGGTTCCGCCTCTCCATCACCATTTTGGAAAATCTGGTGACTGCCTCCTTCCTAGCCTTCGGAGCCCGGCCTCTCCGTGGCCGTTTCCGGGGTTCCGCCTCTCCGTCGCCATTTTGGAACATCCGACGGCTGCCTCCTTCCTAGCCTCCGGAGCTCGGCCCCTCTGTGGCTATTTCTGGGGTTCCACCTCTCTGTTGCCATTTTGGAACATCTGACAACTGCCTCCTTCCCGCCCTTCGGAGCTCGGCCCCTCCGTGGCCATTTCCGGGGCTCTGCCTTCTCCGTGGCCATTTTGGAACTTCTGGCGGCCAGCTCCCTTCTGGCCTCCAAAGCCCGGCCCTTCCATGGCCGTTTCTAGAGCTCTGCCTCTCCATGGCCGTTTTGAACTTCCGGTGGCCACCTCCCTTCTGGCCTCCGGAGCCCGGCCCTTCTGTGGCCGTTTTGAACTTCTAGCGGCCATCTCCTTCCCGCCCTCCGGAACCCGGGCCCTCCGTGGCCGTTTCCGGGAGCCTGTCTCCTTCCCAGCTGTTTTGAACATCTGGGAGCCTACCTTCTTCCCAGTTGTTTTGGCTTTCATCCGTTGTCTGCCTTCTGGCTCTCTTCTGCCGTCTTTCCGCCCTCTGGCGCTCATACCCTTGAAGCACGCATTAATATTTATGGTCCAAATGAGCTCCAAATATGAATATCAAGATATTTTGATGATGCATGGATAGATCTACCAGGGAATTTGTAGGTTTGACTGACATTTTCCTTAACTCATGTATAAATGCACTTACGACACTTCATGTTTGCAGGAATCAAGAAGCCTTCCGTAGGTCTATCGAAGAGGCCCATTGAGGGACTTGTCCTACCCCTTTTTCCAGATGATGATGATTTCTAAGAAGCTTTCCGCCTAAATCAGGGACCACCAATCCATTGATGCCAATCATCGACAAACTCATTTGATCCAAGGAAGAACACTGCAAGCAGATCAAGCAAAAGACAATTTACAGGTAGTTTTAGCTATAGTGAAAAGGGCAATCAACTAAATGACAAAATTGCTACAGTAACTGACACTAGATGACAAAACAGGGAAAAGACAAGGAATGTATTTTAAAATTGCTAGATAATGAGGGGTAGGTGAAATCCTAATGTAATTGAATCTGATCCACTCATTGTAATTGAATCCTAGCCATTCATTTGGGCTTTGGAAAACTATAAATAGGGGCTTGCTCCTCATTTGTAAGGGTTGGAAAATTGATGTAAAGACATTCTGCAGCAATAGAAAGCAACATTGCATGATTTATGGGTGTTCCTTTTGAGTTTGCTCTTTATGTATGCATGGTTCACCTTCCATGTTAGTTTTAGTGTTAGTTTCTTGAATGGGAGTGGTGATGGTGTTTGTTGTTTTAGTATTTGATGGATTTCCAGCTCATGCTTTTTGTGGTTCATTGATGATGAGTCACTTTGCAAAGCTAGTCTGAGCTCATTACTTCATTGCTGCAACTTAGTTCGATTGTATGTACATGATGTGTGTATGTGATGTGAAAATCTGCAATCCTTAGAAGATTCCATTGGTTTTGTGTAGTTGTAGGGTTCTCTTGGTCAAGCAAAACTCAGTTTAGGAAGTTTGTCTACTTTAGCAGCCACCATTATTACTGTTCATTCATAGCTTAGGATTAGAATAGCTTTTTTAACCCTTCTCCTTTTGCTATTTTTTTAATCCTTGGTTAGAGTAAGACCCAAATCATCACCATGAAGCTAAATCAGATGAACTTGATGAGTTTCAACTTGTTGTTTTGAGTGGACAACCACTGTTCATTCACTTTCAGCACTTTGAAACTGCATTTGCAAACCCAACTTCCATGCTTTGTAACTCATCCGTAAGACTGCCTTGTGATTCCAACAAATCACATAAAACTACTGGGGTATCTAAGCACTGTCATGACCTGACATCCAAGAGACCTTGGGATAGTGTTCTGCAATCTAATTGTGGAAGATTGTCTTTCAAGAGAGGTAGTGCACCTACGCACTGCCTGTGTTGAAAAGTGCATAAAAAATATATCAACAGAACTGGCACTAGAAGGAGGGCTGACATGTTGGGAATACAAGGCTAAAGGTTGGAAGTGATTCATTTTATGCCCTCCTCCTAACGCCATCAACAGAACTGGCGCTAGAGGGAGGGCATGACATGTTGAGGCTACGAAGCTAAATGTTGGAAGTTGAGAAAGGAACATTCAGGAAGAAATCTGAGATAGGAGATCTCTTTAATTCAAAAATAAAAAAATTTTGAAGGCAAAAGAAGCTGAGTCAAAATGGAGCAGTATGCACAAATCGACATCACTCAGCTGCATACAAATTTGAACAAGAGACTGAAGAAGCCATTGCAGCAATTTGCGTTGGCGGATAGATGTCGAATCCATTGCACTTGTAGTCATAGGGAATTGGGGTGTCTAACATTCTTGGACAGAATTGAGAAGGTCTTGCAAGGAGAAATTCCCTTTTGGGAAATATACCAGCCCTTGGCTACCGAAGATTCAAAAGAGGAATTGCAAACCATGGCAATTGATGCTTTCAAGGAGCTGATCCAAAGATGTTTGGGTAGCAAAGATGGACCAAGATTGGAGGAAATATTGATGTCAAGTTGGTGCAGATTTCACAATGCACCCCACTCTGAATTCACTTGCTCATCATGCACAAATATCATCGCCCAAGTCAAGGATCATGTGAACAAGTTGGAGCATCCATCTCCTAGTAAAGGGGACTCATGCCATGAGGTGGGAAAGCTGTCAGCATTTGGAGGACAGCACATTGAAGATGAACCAAGAAACTCGATACAAGTTGATGTTGGAGCAACAGACATTGAAGTTGAAAATTAGGAGGAAGAGACAGATTTCACTAGGACAACAAGGTGCCTTGGTGAAAATATGATTGAAATTAATTTAGAAGGCCTTCCCCCCACCAATCAAGGGCAGTCCTCCACTCTAGAAGAAGAGAAATTGGTAGGTGATGATGAACCAATGAAGTTTGCAGCTGTGCATGCTGGGACAACCAATGAAGATGCTGAAGATCAAGAAGAAGAGGAGGCTAAAAGCCTTGGGGTAGCAGAAGGAGATGGTAAAAGCATAAGAGAAATTAGATCGGAAGACCTCTCCATCTATAATGACAGTGATCAAGAATCTAAAAATGTAGATTTGGAGGAGTGGGAGCAACCACTCACTACGGCTGTCTACCATCATGCTTCTCTTTCAAGTGATGAGGAGGACCCGATCATGGATAGATATGACCAACTAGTCTCCAAATTAGCAAAGGATTGGTCAGAGTTGAAATACCAAGTCGATTTGGAGGTGCTACTATTGCCAAATTGGTGCAAACTTCATGATTCATCACACTCGGAGTTCACATGTGAACTATGCCAAGAAGCCATGAAACAAGTTAGAGGAAAAGCAAGGCAGCCAAGTGCCCAACCTCCTCTACTTGCTACTCGGATCGAAGTAGAAGACCAAGAGCCAGAGCCAAGTGACAACTTGGCTAAAGGTGGATCTCAAGAGGATGTTGGGGCAGCAATAGAAGGACAACAATACAGTCTCAGACTACCGAGCGACAAAGTAGATCAAGTGGGAATGCTGTCCACCAGTCATCAAGAAGTTCTTCCTCTTGAAGAGCAGTTATGTGCCATGGACGGTGGGCTTTTTGGTGAGTCTTTGGAGGGAAATTATGCAGTAGACTTTGGTCCCCTTGATGAGGTTCCATCAATTGATGACTTCTTTCCATTAGGAACTGCACTATGGAGGTATGCTCATGTCGAGGAAGAGCACATCCCAGAAGATGATAATGACGAATACATACTCCTTGAGCCCTTGAACAATGGTGCACTAGAGTTTCCAGATTGGGAGAGGAGCTCCTTCTCCATTTACAGCAATAGTGACCAAGAGGAAACAAGTGGGCGCCATGAGGAGATACATGAACAACAAAAGGAAGAAGATAAAGGTGGAGGTGTTTTGATGGCTGCCAACAAATACGACGAGCTTGGTCAACCACGGGCTGCAACTGAGGGTCCTTTCACCTCAATCCTTGCAGATTTTCTTTCACAACCAGAGAGCTGCAATGAGACAAATTCTTGCATGTCATCATCCCATGACATTGAACATCACAAAAATTAGGTAAACACTTGGGAAGGGAAATGGGACAGCATGCTACCTTTTGAAGATGACCATCAAAAGGGCACCAAAATTACAGATGATCAACAAGACAAGGTGTTCCTCCTTCAAGAACAACCAATTGGGACTATGGATCTTGCTCACAGCTTGGAAGAGCTATCTGCTGCCCCATCTTCTAAGCCTTATGCGTGCTTAATGTCCAAAGTGTTGCACCCTCCACTGCGCCCGCCCGAGGCTGCCAATGCAACAATCAAGGATGTTATGCTCACTCTCGACTGTCCAATGCTGCCACCTCTGTGTGACGACATCCAAGTTTTATCCTTCCTTGCCCCTATTATTTCTCATAATTGCACTTATTGTTTTGATTATGGGAATAAGGGAAAACGAACATGTTTATGGATTAACCATGGGTTCAACGAGCCTCCTCAATTGCTGATTTTTCATGATGACGTGGTTGAACTTAAGTGTTGCAACATTGAATTTATTTTTTTAGAATATAAAGACAAGTTTGTATGGTTAAGAATGATAACAATCGCCTATTTGCTTGTGCATGCACTATGAAATCCAATGATCGTTAATGTTGGTTTGCCCTACCTGAACATAGTGCTTTGTAAATATCTTTGTACATAGTCCGTTTTGAGTAGTATAGGTTTCCTGTAAATACTCCGCTTTCCTGAGGTTAGTTGGTTTGTGTAGGTTGTTTGCTTCATTTGCTTTTTGTTTTCTTTTGCTTTGTTGCTAATTTGCTCGGGGTCCGTCTGCTTTTAGCTGGGCACATCTGTGCGCACAACAACCATACTTATCGCTTGGGGTTGTTTTACGTATTTCTTTGTCAAACTCTAATCAAGTTTTCAGAGTGGATGGTGAGGTCTTATGTTAGTGTCAAGTGATCTAGGTGTTTGATTCAAAGAGGATAAGTTGTTGGTTTAGTCCGACTCTGACGTATTCTGAAATCTTATAGCTCTTACACATCTTAAGAATTTGACGGTCACTATAAGGCCTTTTGTGAAGTCTAGTTAAGTAAAAAATCTAAAATTCTGCTCCAACGCCACTGTGATTCTCAGCCCTGAGCGTAAGCTTCAATGCTTGCGAGTTGAAATAAAAGAGCTGAAAAGAGAAAAGAAAGAAATAAAGAAAAAATTAAAAATTAAAAGAAAGGAAAATTCAACTTTTCAGGGGTATCTGAGCAACTCTACCGGGGCTATGGACGCCCGGCTGGCAGTAGAGCAATGTTCAGGAGAATCACAGCGATAACTTCGTCGGGGCTATGGACACCTGACTGGCACCGAGGCAATGTCCTGGATGCTTTTGGAGTTAGAATAAACTACGTAGCTTAACTTGATGGAGCTTGGGTTCCTGCAGCAACTAAAGGATGGGAATTAATGCAATTGCACACACTTGGACTTTTAGCATACTAAAGGTTGGGTTGGCTAGTGGTTTTGATCCTTTGGATTGGGTGTCTGGTTTGTTTGCCCTAGTGAGAAGGTCGGAACCAGAGATTCTGGGTTTGTGATTCTAGTTTGTCATCAAAATGCTCAAGAGCATTTCCCCAGCAAGTCGCCATTTATTGTGCATGTTTTGCACACACGCCTCGTCGTAGGCAGGGACCCCCTTTTTTTGCTCCCGACAGGGTACTTTGCTCTTGTCTTCTTTTGCGTGCCCTATTTCCAAGCCCAAATTGGTCATGTGCCATCAAACGATCAAGTTACCCTACCCAAATTCACCTACTTGGGGTATTCAAATCTGCAGAGAAATAAAGTCCCCCATCCCCTTTCTTCCTTTTGTCTTGCTTTGGCTATTTCAGAAACATCCGTGGACCCCTGTCGGTTCAGTTTCCGCATTTTTGACTTTGGGGTCACCCTTTTTTGGATTTGGGATGTGTTTGGGGTGTTTCAATGAACTGCCAAGGTTTCGTCAAAGTTTGGTTACGTTTCGATGGTTTCAGAACTTTCCCTCCAGAATTTCCTTCCTCCTTGGCTGTTTGGAAACATCCATGGACCCCCGTCGCTCCCGTTTCCTCATTTTTGACTTTGGGGTCACCCTTTTTTGGATCAGGGATGTGTTTGAAGTATGTAAATGAACTGTAAAGGTTTTTTCAACGTTTGGTTGAGTTTCGATGGTTTCGAAACTTTCCCTCCAAAATTCCCTTCCTCCTTGGCTGTTTGGAAACATCCATGAACCCCCGTCACTCCCATTTCCTCATTGCTGACTTTAGGGTCATCCGTTTTTGGATCTGGGATGTGTTTGAAGTGCGTAAATGAATTGCTAAGGTTTTGTCAAAGTTTGGTTAAGTTTTGATGGTTTCAGAACTTTCCCTCTGGAATTCCCTTCCTCGGCTATTTGGAAACATCCATGGACCCCCGTCGCTCCCGTTTCCTCATTTTTGACTTTGGGGTCACTAGCTTCATCCCCCTTTTGCTGTTTTGGGACTTCTGACGGCTGCCTCCTTCCCGGCCTTCAGAGCCCGGCCCCTCCGTGGCTGTTTCTGGGGTTCCACCTCTCCATCGCCGTTTTGGAACATCCGGCGGCTGCCTCCTTTCTGGCCTCCAGAGCCCGGCCCCTCCGTGGCCATTTCTAGGGTTCCGCCTCTCCGTCGCCATTTTGGAACATCTGACGGCTGCCTCCTTCCCAGCCTCTGAAGCCCGGCCCCTCCGTGGCCGTTTCTAGGGTTCCGCCTCTTTCACCGTTTTGGAACATCCGACTGCTGCCTCCTTCCCAATCTTCAAAGTCCGGCCCCTCCGTGGCCATTTCCAGGGCTCTGCCTTCTCCGTGGCCGTTTTGGAACATCCGGCAGCCAGCTCCCTTCCGGCCTCCAGAACCCGACCCTTCCATGGCCGTTTTCGGGGCTCCGCCTCTCCATGGTCATTTTGAACTTCCGGTGGCCACCTCCCTTCCGGCCTCCGGAGCTCGGCCCTTCTGTGGCCGTTTTTGTGGCTCCGCCTCTCCTGCCGTTTTGAACTTCTGGCGGCCATCTCCTTCCCACCCTCCGGAACCCGAGCCCTCCTTGGCCGTTTTTGAGAGCCTGTCTCCTTCCTGGCTGTTTTGAACATCCCAAAGCTCACCTTCTTCTTGGCTGTTTTGAACATCCGGGAGCTCGCCTTCTTCCCAGCTGTTTTGAACATCTGGGAGCTCGCCTTATTTCTGACTGTTTTGAACATCCGGGAGCCCGCCTTCTTCCTGGCTGTTTTGGCTTTCGTCCGTTGTCTGCCTTCTGGCTCTCTTCCGCCGTCTTTCTGCCCTTTGGCGCTCGTACCCTTGAAGCACGCATTAATATTTATGGTCCAAATGAGCTCCAAATATGAATATCAAGATATTTTGATGATGCATGGATAGATCTACCAAGGAATTTGTAGGTTTGACTGACATTTTCCTTAACTCATGTATAAATGCACTTACGACACTTCGTGTTTGCAGGAGTCAAGAAGCCTTTCATAGGTCTATCGAAGAGGCCCATTGAGGGAGTTGTCCTACCCCTTTTTCCAAATGATGATGATTTCTAAGGAGCTTTCCGCCCAAATTAGGGGCCACCAATCCATTGATGCCAATCGTCGACGGACTCATTTGATCCAAGGAAGAACACTGCAAGCAGATCAAGCAAAAGACAATTTACAGGTAGTTTTAGCTACAGTGAAAAGGGGAATCAACTAAATAACAAAATTGCTACAGTAACTAGCACTAGATGACAAAACAGGGAAAAGACAAGGAATGTATTTTAAAATTGCTAGATAGTGAGGGGTAGGTGAAATCCTAATGTAATTGAATCTGATCCACTCATTGTAATTGAATCCTATCCATTCATTTGGGCTTTGGAAAACTATAAATAGGGGCTTGCTCCTCATTTGTAAGGGTTGGAGAATTGATGTAAAGACATTCTGCAGCAATAGAAAACAACATTGCATGATTTATGGGTGTTCCTTTTGAGTTTGCTCTTTATGTATGCATGGTTCACCTTCCATGTTAGTTTTAGTGTTAGTTTCTTGAATGGGAGTGGTGATGGTGTTTACTGTTTTAGTATTTGATAGATTTCCAGCTCATGTTTTTTGTGGTTCATTGATGATGAGTCACTTTGCAAAGCTAGTCTGAGCTCATTACTTCATTGTTGCAACTTAGTTCGATTGCATGTACATGATGTGTGTGTGTGTGATGTGAAAATCTGCAGTCCTTAGAAGATTGCATTGGTTTTGTGTAGTTGTAGGTTTCTCTTGGTCAAGCATAACTCAGTTTAGGAAGTCTTTCTACTTTAGCAGCCACCATTGTTACTGTTCATTCGTAGCTTAGGATTAGAATAGCTTTCTTAACCCTTCTCCTTTTGCTATTTTTTTTAATCCTTGGTTAGAGTAAGACCCAAAGCATCACCATGAAGCTAAATTAGATGAACTTGATGAGTTTCAACTTGTTGTTTTGAGTGGACAACCACTGTTCATTCACTTTCAGCACTTTGAAACTACATTTGCAAACCCAACTTCCATGCTTTGTAACTCATTCGTAAGACTGCCTTGTGATTCCAGCAAATCACTTAAAACTACTGGGGTATCTAAGCACTGTCATGACCTGACATCCGAGAGACTTTGGGATAGTGTTCTGCAATCTAATTGTGGAAGATTGTCTTTCAAGAGAGGTAGTGCACCTACGCACTACCTATGTTGAAAAGTGCATAAAAAACACATCAACAGTATGGAAATGTAAAAAAAAAAAATTAAAAAAAAAAATGCTTTTGGAATCATGAACGCATTTTATTTTTTAAATATACAAGATAGAACAAAATAGAAGTATTGATTTAATTATTGTTTTTATTTATATTTCTATATCGGTTACTAATACAATTTCGTTGTTGCACGCCTGAGTGCATTTGAGTTGCAGGTGGTCAAAGACCAAGAGTGTGATTGAGGAAAGGAAGGCTAGCTTCCCGATAGGGTAAAAGAGGAGGAACTCTCGATCACACACACAACACCTAAAAATCATATAGTTGCATTTAGGCAATGTCTGTTTCAATATGATTGTTTTGAATTGCTTACAAATAGGTAATAAATGATTTGAATAAGTAAATGGTAAAAATAATAACATAAAAAGAAAAAAAAATTAATTAATTAATTATCAATTAAAGTTGTGAAAAGATTATGATTTATTTTATTTATTATATTCCACTTTCTGTGCAATAATAGAAAATTTGTTTATTAAAATTTATCTAATTAGGAAATTAAAATAAAGTGGAAATATTTTTTTTTTGCATATGAAAAAGTGGAAATATTTTATGTTTGCATATGATAAAGTGGAAAAAATTTTATTTGCATATGTTAAAACCTAATTCCAAAATTTGGAGAAGGAAAAACGAAAAATCCCAAGAAACTTTGGGCTCTGAGAAATTCTCCTTAAAACCAACAATGCTCTCGGCAAGTGGCTACCTCTTTATTTTGCATGTAAAATTTGCCAAGAAAAATACACATTTGTCATTTTGAAATGGTCTGCATGACTCTCGGAAGAAAGAATAAAGCTTTAAGGGGAGAGAAGAGAACATTATTCAGAACAGAACCAGGGCTCAGGAAGAAAGAGACAGAAGGTAATTCTGGACATCTGCAACTGGAGTATTCTTCCAGGTTTTTCCATTCTTTGCTTCTAAACTAGTTTGAATTTCAATAGGAAATTGGAGAAATTGTATGCATCATTTTATGAAAATAATTACAAATATCTGAGAAATGTCTTCCAGTTATATTTTTAAATCTGGTTAAAAACCTTCTACTCATTTGTTGCATTATTGAGAAAATACCCAATTGCTTTCTTCCAGGACAGGGTTATAATCTGTTGCAAATCTGCAATTCATAAAACTGCCCTCATTTGCTATTCTTTTGAACAAAAAAATTTGTGAGAGAGAAGCTATGAAATCATATATATATATATATATACACACACACACACAAGAATTTGTATTCATGTGCATATATGTATATATATACACATAATTTCACAAGAAAACCTTTACCAGACATTAATTCGAAATTCCTTTGAAATGAATTTAATTGCAATTGAATGCTGGGTGGATTCTGTTTTATTTTTTTGAATTTGTTTACTGTATGGGGGGATTTTAATCCCCAGCCCTTCTCAAAGGAAGGATACGGCTCTGTGGGGAGGCTCGCGCCCTCCGCAGGCCGCGGTCTGTGGAGGGGGTGCGACCTCCTCATAGCCCGCGCCCTGCCCATAGGATAGGAAAGGCCTCCCAACAATTTTAGGGTGCTTATCACCTGCTCAGAACCCTGTAAAATTCTCTTTTCTATGTGCACGGCCAAAAAACATGAGAACAATATGAAAATTTGTATATCTTTTTATTTAAAAAATATATATATATACATAAATGCGAATTTATATAGGAAAACCATCCTTAGAATGTCATATAATTTATGTCAAATATATATAAACATCTCAGTATTTTAAAACTGGAAATATGAAAATGTATCTCTAAGAACCATGGAAATTGGTGATCTTCTTTGGTCACATTGTCTTATGTTTACATACAAATGTAAATTTCTGAATATTGGTATACAATATAAAAACTCAAATGCAAGTTTCCAAACCTCTGTTTTTCTAAAAGAACTATCCTGTTTATGTATATTATTGTTAACCAGAAACCTGTAGCAAATTGGGAATTCCACTTTCAAATCAGCTTGAATTTTGAAAATATAGAAATATATACATAAATCTGATAACACTGTTTTATACAGAAAATTATTTCCTCTACTTGTGTTCATACACTTGAAAGTATCATGATGTACATGCATTTTTACATTTGAAAAACCAAACTTGACAAGAACCTTCAAGAGAGTAGCTTGGAATGAAAACAGATTCCTTTACCAAATCAGAGAAAATTTACTGAGAAAAGAGCAAATGTAATTTTAATATTGAAACTTAAAACCTTTTCTTTTGTTCAACGTGATAAAATGGAATTCAAAAGATGTTTTGAAACTCTCATTTGAAACCTAAGTATGCATGGAAATCAGTTTGAAGAGCAATCTTTGTATGAATGTGGATAAATGAAGAAAATTCTTTTAGAATCAATAGAATGCATGAAGCATGTATGGAAAATGCACAACTTTTTGTTCTTGCACTTTATTATACTGTATTTTGGTAACTTCTGGGACAGGATGCCGAAGGTGGATCCACAGAGACGGTAGTTTTACCTTTTCTCAAACTACCACTTGTTTATTTTATTTTTGCTTGGCCAAGCACATGTACCATTGAAATAGATGGATTTGTTTTAAAAGCCTAGAAATATATGTATTTGAGTCTCTGCCACCTCCTGTTGCAAGAAATATGTTTTCTCATATTAGAAATGCATATAGGCACCAGGCATGCATCGAGAGTTCCCTCCTATTTTACTGTGTCAGGTTGCTAGGCTCCTCTATGCAGGGCCAGGGATTCCTTCGAGTTAGGAAGGAACCCAGGGAAGTCATGTACTTCGTGGTTGGGTGGAAAAGGCGTCTGAATCACACTCTTGGCCCCAGCTTGCAAGAAGACCGATGGTGTCACGGTGGTTGGAGGATCAAAGTTTTATTTGCTATTGATGTACTTGTGTATCATTTGGGAATGGCTTGTAAATCCCCATTGTATATGTATATGCATTTGACATTCATTGTTGAAACTTTGAAATAGAAGTATTGCATGAAAGAATCTGATGTAACATTGATGTGTAGAATTAAAGTTTTATGAAGTAACATTGAAAAAGATGTTTGTATTGGAATTATTGATCACTTCCGAGCATGGATGAATATGTATATATGAAAATTCATTGATGTACTTTTGCCATGTGCATAATCTTGACAAATTACAATGTTATTATTTATATACATAAAATGCAATTTATTCTCTTTTAGATTGAGCTCACTTCAGAAGCTTTTATGAATGGTATTATTTACTTGAAATCCTTTGAAATGGATTGAACAATTTAAAATTATTTTGCTTATTATCTCCCGAGTGTTACATCTTGGTATCAGAGCGGCTAGGTTCAACTCTAGGACCTATGCCTAACTACGTATGACGTTGTGCTTTAATCAGGGTGACCTTAAATGGAGAATAGAGTGTATCAGCGAATTGGAGGATCTCATGGAGGTCCCAATGATAAACTAGACCAAACTTTGGCCTTGCTGCAAAGTCAGGGGGCTAGAATTGAAGAACTAGAACAGGAGAGGTGAATTGGCTGTCAAGGATTAAACGCAAATGAAACCGATGGAGAAACAAATGTTGAACCACCCAGAAATGAAGGAAATCTAAATAGGGTGGTAGAGGAGTTGGGAAAAGACCTAAAGAAGGTCTCTCCTTCAAAGTTTGATGGGAAAACCCTTGGAGATGGGGCAGAAGCCTGGGTTATAGAAATGGAGAGGTATTTTTCCCTACAAAATTTATCAGATGAAACAAAGGTTGAATGGGTTTCTTATTAACTCACCCGTGAGGCTGCTACTTGGTGGGAAAATGAAAGGGCGGATAAGCATTTTATGCATGGGAAGGTAACTTGGGATAAGTTTCTACAATTATTTAGGAAGAGGTGGTTACCACAATCTTACTTTGATAAGAAAATGACAGAATTCCAGGTACTCATATAGGGTGGCATGATAGTGACTTAGTATTGGGAGAAATTCTCTCACTTGCTCAAGTACACACCCCAATACCAGCATGATGAGAGGTTTCGAGTTCAAAAATTTATTTTGGGGCTTAGACCTCAAATTGGAAATTAAATAGATCTGCATAATCCAGCCACCATGGATGAAGTTTTTGATTTGGCAATTCAACAGGAGCACAAGTTGCAGCAAGCTGCTAACTATAAGAAGAGCAGTGAAGCCAAGTATGGCAATAAGAAGTTCCAAGGAAATCGTCAAGGGAATAACAATCAGGGTGGTCAGAGCAAATAGGAAAATCAATGGAATGAAAATTGGCAAATCAAAAATCTGAAGAGGGATGGTAGTCCTCAGGACCGCAATAATGGAAACAGGAACAATAATAACAAGAGGGGCAATTTCAATAATAGGAACAATAATAACAGGAGAGATTTTTCTGACAAGCCCAAAGCACCTCGTGGGGGCTGTTATACTTGTGGTGGCGAGCATTACGCCATTGTGTGCCCTCAGAGGAATAACAAACAAAATAACAAGAATCAGCATCATATTCATGTGGCCGTTGACAATCGCCAAGCAGATTATCAAGCCACTCCCATCCAACTATTGGGTAAATTGTTTGGATGCCCTGTTTCTGTTTTTATTGATACTGGTGCTACTGATAGTTTTGTAGGTCCTCATGTTTTGACTAAGTTATCAATTAGACCGAGTTTTATGGAAAATTCTTGGAAAGTTCAGTATGGAAACCAGGAAGAGAGGAAGGTAGAGAAATGCATGTATTTCAGTAAACTTGAACTCCCTAACCTTCAAACACAAGTGAATTTGTATGTTGCACCGTTGGGGTCTTACAATGTGATATTAGGGATAAATTGGCTCTCTGAACATAAGGCTCTTGTGGATTGCGAAGAGAATTCAATAAAGTGTCTTGATGACCGAGGAAACCATGTGGAGCTTTGTGGCATTAAAAAGCCTTTAGAGCTTAGGCAAGTCTCTTCCATGCAATTGAAAAAGGCAAGTCGGAAGGGGTGCACTATCTTTGCAATAAAGGTCAAGGATTTTGACGAGAAAGAAACCTCAATTAATGATCATCCCATTCTGAAAGAATTTGAGGATGTTTTTCCTATAGAGCTAACTGAGCTACCGCCTAGGCGTGTGTTTGATTTTTCTATTGATTTGACTCTAGGAGCAGAACCTTAGTCTAAAGCTCCTTACAGGATGAACACAATAGAATTATTTGAGCTTAAGGCCCAACTGGAAGAATTGTTGAAGCAGGGTTTTATTAGGCCAAGCATGTCGCCTTGGGGAGCTCTAGTTATTTTTGTGAAAAAGAAGGATGGGACCTTGAGGTTATGCATTGACTATAGGATGCTTAACAAGGTCACTATCAAGAATAAATACATGTTCCCATGCATTGATGACTTGTTTGATCAGCTAAAAGATGCCAAGGTATTCTCAAAAATTGATTTAAGATCAGGATACCATCAGTTGAGATTGAAGGAAGAAGACATTCACAAAATTGCCTTCAGAACAAGGTATGGGCACTACAAGTTTACGGTGCTACCATTTGGGCTAAGTAATGCTCCTATAGCTTTCATGAACCTGATGAATAGTGTCTTCCAAGATTGCTTAGATAAATTTGTCCTAATCTTTCTTGACGATATCTTGATCTATTCTAAGTCAGAGGAAGAACATGAGAAGCATTTGAGAATTTTGTTGCAACGACTGAGGGAACATAAGTTGTATGGAAAGATGTCTAAATGTACTTTCTTCCAATCTAAGGTGCATTATTTGGGACACATGATTTCAGCAGAAGGGGTAAAGGTGGACCCAGAAAAGATTAAGGCAATTATGGATTGGCCAGCACTGTAGAATGTCTCTGAAGTTCAAAGCTTCATGGGTCTTGCAGGATATTATAGGAGATTTGTTCAGGGGTTCTCAAAAATTGCAGCACCCATCACTGCACTGCAGAAGAAAGAAAAGAAGTTTGAATGGAGTGATAAGTGTGAGAGAGCTTTTCAGCTACTTAAGGAGAAACTCACTATTGCACCCATCTTGGTTGTACCTGATCTGAATGGCCATTTTATAGTTATTACTGATGCATCAGGGGAAGGGGTAGGAGCAGTTCTTATGCAAGAAGGGCAAGTGGTAGCATATGAATCGAGGAAGTTAAAGCAACATGAATTAAACTATGTACCACATGACTTAGAATTGGCAGCCATAGTCCATGCTTTACAGATGTGGAGACATTATCTCTTGGGAAAGCCTTTTGAACTAAAGACAGACCATGCAGGATTAAGATATATCTTCACTCAACCTAATCTTAATGCTTGACAAAAGCGATGGCTAGAATTCTTGAGTGAATATGACTTTGGAATTGAATATATTAAGGGTAAGGAAAACAAGGTGGCTAATGCCTTGAGTAGAAGGAGGCACCTTGCAGCCATGGTTACCATAAAATTAGATTTCAGGTAGCAGGTAGTACAATCCTCACTTGGGGATGAACATTATGAAAAGGTGAAACAAGCCCTAGGGGTGAATTCCTCATATCGTCAATATGAGGGTTATATATTTGAATCGGATGGGCTCTTGAGATTTCGGGGGCAGATGTACATTCCTAGTTCTGCAAACTTGAGAGAGTTGGTGCTAGAGGAGTTCCACAATGCACCATACTCAGGACATCCCGGTATTACAAAGATGATGGAAGGACTTAGGCCATTGTACTTCTGGCCAGAACTTAAAAGGGATATTACGTCTTATGTAGCCCAATGCTTGGAATGCCAGCAAGTCAAGGCTGAGCATGTGCATCTGTCAGGATTCTTATATCCTCATAGGGTGCCAGAGTATAAATGGCAGGTTATCACTATGGATTTTATTTAGGGGTTGCCAATGTCTAGGAACCGACATGATACCATCTTGGTTGTGGTGGATAAGTTGACGAAGGTTTCTCATTTCATTCCTGGAAACCTCAAGGATGGTTCAATGGTTTTAGCAAGAAAATTTGTTCAGGAAATATTTCGATTGCATGGAGTGCCAGAAATGATAATCTCATATCGAGACACTCGGATGACTTCCAGGTTTTGGATCACATTGAACTCTTCCCTAGGAACTAAATTGAATTTCAGTTCCGCATATCATTCACAAACCGATGGTAAGACAGAGAGGGTGAATTAGGTAGTAGAAGATCTTCTCCGCATGTACTGTATGGAGTAGCAACATAAGTGGGAGGAGTATTTTCCTTTGGTGGAGTTCGCTTACAACAACTCCTACCATGATTCTTTGGTTATGGCACCTTTTGAAGCTCTTTATGGACATAAATGTCGGACACCCATTAGTTGGGACAGAGTAGAAGACAGGGTTGTGATTGGCCCTGAGATGCTCAGAGAAATGGAAGACCAAATGAAAATCATTAAGGAAAAATTGAAATAAGCTGCAGATAGACAAAAAATTCTAGCAGACAAGAACTAAAGCTTCAGGCAGTTCTCTGCAGGAGATAAGGTCTTTTTGAGGGTTCGGCCGCATAAGAGTTCAATCTCTTTCGGCAAGAACTCTAAGTTGGCCCCTAGATTTGTTGGCCCTTTTGATGTTTTGGAGGTGGTGAATCCAGTTGCTTACAGGCTTGCTCTACCACCAGCTCTATCCCGGATACATAATGTATTTCATGTCTTAGTACTTAAGCCTTACCGTCCAGATATTGCTCATATCCTTGATTAGCGTGCATTGCAGGTCCAGGACCCAGGGGTGATACAGGTGGAGCCCGTCAGGATACTGGAAGAGCGCAATGTTAAGTTGCGGAATAGGGACATTATGCAATACAGGGTCCAGTGGGACCAATATTTGGTGGATAATGCCACCTGGGAGAATGCTGAGGATATAGATAGAGTCTTTCCTCATTTGAGATCTTAGCATACTCTTATTTTCATTTATGAAGAGACTTACGATATATTAGTATCTCAATGTTGTTATGTACCTTACTTTTAGACATCAAGATGATGTCTCTTCCAAGTGGGGAAGGATGTCACGTCTCAGACTTTGATGCTATTTTGACCATGACTTTGTGGGATTTATTATATGAATGATGGTGCGTGTTAGAGTAATATGATATAATACAATGCTTTGGTGTATGGAAATGTGTATATATATATATATATATATTCTTTTGGAATCATGAAACGCATTTTATTTTTTAAATATACAAGATAGAACAAAATAGAAGTATTGATTTAATATATTTCTATATCGGTTACTAATATAATTTTGTTGTTGCATGCCTAAGTGCATTTGAGTTGCAGGTGGTCGAAGACCAAGAGTGTGATTGAGGAAAAGAAGGCTAGCTTCCCGATAGGGTAAAAGAGGAGGAACTTTCGATCACACACACAGCACCTAAAAATCATATAGTTGCATTTAGGCAATGTCTGTTTCAATATGATTGTTTTGAATTGCTTACAAATAGGTAATAAATGATTTGAATAAGTAAATGGTAAAAATAATAACATAAAAAGAAAAAGAAAAATTAATTAATTAATTATCAATTAAAGTTGTGAAAAGATTATGATTTATTTTATTTAGTATATTCCACTTTCTGTGCAATAATAGAAAATATGTTTATTAAATTTTATCTAATTAGGAAATTAAAATAAAGTGGAAATGTTTTATGTTTGCATATGAAAAAGTGGAAATATTTGTCCAAAATTTGGAGAAGGAAAAACGAACAGTCCCGAGAAACTTTGGGCTCTAGGAAATTCTCCTTAAAACCAGCAATGCTCTCAGAAAGTGGCTACCTCTTTATTTTGCATGTAAAATTTGCCAAGAAAAATACACATCTGTCATTTTGAAATGGTCGGCATGACTCTCAGAAGAAGGAATAAAGCTTTAAGGGGAGAGAAGAGAACATTATTCAGAACAGAACCAGGGCTCAGGAAGAAAGAGATAGAAGGTAATTCTGGACATCTGCAACTGCAGTATTCTACCAGGTTTTTCCATTCTTTGCTTCTAAACCAGTTTGAATTTCAGTAGGAAATTGGAGAAATTGTATGCATCATTTTATCAAAATGATTACAAATATATGAGAAATGTCTTCTAGTAATATTTTTAAATCTGGGTAAAAACCTTCTACTCATTTGTTACATTATTGAGAAAATACCCAATTGCTTTCTTCCAGGACAGGGTTATAATCTGTTGCAAATCTACAATTCATAAAACTGCCTTCATTTGCTATTCTTTTGAACAAAAAAATTTGTGAGAGAGAAGCTATGAAATCATATATATATATACACAAGAATTTGCATTCATGTGCATATATACATATATATATACACATAATTTCACAAGAAAACTTTTACCAGACATTAATTCAAATTTTCTTTGAAATAAATTTAATTGCAGTTGAATGTTGGGCGAATTCTATTTTATTTTTTTGAATTTGTTTACTGTAGGGGGGATTTTAATCCCTAGCCCTTCCCAAAGGAAGGGCACGGCTCTGTGGGGAGGCTCGCACCCTCCACAGGCCATGGCCTGTGGAGGGGGCACGACCTCCTCACAGCCCGTGCCCTCCCCATGGGAGAGGAAAGGCCTCCCAGCTCCTTTAGGGTGCTGATCACCTGCTCAGAACCCTGTATAATGCTCTTTTCTGTGTGCACGGCCAGAAAACGTGAGAACAGTATGAAAATCTGTATTTCTTTTTATTTAAAATATATATATATACATAAATGGGAATTTATACAGGAAAACCATCCTCAGAATGTGATATAATTTCTGTCAAATATATATAAACATCTCAGTATTTTGAAACTGGAAATATGAAAATGTACCTCTAAGAACCATGGAAATTGGTGATCTTCTTTGGTCACATTGTCTTATGTTTACATACAAATGTAAATTTCTAAATTTTGGTATACAATATAAAAACTCAAATGCAAGTTTCCAAACCTCTGTTTTTCTAAAAGAACTATCCTATTTATGTATATTATTGTTAACCAGAAACCTGTAGCAAATTGGGAATTCCACTTTCAAAACAGCTTGAATTTTGAAAATATAGAAATATATACATAAATCTGAGAACACTGTTTTATATAGAAAATTATTTCCTCTACTTGTGTTCTTACACTTGAAAGTATCATGATGTACATGCATTTTTACATTTGAAAAACCAAACTTGACAAGAACCTTCAAGAGAGTAGCTTGGAATGAAAATAGATTCCTTTACCAAATCAGAGAAAATTTACTGAGAAAAGAGCAGATGTAATTTTAATATTGAAACTTAAAACCTTTTCTTTTGTTCAACATGATAAAATGGAATTCAAAAGATGTTTTGAAACTCTCATTTGAAACCTAAGTATGCATGGAAATCAGTTTGAAAAGAAATCTTTGTATGAATATGGATAAATGAAGAAAATTCTTTTAGAATCAATAGAATGCATGAAGCATGTATGGAAAATGCATAACTTTCTGTTCTTGCACTTTATTATATTGTATTTTGGTAACTTCCGGGACAGGATGCCAAAGGTGGATCCACAGAGACGGTAGTTTTACCTTTTCTCAAACTACCACTTGTTTATTTTATTTATGCTTGGCCAAGCACATGTACCATTGAAATAGATGGATTTGTTTTAAAAGCCTAGAAATATATGTATTTGAGTCTTTGCCACCTCCTGTTGCAAGAAATATGTTTTCTCATATTAGAAATGCATATAGGCACCAGGCATGCATCGAGAGTTCCCTCCTGTTTTATTGTGTCAGGTTGCTAGGCTCCTTTATGCAGAGCCAGGGATTCCTTCGAGTTAGGAAGGAACCCGGGGAAGTCATGTACTTTGTGGTTGGGCGGAAAAGGCACCTAAATCACACTCTTGGCCTAAGCTTGCAAGAAGACCGATGGTGTCACGGTGGTTGGAGGATCAAAGTTTTATTTACTATTGATGTACTTGTGTATCATTCGGGAATGGCTTGTAAAGCCCCATTGTATATGTATATGTATTTGACATTCATTGTTGAAACTTTGAAATAGAAGTATTGCATGAAAGAATCTAATGTAACATTGATGTGTAGAATTAAAGTTTTATGACGTAACATTGAAAAAGATGTTTCTATTGGAATTATTGATCACTTCTAAGCATGGATGAATATGTATATATGAAAATTCATTGATGTACTTTTTCCATGTGCATAATCTTGACAAATTACAATGTTATTATTTATATACATAAAATGCAATTTATTCTCTTTTACATTGAGCTCACTTCGGAAGCTTTTATGAATGGTATTATTTACTTGAAATCCTTTGAAATGGATTGAACAATTTAAAATGCTTTTGCTTATTATCTCCCGAGTGTTACATTTGTACTCATTATACTTTGAATAATCTAAATACAATAGTTGCATTTTTCATTGTGCTTGTTTTTCATCTCCTAGATTTTCCTCTGCCAACAACCTCTAGGTGCCATAATATCTACATTTCAAATCTGCTCAGGCCTTATTAGGCACTAGAATCTATTGAGGTCATTTTTCCACGTTATATCTTAGGCTGTGACATCTGAGTTTGTGGGGGATTCCATGATGAGTTTGAAAAAATTTCAATGTTCGGCATGTCATAGATTTTCCAAGAGGCCATGGCATCTATTTGCATACGAGTTCATTAGTGTGCAGATTCAACTACCACGCCATTTTTTGTTGCACCATTAAAGGTGCTTCAACTGTTGAGGGCCTCATTTACCCACCCCATATTCAAAAAAATTGAATCTATGTCAAAATTTGGCATGGAGATTAGTTATTAGGTGAGAAGATTTTTCCCAACCAGGTGTGAAGTTTTACAAAGGCAGGTGTGAAGATCTCTACAACTCTTACATGCATTCCCATTGACTTGGTCAAACCTTCCCCCCCTCTCACTATAACTTTTATCTTTGATGGTTTATTAATTGCATTTTTTTAAAAATCTAGTGCATAGTCAAACACTAAATAGTAAATTGCTAAATAACCATCAATTTACATCAAAATTTCGTTAAAAGGGAGATATTTTCACTTTTTTGTCATAGTTAAAAATTTGTAAAAGAGAAGTCAATTTTTTAATTTTGCAATGAATTTGGAAAAGGGAAAACATTTATAGGGGGAGGCATATTTTTTTTCCTTTGTTAAAAATTAGTAAAAGAGGAGCCAATTTTTTCTTTTGTACTGAATTTGACAAAGAGGGTCATTCTTTGAATAAGGGGATTTCATTTTATGTTTTTTCCTTTTTTGAGGTTTGAAAGGCATATGTATTTTTAATCCACCTCTTAAAAAAAACTTGTAAGAAATCATACTATCAAATAAGTCTATAAATGTACTCATATAAATTGCCAAAAAATTGAATGTGTGTTTCATATGGAAGGAATTTGAGAAACTTGTAATTACACTAAATTATAAAGTGTAATGGGGTGTTTTGTAGAGCCTTCATTTGACATCATAGTTATGGATCCTTGTGATTTAACATCACAACAATGTCTGCTCACGATTCTCACCTCATGCAAGTGTGCCTTGGAGCACACCATTTCTCTTTCTTTTTTTTACATCGTTTGGACATACATCTTGGTTTACATTCCTTGCACACTCTTGATTTCAGTTGGTCTACTTATTCTCTTAGCATTAAGGGGGGACTATGATGTGTTATTACAATAAAAATTATAGACATTATATATAGTTATTATATTTTATAAAATAAAATATTTAACAAAATAATCACTTACCACCTCTAAATGATCTTTCTCTTCCACAACGATGACATGCTCATGTTGTGGAATTGCAAAGCCTTATAGCAACCATCCAAATAGAAATTAAACTAAAAACAAATAATCATTTTATTTTTCAGTAATAAATAGCTAAAACAACGAATGTAATTTGAAATTTACTAATCTGGCTCATACCCTTGTGAAAGGCATCAAGCTCTCTATTGCAGTAGAGACATCATGCTCCATTACCTTATTAATATTGAGAGGAGTCCTTACTTGCATCATCTAAAAATAAAACAACATTATTCAATTATAAAAACTAGAAGAGTGATGTATGTCATGGCATATAATGTATGACATAGTCAACAAAATTTTGAGTACTTATTGAACTATATAAATTGCTTCATAGTTTAATATATGGTTACTACAACATTTTGTTCCTTGGGATATGTTAATGCATCCAAATATATTTCAAATATTTTTTTATGATCAAAACCCTTTATGAACATGGTGAACAAAAGGTTGATAAAAGAAAGCAATATTACCTAGAGAACCAACAAGACAAAACACAATGCACAAGAGCCATATTGGGAAATTTCTAAGTTTGTAGGAAGAATTTGATAGAGGAATAGGTTGTTATAAGGGAATCTTGCACAATACGGTTCTCATGAATGACAAGGCAGGGTTGTAATAATAGGACAAATGATAGAGCAATGTGATAGTTAGGAGAAATGAGGAGAAAGGACAGAGTATCCTATCCTCTTGACTAGACATAGTATCCTCATATCAGTAAGACTCTTCATGAGTATCAATTGAATGTCAAGATTTTGCATGCTTCATGAGGATAATTTCAAAATAAAGGACAATCACAAGATGATAGTCTTAGGGGAAATCATATCATGCAAGCAAGGGACAATATCGTGATTACATAAAGAAGTCACATGGCAAACCTTTGTTGATGTGAAGTGTGAAGAATGTTTGAAATGGGGGTAAGATTTATGGAAATAATGTAAAGCATAATAGTGAGATGCATGGAAAAAATCAGTAATGAGGATTATCAACTAAGAAAAAAATGTAGTGATAGTGAGCAATGAAGGGACTATGGTCCTAAGATCTTGATAAAAATTGACACCTATAAAGACACTCCATGATTTTCATAAAACCTTAACATTCTATTCATATTCATGGGTGAATCACAAAGAAGAGATAGGTAAGAAATGGAGTGAGATATCTTCATTACAGTGGACAATGTAATATTCACATAGGCAGATTTGATCACAAGGAGAAATGATGAATAAAGGGCAACAAATGAACAATAAAGGATATAGCATAAATATAGAACTATAATAGGACTATTACATAAGACTGAATATGATAGTTTAAAGTCACAAGATGTAATAGGACAATCACATGTATTTCAATACCAAAGAATGCTTTAAGGGATAATTGTGAAAGATGATTTTTTATGAGGAGATACTTTATATGTTTTCAACCAAGATACCTCAAGGTAAAGAGTGTGTAATATTCATGAATGTGGTGGTAATCACATGAAATCTAATGCTACGAGATAGTCTCATAGGAGAAGCAACAACTTTAGTATGATGGCATAAGAGGAGCATGTGTAGTTTATTATTAAAGTATCTAGTTTAGAGTGACAGTGCCCTTTTAATGATCATATTCATACTAGAGGATTTTCCTTGTGAAGGGATAGAAATAAGGCATATACTTCTAAATGATAAGTGGGCAATACCTCGATCTATGGATTAGATACCATTGAAGACAATTGATAGAAGATGGCAATATATAGTCAAGAAAGAAAGAGAGTAGTCCTCTATGATGTCAATCACTTCAAAGGTATAAATGAAATTCTACAACCATAACATGAATTCAATAAAATAGTCATCATGATAATTATAGTCAACATAGGAATGAGTAGTAATAAGATCAATATCCCAATTAACATTCATGAGCCCAACAGTGACCAGAGAGATGGTATGCTACAAGCTAGTGATGATAGCTAGGAGGATAAGAGTGAAATGGTATGTTACAAGTTAGTGATGCCACTAGCCTATATTTTTGTAGGTCAACAACATGAACAAATTAAATTCATAGATTATGAAGTGCATAACAACCTAAAATAAAACTAATTAAAATTTACAAAGCATACTTACAAACTATCTACAACCTTCAAGTCATTAAGCATTATTCAATTATGAAATACATTTTTTTATTTTAAAATTATAAATAATTTATATTACTTGAGTGAAACTTTATTGACCACCTCCACTAGTAGGTGTTGTCATCAAAGCTCCAAGATTAACCCATTCAACATCCAAAATTAGATATAAGAATACCATTCATATCACATTTAGCTATTCACATGTAATAATTATAGCTCTTTACTAGTTACATACTTTCACAGTACAGGTGGTCATGTAATACGGAGGTGGAGGACTGCTAAATACAAAGTGAACACTATGACCCTAAAATTTCATTATAATCATTCAACTAATTAGGTTAATCATGAATTTCAAAAATGAAATTTAATAAATTAAATTCAATGAACTTGCTAACATTTACCAGACTATCAAGGTCAAATACCTCATTAAGGAGCCTAGTATCTATCATCACCATTTGATTAGCTACAGATTTACCTTGGGCACCTACATCCTGACTATCCATGGGATCATAAACACAGAGTGACCCATAAATTTGACAATAATGAGGTGGAACTCTAGTCCTCGAAGACTCACCCTCTGGTAGAGAACTGGTATGCTATATGAGGCTCTAAGTAAGGGAAATAATCGATTGCAATTTATCAAAATAAACACTCTCCTTCACAACAAAAAGGATAATCACAAGCTCATACATTGGTCTAGTGAGTGCTCGTCTCGTGGGCCACTATGCATTGATATGTGCCCCACTTTGTCCTATGTAGAGTACCCACCTCTACCTTGGAAGTATGTCAAAATAGTTAAAAGGGATTTTATTGAGGAAAAACTCACAGTAGAGTTTCCTCAAAAAATATTGTGGCACCTCATTGTTGTTGCATGAAGGATGGTAAAAACCCATCCACTACCTCCTCCAAAAAATATTCTTTATCCCTTGTTGGTTGCACAAATGGATAGGGAACCTCTTGCTTGAAGGATGTAAAGGTTGATTCATTCTAGGGTTCATGAATAGTGCGAACAAGTCAATTTTTGTAATTTTTTCATCTTTAACTTGTTTATAGGATAATTTATCTCCATAAAATTCTCCAAACTCTTGTCTCTTCTTTAACCAACTACTTATTTGCTTGCTAATTGAATGTACATGTGATATTATCGATTCAAGTGATTGAGCAAGCGTTGTTCTATGCAAGGTTGTGCCTCCAAGATCTCTCAACCTTGTAATTAACTCCTCAATTTACTTTTTTTTTATTTTTGATTTTCCCCATTAAATTTTCTTGAGTTCCTAGAACATGTTGAGGAATTGTTGGAGGTGTTTTTAGGAGGGATTTCAAAATGAGGTGAATTAGGATTTTGAGGAGGAGAAGGAGGTGCATTATCATTTCCTAAAAATTAAATAAATTTACATCAAAAAAATATTAAATCTATCACACAAAAAAATAACTTCTTTGACCTCCCCAACATCATGGTGAAATTTTGATAAATATTTGGTGAAGAAACGAAGTGGTTTGAGATTTCCTTGAATGTGAACACATTTTTGAGGGTTTACAGGCCACAAAGGAAATTGGAAACATCAGAAAATGGAATGAAATGAACTTTTTTCTTTTGTTTAAATAAGTTAAAACATTAAAGGGGCCGACTACTTTTTGGCCCCCCATCTTTCTGCACATGCCCAACATCTAAAATTGATACATTTTAGGATGTGTAGTATGGTCACTTGAACCGTCAAGTTCTTTCAACAATTGAGGTTTTGAAGGCATGTTTTTTATACCTTTTTCATCACATGCTATTTTGATAGAGTTTATCATTGCCTCTTGTGAGCAATTTCATATCAATCTTCTTGATCCAAATCATTGGCTTTTATCTACTAGATATTTCACACATGTATTTTATAGTTTCCTCTTTAATGATAGTTCTTCTTTACTGGAATCTCCATCATGTTTGGCTCTTATTCTTCAATAATCTTCATAGTGCTTTGAGTTCTCATCATCTTTAGTTTAGTCTTGAGACACTTGATCTAATCTTGAAACTTTTCTAGATTGACTTAATGGTATTTGAGTACTTTTTAGAAATATTCTTCTATTTTATTTCTAGAATGGGAAGATCTTGTGCATTCACCATTGAATTTATTTATTCTTGATGGTAGAAATATTATTTGGGACTTAGCATGGATTAGATCTTCAAATTTCAATATCAAGCATCCACCTTGAATGCAAGAGGTGTAATATTTAGGGGGATACCCAATCTCTCTCTTCATTATCCATACTTGGGTGGTCTATCATTGTATATTAGTACCTCATACATAATTTTTTGTTTGGACCTGTTTCTTTTTTAATTTATCACTCCATCCTAAGTTGTACTAATGGAGGGTTTGTGTGTAATATTTATTTTACCTTAGATATGTCTATATCCAAAGTGTGATATTGTACCTATTAAATAAGTTTTACTTATAATATTATGAATAATCATAACACATCTTCACCTTGAATTGGGTACACAAGTGCAATCGTTACCTCATCAAATCTTGATTGATGGTAGTTAGGTGCCACCCCTATTTAGTTAAAGCCACCTCAATCTAAATTGGATTATTGGTAGATGAAATTGACCCATATATTAATTGAGAGTTAAAATCATAACTTCTAAACATAATTTTATTGATTTATTTATCTTAGTGGCTTATATATTTGTATGCAATCCTTTGCAATTAATCAATCATTTTATTTTATCAATATTAGGTATTAGCTTATATTTTATTTTTAGCATCATCCATTGTTTGTCTTAAGTTTAAGTAATATTCTACAGTCACTTAGATCTAGGCTCATGTTTGGATTCCCATTGAATCTTAAATTTAGGTTAAAATCTCTTATTAAAATGATCAAATTGTCTAAGAATATATGATTTGTAATTGTTGTATACAAATTTTTGTTATTATAGATTTTTTGTTTGTTTTATAAAATTGATAAGATTGTACAATTAGAATTTATTTACATGTTCATATATATGATTTGTAATTGTTGTATATGTAAACTTTTGTTATTATAGCTTTTTTGTTTTTTTTTATAAAATTGATAAGATTGTACAATTAGAATTTATTTTTTAATGCATGTGTATTCCATGCACATTGTAATGATCATGTAGTAGAAGAGTTGTAACTTATTTCATAAATCCAATCATATGTGTATTTTTTGTGCAAATATAATACATTGGCTTGTATTAGATTATTGTTATTCAATTTTTTTTCAATATGTGCTTCTAGGCTATGACTATAAAGGGATAAGATAAGAGGTCAATTTTTCTATTTTTTGTGCAAATATAAGAGGTCAATTTTTCTATGAGATATTTACTATTCGAATTCCATTTGGCTTTAATTTGTAAATGGTAAAATTTGAATCATGAATTGAACAAGAACTAAGAACCCATGCTTCTTACACATCAAGGCTATGAGGATGAATTTATATATTTGTATTTTGTTTGGACAATAAAATGTCATATAAAGTCAATCCTCATGGTTTTTGAATTGTATGTACATATATTGATTGAATTAGGAATACTTTGTAAGTTCTTGTGTATTCTTTTTTTTCCATTAATTACTATCAATTTTATTATTCACATATAGGGGTGCAATCTTGTGATGTGTTATATACAAATAAATATGTTTATTTTACTTATGAAATTCCATATACAACATCAAGAAATTTGATTTATATTACATCAATTTTCTAGCTAATAACATGAATTGACCATTTTAACTAGACAATATTTCTAAAGAATTAAAGAATAAGACATTTTTCCTTATTTATCATGTTCAATAATTATTTAAAAATCATAAACATATTGAAACTTTAATAAAGAGAAAATAAATTGATATCATTGATCCTTTAATTTATTTATTTATATATTGAGTAAAGCATATTAGGAAGCATAAGAACTACCAACAAGTAACTAAATTTTTTAATTTATTGATAATGAAATAAAATTTAATACAAACTAGTACTAAAACCAAAAAATATTCTAATCAAGATGACCCAATCAGAAATTTAAAAGTATTTTGTAAATGTTTAAAAGATTTTACAAGATAGTACTAACACTACTAATACTAGCACTTGCACGAGAACGAGGTGCAAGGATCATGCCAATAGAAAAATACTCGGCTCTTGCCCAAGGATGCCCAGTTAAAAGAAAAACAAAAATAATTAAGCCCTAATAAACTAAAAGAAAAGAAAAATCGCAAATCAGTCTCTATGTTGTGGCCTCGCTTCCATAACAAGCTCTATGTTGTACCCTTATCATTAATTCTTCATAAGGAGCTAACAATCAACAGATTTACTCCATATACTAATGTCTATGTTGTATTCACAGCAGACCCAAGGAAATATCATGCCATGGAACCTTATACCAAACAAAAAAGATACACAGAGGAGGTTTTTGCCAAGAAGGGATCGGGCATGATTTTGGATTCATTAGGATTAGATAGGTGGGTTTAGGACTTGGATGATTTGCTATGCTGATAACAAACTGAATTAGCATTACTGTAAAGAAAATCTGATCGACTCCAACTGAATTTCAGTTTAGTGTAAAACATGCATGTGACTCTATAACTGGTTAAAATATAGCTTAACTAATGTTATTTATATTGAAGCAAGCACATTCCTGGGTGTTTTTAGACACCCATTCTGTGCTGATGCCTGGTAACTAAACAATGCATGCTTCCATAGAGCTATTCAATGGAAAAAAGCTACAAATGAGATAAATGAAGAGCAAGCATTAGAAGATTTTATGTGAAGCAACTGCTGAGAAAACATGAAATTGGCCTAGCCCGTGGACCTGGTGGAATATCAACAGTATTTTTTCCCCTGTGCTGACCCATTACAATCTTCTTTCTCGTTATCATTTGCACTAACATGCATACTATCAATCAGTACATAAATAAAAAATGCCCTGTATTGTAATTGTTACAAAACTCATTACAGGATGTCACTACACGTGTATGTTCAATAAATATACTATTAAATACAGAGTAGATATCAAAATGAAGAGCATAAATAGAAATCTCAATGCAAACCCACAAAACTTCCGATATGCATGAGGTAATGCTATCTAAGAATAGAAAAAGAAAATTCGGGGCCTATGTGGGCTTGAGATCCTCAAACATAGACGCCCACCAAATATCCTTTGCATTTGTAGTGACAACTAATTGATTGTCTTGGATAGGCATAGTTCTACAATTGAAAGACTTTTTCTGGAGTAGAACTTGATATTCAAGTTAGCATAACTAATTAGCCAAATACATTACATGAATTAATTTTTGAAAAATATCCTTTTGTTTCCAATAGGTAGAGTCTTATCAGTAAACCCATAGTTGATAAGGGAAAAGTCTTATAAAATTTGGTCAATGATTGGAGTACTATCAAAGGTAAAATGAGCAATAAAACTAAAAACTAAACCTATTCTAGTTTATGATAGTACCTCTTTAGCTTGCCCTCACCCTTCAATGGATGAGTCTAGCCCATCGCTTCTAGCTTTCTTCTATTGGCTAGAGTTATTTTAGGTTCATGTAAGAAACTATAGTGAGAACATACACTAATTTGTCGTTGTCTATGCAGCCATCAGACTGTACATTTGACCGTGTTTATTAATTTATTAGAAATAAGAAATTAATACATTTTGTATTTTCAAATAATTAATAAATACAGTCAAATGTGCAATCCGATGGCTGGGTAGACGTTGCCTCACGTGCCCTGTATATACTCTCACATTTTGCATGTGAACAAGAACAAGAAAACCATCCGTGTTCCTTTTGTTTCCACATTTTGCATACATGTTGAATGGAGGGAACTCTAGAGGGGTTTGGTTTTTGCATTCCCTGCAAGCCGCATATTCTGTTGGAATACTGTTTATTTGTCTACGCAACAGTCGTAGGTAAAACATTAATGATAGAACTCTCCAGCATTGTGTCCTACAGATTTCACTCGAAACTTCTATCTTCCAGAGAATTCTTGCACCAACCTCCAGTTCTTGCGTGTATCTCCTATCTTCTAGAGATCTCTAAGAGATCTATAAATTCAGCTTCTTCCTGTCTAGTTTGTAATGTAAGAAAATAGCTGTATGCTGCTGCATAAATAAATAACCATTCTGTCTCTTAACTGCGTTTCTTTCTATGAAATATGCTCTGCTTTTTTATGCTCTGTTTTTTATATGCTGTGGTTTTTTTAGTTTATCATATTCCATGAGACCATGTCTTCTTTGGAGGACATTCTCTGTAATGGGGTATAGAAAACCATATGGCTTAGAGCATCAACTGGGTATATGAAACTATATGGTTTAGAGCAACAAGTGGGTATATGATAGTTTATAGTTTAGAGAGTCACTAAGTACTGATAGAGCATATATGTTACATGTGAATATAGGAAGACATTAAGGGCACTACAGTTGCTTCCAGGAATGATTAAAATTGATAATTTATGCATGTCACATATAGATACATTCTAAGGGCTCCTGGGCTGCTTCACCAATGCTCAGCTGATGCATCAGGTCAGAAAATATCTTGGTAAGTTAATCTCTTGTAGCTTACTTAGCGCAGAGGTCCAATGTATCTTATTGGTTCTCCAGAGCATGTTAATAAACAACATATGAAGATAATTGATGCGATGGAGATTCCTGCTTTTCCAACAAGGAAAAATCTGCTATGCATGGCAAAGATAGCTTCGACTATTCTTAGCGAGTTTTTGTTTTAATTCGTAGTTTTTTTCCCCTTTGCAAATAAAGCATGAGTTGCATGCTTATTATAGAAGATACGATTTAGTTTTTAATTGTAATTTGGGTAAAACTTTTGTTTTTTATTGTTTCTTTCCTTTTGAGGGCAGCGTACTGTTTCTGAGGCTGCATCTTATATCACTATATTTTATCCTCTCTGTATTAGTTTTTTTTTACTACTGCTGAAGCTGCAATAACAGAGAACTCTGTTTCAAAACAGAGCAGTATTTTTTCTGATTCCTTTTAACAGCATTTTGCAGAATAGATGAAGAATGTGAAGTTTGTTTTCCAATAAGTTAATAGATTGCAGTTTATTTTGTTTATCAGCATTGTGTCAGTTTGTTTGTTTTCTTTCTCTGCTGCTTCATTTCTTTAATCAGCTGGCTTAGAGGAGAGGCATTTACTTTTCAAATCTACATTTGGTATCAGAGCAGGTATTTTTGTTTTGGGTTTAAGATCTAGCTGTTCGAATTTCGCCAAAGATTATCATGTCGAATTCTAACAGCTTGCCCATTCCAGAATTTGATGGTAATGAGTATGATTATTGGTGTATAAAAATGATGACATTTTTAATCGGAAAAGACTTGTGGGAGATTGTTGAATCAGGTTACCAGGAGCCAGCTGATTGGAATGCCCTCCCAATCAATGAAAGAACAGCAAGGAAAGAAGCTAAGAAGAAGAATTTTCAAGCATTGTTTCATATTCAAATAGCTCTAGACAAGAGTTTATTTCCAAGAATTGCAGGTGCAAAGACAGCTGAGGATGCCTGGAAGACTCTAAAAGAAGCTTATCAAGGCAGTGATCAGGTCCAAGTTGTTAAGTTACAGACATTGAAAAGAGAATTTGAGAATTTAAAAATGCAAGAAGGAGAAAGTGTGAGTGAGTATTGTGTCAGAGTAAAAGATGTGGTCAATAAGATGGCTACACTTGGAGAAACTGTGAACACAGAGGTTTTGATAAAAAAGGTGTTGAGATCTCTCACACCAAGATGGAATCACGTTGCCATAATAATGGAAGAAAGTAAGGATTTGACAACCCTTCAATTCGATCACCTTGTTGGATCATTGATCTCACATGAAGAAAGATTAAAAGATTATTTTGGAGAAAGTATTGAGAAAGCCTTTTCCTCCAAAGTACAAATCACAAAGAATGATGATGGCAGCAGTAGTAGCAAAAGCAATCAAAGCCAAGGTAAAAGTCAAAATCAGAATAATTCAAGAGGTAGAGGCAGAAGTTTTTCAAGAGGAAGAGGTGGTTCAAGAGGCAAAGGTAGAGGAAGATTTGATAAAAGGAATGTTCAATGTTACCATTGTAATAGGTATGGACATTTTGAAAGAGAATGTAGACTAAAAGAAGGTAAAAATGTTAATTATGCTCAAGAAAGTTATGAAAATCCTCCAGATAATTTATTCTTATCTTATTCTAAAAGTGAAAATACTAGTAAAGATGTTTGGTACCTAGATTCTGGATGCTCTAACCATATGTCAGGAAATGGGAAGTTGTTTTCAACAAAGGATGAAAGTTTCAAGTCAAAGATTCAGCTCGGTGATGATAAATCATTGATGGTTGCTGCAAAAGGAATTATGGAGGTCCACACAAAAGAAGGTATGAAGAGTGTTAAAGATATTTATTACACTCCTGAGTTAAAACATAATTTGTTAAGTGTTGGACAATGATGTGAGAAGAACTACAGAGTTGTTTTTGAAAATAAGAAATGTACAATTTTTTATAAGAGTCATGGAAATAGAGTAGTCACAGTTGTTCCTATGACGAAAAATAGGATGTTTCCATTGAGATTTGGTGAAAATAACAGCAGCCTTGCCAATATGGCATTTGAGGATACAAGTTGGCTATGGCATCTAAGGTATGGCCATTTAAATTTTCACAGTTTGAAGCTTTTGACCTCACAAGCATTAGTTGCTGGTTTGCCCAAGGTTGAAGAGCACAAGGAGGTTTGTGAAGGATGTGCAAAAGGAAAGCATGCAAGGGAAAGGTTTCCAAAAGGCACTGCA
>VDFB02000013.1:246822518-246976308 GCA_007258455.2 Sequoia sempervirens | reverse complement strand
TATAGAAAATCCACTCTTAGGAAGAATGGCACTAAGAAGCTTAATCCACATTACTATGGTCCATTTCAAGTCTCCAAGCAAATTGGAGAGGTGGCTTATGAGCTAGAGTTTCTAGCAGAGAGCAGGGTACACAATGAGTTTCATGTGTCTTGTCTCAAGGTGTTGGGACACAACATAACACCTTGTAGTGTTGAAAAACGTACTCCTTTATATTTCCACATTATGTTTGGGTCTTTTAATAAATTTTACTTAATTAAGCCTCTAATTGTCCCAATTATACATTTACAAGCCTAATTAATTGAAATTTCTAAAAGAGGAATCAGTATTTAATTAATGCAATTATCATTTTATCAGCCCAAAATAAATAGGTCTTGATAATTTAGGTTAGGACCCATTCACCCTTGGGAAAATGGATCCCCTTAAGATCACAAATTCATATTTTAAACATGTTTTTGGAGGCATCTTAAGGTCCTAAATTCAAGTTTTAAGTGTTGGATTGTAATGTTTAATTTTTAGGAAATTAGAAAATTACCTATAAAAGAAAAATTATTTTTATCAAGTCAAAACTAGAGAAGGGAGCTAGAACATACATGCAACCATTCCTAGAGCTAATATTATTGTCAAAGGTTTTCAAGAGAAAATTTCTCAAGTATTTGTTGTAACATTCAAGATCTCAAGCATCATGTCAAACTTATGAAGCACCATGCATGTTTTTGGAGCTAACATTATGATGTAGGTTTGAAGAATTCAAATCAAGATTCAAGCATCAAGATAAACATCCAATCAAGCTATTGCATGCAAGATAAAGACCTTGGAAAGATCTACTAAGTTTCAATCCTTCAAGGGTTTCAAATCAAGGGTTTGGTGAGTTGCAACATAGCACTTGTTCATTCATCATTACTTTCATATTTCACTATTTAAATTCAAGGTTTAATTACCAAAATGGGGTTTGACCAAGGAAAACCCCCATCCACCAAAAACAAACATTTTTTTCCTCTTGTGTGTTTTGTAGATCTTATATTGAAAAAGGATTGAAGATCTATCAAAAGAGAAAAATTGCAAAAGTTGTCAAAGTTGTCATTAAGCCACAAAAACTCACTTTCATAATTTATTTATGAATTCCTAACAGTGAAACTTGGAGGAATCGGGAGTGTAGACCTAGGACCAGAGGACTTTGGAGGAATTTTTTCAACCCTTGTAGTTAGGCTCATTTTCCCTTGGGTGAATGAGTCCTAAAGGACATTCAACAATAGCAATTTGGTGAAAGGTGCAAAAATACTTAACCTTCTCAGATTTTCCAAAAAAATTTAGGTTCCATTAGATTAAGGTTTAATCTTTTGATTTCAAGTGTTACTTTGAATTTTTTATTTTATTTACTATTTTTAGTCTTTCTCCCAAAAGTATTGTTTTAGCAGATCTGCCCCAACCTAGATCATAAATAAAATAGCAAGATCTCCTTCAAGGTTGACTCACCTAAGGGCTAAAATTCAACCTTGGCTTAAGGGATCTCTTCTTCCTAATGAAATAGAGAGAGATAGGTGCATTATACCCCATTTGAATAGAAAGAACCCAAATGCCTCCATTTCATTTTGGTGAACCTGACATTCTTGCACTATAAACTTTATTATTTGGAGTCCATTCAAACCCTAGATCTAGGTTTTCATTACATTGCATTTGCATTGCATTGATTCCCATCTCATTTAGGTTTGTTAACATTGCATTATTTTCATTTCATTTAGGGTTTTAGGTTTGCATTTTGCATGCTTTAAAATTTGAAAAAACTGAAAAAATTGCATTAATTTTGCATAAGACTTGCATATTAGTGTATGTTCAATCATTCAGATTCAAAATTGAGTCAAAATTTTATTTCAAAAAGTGTCATATTGTCCATTATTTTTCATTCATTGCACTTTCATTTAGATATCAAATTCTATAAAAAAAAGTCACTTAAAGTACAGTTTATAACCTGAAACATGAAACCCTAGATATGAACTTCAAACTCAAATTCAAATTTTTGTAACCCCTATACTAAAACCCATTCACCTAGGGAAAACCTATCTTTATACAGGTGTTGTTTTAGGCTTTTGGGCAGTGATTTTTCTATGTTTTCATTCTTCTACTCTGTTGTTAAATATGGGTTTTAGTTTCAGAAATCAGAAAAAATTGTCATCTTTTGCATTAGGCTTAATTGGTCCAATTAAGTGCATTGTTTGAAAATCAAAAATTGGAATTAAAAGACATCATTTTTAGGTTTTTGCATAGCATAATCAGTAAATTATCTTGTTTAAAATCTGAATTTTTTTCTCTTTTTACATACTTAAATTGCTCTTCATATTCTAGGGTGTTTGTTGAATTTATCTAGTGCCTATTCTCCATTTTGGGTGCACTTAAGTTTGGTGAAACTTGTATGAGCTTCACAACCTGGTGTCCTATTACCAATACTATAGTGAGACGTAGTTTGAGACTCATGCCATCCTATGCTACCACACTCACTATGGATCTTGATTTTTCCAACTCTTTCACTCATAGTGTTGATAGCAGTCAATCCACTATGGATCATAGCTTTGATACCTCATTTCCCATGACCACCCTACCCACAACCAATGTGATTGATGTTGACACAATGGTTGCTAATGTCCCTCAAGAAGAACTAAAACAAATGGATGAAGATTTAGATAAATTGCAAAACTTTGTGAGTTATGAATACATTGTTGGTACTACAATTCCTATCATAGATAACATAAGAAAAATGCTTGATAATAAACAAGGAATAGAGATTGTTCGTAGCCCAACTCACATTATTGATAAACATGTTCCTACCACAGCTAGATGTGCTCAAACTTTGGGGTACACTCAAAATCAAGGTGGGAATCCAATTCCCCCTTCCACAACTATGACCTCTATTATGATATACAATAATCTAACTATTACAACAACTAAACAACTTACTATCAATGTCAATAACACCTTAGGTATTTCCACTGGGAATCTCTTTAGATTTGTGCATTCAAATCTCATATATCCTAATCCATCTTCCCTCAAAAACTTACAATTCGCTTGCCCTCTGAATACATACACACCTCCCTTATTCACCTCCATCTCACAACACAAACAATTATCTCGTCTTTAACCAACTCCTACAAAATGTTTCATCCCTCTAACAACAAATTGCTACATTGAACCAAAGTCAAAATGATCAACCTTCACAATATGTCAAAAAAAAACCTTTATCCTTGGAGATATTGAGAGCACAAATACCACAAGGCATAGAGATTCCTATATTTGAGAAATATGGTAGAAAAGGAGACCCTAGCAACCATGTCTCAGCATACATAGCCTTATGTAGTGACTTCGTTTTTTAGGATAAACTCTTGGATAAACTTTTCCCTGGATCCTTGAAAGACACTACCTTGGAGTGGTTTTGTTTTTTATCGAATAACTCAATTAGTTCATTCAATGAACTTGTTGATGCTTTTCTTAACCATTTCCAAGTGCACATGGGTCCCAAGATGACCTTAGCTAATTTAATGCACTGTAAACAAAACAAAGATGAAAAGGTCACTGATTTCATAGCACAATATCAATTGCTTTACTGACAAATAAACATTAAGATTCTTGGTGTTGACCTTCAAATAATGTTTGTAGAAAATTTGCAACCAATATTCCAGCTAAACTTGAGATGTTGAAGTTCCCCACCTTTACACACTTGTGCATGTCCCTTCATGATTATCAGAATTCAGTTAATCATCGTGAAGCAAAACTCCTAACAATTATGATAAATCTGAAGTCGCGCCCCAAAACAATTTCCAACCTTTCAAGAAACAAAATAAAGGATTTTTATAAATAAATACACCTCAAACAAATCAACATATTAACACCCAAGTGGCTGCTATAAAAATGAAAAATCCATATCCATTTAGGGAGAGAAGTAGACAATTTACCCCTTTACCTGATACCCTTCACTCCATTATGTTGCAACTTATAGGTAAGAACTTAGTTACCTTACCTCCTATTAGAGCTATTGATACAGCTAATTCCTTACCTCCAAACTTTAACTCAAATGCCTTTTTCCATTATCACTGCCAAAATGGGCATGATACAAAATAATGTAAGCATCTTAAACATGTTGTGCAAGGCCTCATTGATTCTAATCACATCCAAATTGGTGGTGTTAATGATCAAGGAAATAAGTTTGTTGCCCCACCCAACCAAAATTTGCAAATCTTTACCAACCCCATTTCCAAATCATAATGTCTCTTTTGTGAAAGCTAAAGATGCCAAGAGTGATGTGATGAATGTTGACAAACTTGAAGAAACAAATGATGACAATATAAATGAAAATTAAGGAGACATTGAATATATGGTTGGCTTCATAGATGTGTAGCCTCATAAGGGCCAAACCAAAAGGCCCCTTGACATTTCTTTCTCACAAAATGACATAATTAGACAAGCACCTAATGGTCCTTTTTACATCGCTAGAAGAATCAATGACAAGCCTAATAATGGGATATTAATTGATCGTATGTGTGTAGAGAATGTGATCACCAAGGAGTTCTTATTTGTGCATGAGCTTTATCAAGATTCTTATGAACAACTGAAAGCATGGATCAATATGCATAATGGTTTTTCTTTCCCTATGATAGGTTCAATCACTCTTTCTTTACAAGTTCAACAAAAAAAATTGAATGTCCCATTCTCCATCATCCCATCGTCAAACCAATTCCATGTGAAGCTTGGTTACCCATGGCTACGCTCCATGGATTTTGTCTCGTCAGTAGTGCATAAATGTTTAAATTTTCCATTTGGAAATGATATATTTATTGTGCACCATAGTGGCTTTAATCTTGTATCTTCTTGTGAGAATTTCTCATTGGATTTCCTTTGGCCTGAACCTATGGAACCTATTAAGCCTCATGAGGACTTATTTTTCAAATCTTATCAAAATTTTAAGCCAAAGCGCATAGTAGAATTATCCCTTAGCAACATGCCTCAACCCATCATTGAGCCTCATATCATTGAAGAGACTGTGATTGAACCAAAAACTCTTCCAAGTAACCAAGACCAACCCATGACAAATCCTTTTCCTATTTCCTACAAACAACCAAGAGATAACCAAATAAGTCCTATTATGCCTCCTAAGATCAAACAAGTTTATAAAGCTAAAGAGAAAGTGGTTGAACAACCTCCCATGGTTCCTTACGTTCCTCCCTTGTAGGAAGAAAAGAAACCTATGGTTGAGAAACCTGCTCCTACACTATCACAACTTGAAAATTGTACAAAAAGAAACAGAAATGCTAAAGAACGTAGGCGTAGACGTTGTGTTATTGCTCATAGACTAAAAGAAGGGAATAAAATGGAAAATCAACATCAAACACTAATTGAAAAAAACAAAGATGATTCTCCACTTTCGCAACAACAAAAATAACAAAAAACTTCTATGGACATTATCATTAGGCCTCCTGTTATGATTAACTTGGATGATGATGATGAAATTGCTAAGATTGATGAGGAAGTGCATAATGAGCTGAATTTATTTTTTTCCTCTTCCATGAGCTTAGATGAAAACAACCATGATGGTCCTCCTAACAAGAGTGACTCACCACGCATTGAACTTGGTGATGCTCCTAGTATAACACTTGTCGTTGCCTCTTTGGCTAGTTGTTTGCCTTCCACATATGATGAACAAGATTGGGATGTGGATGACCTGCTATAGGTTGACTCACATGTGCCATACTAGTCTTCTCTTTGTGATTGCATGTGTGTAATGTGATCCCCCGTACAGTGCTGCTTGGTGTGTCTTTATATGTTTGTGAGCCCACTTTGGATGACCCTTGTCACTTCATTGGTGCAAGTATACAAAGAAAGCGAATATGTTGTGACATTCTTCTATCTGTTGTAATCTTTATATTTTGTCTTGTGTTTTCTTTTTGGGGATGACACAAGGCGTCGAGACATTCAGGTATCTTCCATGTTGACCCAAAAGCTTCCCTTTGTTCTCTCTCTATGTGTCATTCTTCCTTTGAGCTTATTTTTCCATGAGTCATTTGGGGAATGATGACAGTTTTGATCTCGATTATATCATTGTAGCAACAACAAACGTTGACCCTGGATCCATGGATCCCTTATGTGTTATATTAGGATTGCATTAGGGGGAAACTCTCCTTTTCATGACGTAGCTCTACTCAGAAACATATGTTTTACATAGGTATTTTTGAATAAAGCTCTCATGTATTGGAATTTATCATGTTCTACTTCAAAGTAATTTCTCACAGCATGGTGCTTAGCAATTCCTTTAAATTGAGGGCATACGCGTCCCCGCTCATTGTTTGCTTCAAAGTGTGGTCTTCTTACTTCACGTGATGTGTCTTCTTAGTGGTGGCATTGGGTTTGATGTTCCTCAAGAGTGCAACCTTTCTTGGCATATGATATTCCTCTTATTCGTGATGCTATGACTTGCATTCTCTAAGTTGCAAATCTTCTATCTTTGACTAGTCCTCTCTTGGAGACATTAGGAATGATGTTCCCTAAGGTTAGACCTTTCATGAACTAAGAAAAACCCCTTTGAATATCATATTGCATGTATCAAGGCCACCAAGCATAACACAACTTGCTTGCCAGAGGATGTAATATCCCCTTGATTAGACTAAACCAAAAATATATATAAAAACCAAGTTAGGACATATAATTTGTTTTACCAATACACCATTTTATTAATGCAAAATTACCTTTAAGACCTAATTACAATATGTATTATCAATTAAGCACATAATTCCTTGTTCATGATTAGATCATTTCAGATTGCACATCTTAAGAATAAGACAATCAAATACATTATCATCTAAAACCATAAATTAACATGATCAGATGTGACTTCTCCTGACTGGAATAGAACTTCGCCTTGTCTCCTCTTTCCTAGCCTCATTGGACGTTGATTTACTATGCAAAGGGCACGTGAATGCTCTCAAAGTGGACTCCCTCAAGGTGTTCCACCTGTCTTGGGACCATCCATTAGTGGAGCAATTTACCAACCTTTCCCTCCACAAATGCCCTGTCCTTATTGAGCACTAGTGAAAGGGAGTTTGAGCCCGAAGTTTATTCTTCCAGGTAGAGTCATTAAGCTCAATGAAACATAATGATTACTGCAAGCAATATTCATAGACAAATAATATCCACCAATTTACATATTATCTTAATTTATATAGAAGTTTAACAATTGATATTTATGTTTATTGGTTGTAATCAATATCTGATATATCTTGATCTTCATAATAATTTAGACAAATTTATAGGTTAGTCTTATATAGTCATCGTTGTTATGAGTATTGAATTATTTCTTAACTTCCTAATACATGTATATATATGACAATAGAGACTCTTAGATTCAGAAAGGAAGTATAGAAATATACAAAACCAAAATGCACACAGAAGAGAACAAAATTGTTTGTTTAGTTTAATGCTTTTAGTGCCTAATGCAGGACATAGTTTTCCACTATTTCAACAAACAGAAATATATGAAGCACTAAATGGAATCCCTTGTCCATTTACTATATCAAATCATTTAACATAAATGGAAAACTATACTTTAACTTCTAAAAAAGGGGAAAGCATGAATACGGTGCAAAGAACTTCTATTTGTATCCTTAGTAATGTGGCATAATTGTAATTACTTGGAGATTTTAATATTTTTTCACTACACAATCCCCTATAGAGATTTCGAACTATTTAAAATTTGCAGTTTAACAGTGAACACGGATACTTACCTCTACCCTCTATTCGGGCTTCCCTGAATCGATCTTCTTTATGCTTTTTTTTCCTAGACTAGTATTTGGGTTCCTTTTTCCTTATTGTTTCTTCCTTATACACGATTTATCTCCTTATGCTCTTGTTGGGTTAGAGGCCCGAACTTAAAGGCCTGAAGGGGGCACATCCTTTATTGTTTGATGACCGCTGGGAGAGGACACGTCTTTTCCTCATAATCGTGTCTCTTTGCCAATGCCCAATTAGAAATGAGAGATTTATTAATGCTTCTTAAGTTTGTTATTTATAATCTCATAAATCGTTATCAAGGAAATTAAAAATATTTTCAATCTTTTAATTATTTATTCAACCTATCAATATTTAATTATAGTCAAGAGATAGATTATATTATGTGGGTCAATTAATAATAATGTTCATGAATTCAAGGGTTATTACAGAGGAGCCTTTATGTTTTCAAGGTCACCAAGCATAACACAACTTGCTTGCCAATGGAGTTTTTATGTTTTTCAAAGCCACCAAGCATAACACAACTTGCTTGCCAGTGGAGCCTTTTTCATGAGTGTCTAGCATAACGCAACTTGCTAGCCTTGTGACCATTTATGTGGCACCTTATTGAAGTTATCAGGAGGTATAACTTTGGTATGGTTAGTACAATGGGAGCCTATACCCGACACGACTTCCCATTAACCACTTTTTGGGGCTCATGTAGTGGACAATATATTTCACTAGCCCGTGTGAGTGCATTTGGTTTGCATAGTGGACAATGGATTTCCACTTCTTTTTTTTTTGGACAAATAGCTATGGATTGATCCATACCAGTTGGACAAATAGTTAAGGCTTGATCCATCCATCCCCTCTCTCTTCTCATTAATTTTGGCATTGTATGCCTGTGTATTTTGTCTTGTTGTTGCATATTTAACATAGCCATGTGTCTCTTTGTGCCTTTCTTAGTTTTCCATGAGATCTTATATCTTTGGGGTTTGATTATCCTCCTTGACCTTTGTTGTCTTATCTTTCCAACAATCGTACAATTAGACCTCTCTTGACACTTGTTTAACTATTTTACTGTGAATTTGGGTGTAGGGCTTATCCTCTCACTAAAGTGGGGGCTAAATGTAGTGTCAGAAAATGTACTCCTTTGCATTTTCACACTATATTTGGGTCCCTTAATAAATTGGACTTAATTAAGCCTCTAATTTGCCCAATGATGCATTACAAGTCTAATTAATTGCAATTTCTGAAAGGGGAATCAATATTTAATTATTGCAATTATCATTTTTAACACCCCGAAATGAATAGGTCATGATAGTTTAGGTCAGACCTTAAGATCACAAATTCAAATTGTAAACATGTTTTTGGCAGCATCTTAAGGTCCTAAATTCAAGTTTCAAGTGTCAGCTTGTAATGTTTAGTTTTCAAAAAATTAGAAAATTATCTATAAAAGCAAGCTTTTTTTATCAAATCAAAACTAAAAAAGGGATCTAGAACATACATGCAACCATTCCTAGAGCTAAGATTATTGTCAAAGGTGTTCAAGAGCATAGTTCTCAAGTATTTGTTGTAGCATTCAAGACTCAAGCATCATGTCAAAATTATCAAGCATCATGCATGTTTTTAGAGCTAACATTGTGATGTAGGTTTCAAGCATTCAAATCAAGACCAACATCCAATCAATCCATTTCATGCAAGATCAAGACTTTGGAGAGATCTACTAAGTTTCAGTCCTTAAAAGGGTTTCAAATCAAGGGTTTGGTGAGATGCAACATAGCACTTGTTCATTCATCATTACTTTCATATTTCATTGTTTCAATTCAAGGTTTAATTACCAAAATGGGGTTTGACCAAGGTAAACACTAATCTACCAAAAACAAACGATTTTTCCCTCGTCTGTTTTGTCAATCTTAGATTGAAAAAGGATTGAAGATCTATCAAAGGAGCGAAATTGCAAAAGTTGTCAAAGTTATCATCAAACCACAGAAACTCACTTTCAAAATTTATTTTTGAATTTTCGATTATGAAACCTAAAGGAATCAGGAGTGCAGACATAGGACCATAGGACTTTGAAAGAAGTTTTTCAACCCCTATAGCTAGACCCATTCACCCTTGGGAAAATTAGTCCTAAACCTTCTCAAATCTACCAAAAAGTTGTAGGTTTTGTTAGATTAAGGTTTAATCTTATGATTTCAAATGTTACTTTGCATTTTTGGGTTTATTTACTATTTTTAGTCTTTCTCCCAAAAGTGTTATTTCAACAGATCTTCCATGTCCTAAAAAATAGGGAAAATAGAAAGATCTCCTTCAAGGTTGACTCACCTAAGGGCTAAAAGTCAACCTTGGCTTAAGGGATCTCTTTTTCCTAATGAAGTAGAGGGAGATAGGTGCATTATACCTCATTTTTCTCTTCTATTTATAGTAAATTATTGGTGAACCCCCATTTGAATAGAAAGAACCCAAATCCCTCCATTTCACACCTTATACAACGTTACCACCCCCAAATGAGGAGGGGAAATTGATTCTTATTCCTAGGGCTATTATTAATGTCAGAGTGCAGTTTGAGGAGAAGAGTTATCAGAGAATACTTAGTAAAGTGGAAAGACTTGTCGGTAGAGGATGCCACCTAGGAGAATGAAGAGATATTGCAACATCATGAGTTGAGATTGCTTGAGGACAAGCAATTTCAAGGAGGGCAAAATATAATGTCCCCTCTCTAGTCAGTTTACTGGGAATTAGTTTTAGCCTGTGACTTTGGTCCCCATAGGCTAATGAGACGTTTAGGGGACCCTTTGGAGGGTATTCAGGTTTGTCAACAAGCTTGGGTATCCATTCCAATGTATACAATTCAGTGTTTCAATATTTTGGTTGATAGGCCTTATAGAGATAGTTCTGGAGTATAGTTTCGTACTTACTATTTATAGTAAGTTATACCAGGATCAATAGTCACCACGCCGACAGTTGGAAATTGTGTTTGAATCACTCTCAAGGTATTGAGAGTTGGCAATTTAATTAAGTTATTAAAGTCACAACGACCCTCAAAGAAAATCTGGGTGGCCACAAGGATACCTCTAGATTATCAAAAACAAAAAAAAAATAGTAAAGTCAAATTAGTTTAATAATACTAATTATTTAAGTGTCTTTATAATTTAATGTTATTAACTTTTAATAGAATAACTTTATAATTTGGCGTTATAAGGGAAATAAAGTGACTTTTAATAAAGTATTATTATTTTACTAGTACTTTATGAAATATTTTATTAAAAGTCAATTATATTAAAAATGCAACAATTTAATATTGTTTCAAAACCTAATTGCCAAAAGTTGACAAGAGTAAAAGGCAAAAGAAGACATTTTTGAGATATTTCATTGATATTGTTTATTTTCCAAAATGGAAAAAACTGAACAAGGTGGTTTGCTATTCTGAGGACAAAATCCCTTGAATAAGACAAAGTTTGCAAGTGTGAGAGACCACCCAAGGACTCTTGATTGAATAGTCTCACACGTGTATTATCATCTAAGCTTGCAGAGGATCCAAAAGAATAATATTTTGATTTTTTAAAGAATTTCATTGTAGATCAAATAAATCATACTTGTAACTATACAAACCAGCAAATGGGTATGATTGAAATATGTTTTTAAGCAATAAAAACAACTGGGTTCTCTTTGGTTTATGTGTTTCTTTATTACTTTTGCATTTTTGCATCTATTTCCATTTACTATGGCAAAAAACATTAAAAAAAAAATCAGAAAACAATCAAAACACAAAAAATTCAAACTCAAACCCCAAGGGGATATCACAATTTGACTAAGACATGCCACAAAAACTGGTTTTGTTGAAAAGGCTTTGAAAACTTTCAGCCAAATCAAACCACAACACTATAAAGTCAAGCTCCAAATCCCTTTTGCCAACATCCTCTCTGCCTATGCCAAAATGGTAGCTTAGGAGGAGTATATGGAGTTCCATCAAAGCATAATGGCAAGATAAATCCCGATGACAATGGGCACTGGCTATGCAGCCATCAGGATGTACTATATATATATATATGAAAATGTTTCTCATGTGCCTTTAAAGAACAAGATTTAATCTAATCTATTCTTTTCATTCCATCATTGGTAGAGTTCATTTCTCATTGATGTTCTATATCCTTTAAAACAACAGTTTTGGCTTTCTGGGCTTAAAATTTCCCATAAATTGAAGTCATAAAACTACTCTTTCGTTAGTAGCTAAAATAGAGGTTCATGTTATATTAAATTCATTAACAAGTGCCTTCTTTGGTTATAGGTTGGTTCATTGTAAGGGTTTATTGAATGAAACTAATTAGAATAGTGTATACAACCTACACTCGGTTCTGGAAATTGTTTTTAAATTATTTTACCACAAGAAATTCTACACCACTAAGAGGGAATTTTGACATTAATCATTGCAATTATTAAATATTAACAGCTATTAGTATGAGCAAACTCCAGGGTGCAGCACCTACCTTTTTATTGAAATTGTCCTATGAAAATCGCCAGCACAACTGTCACGCCAAACTTTTATTTGCACCTACAAATCTTTCCTCCAGCTTTGGTCGACCTTCCTACCACGCATTTCTGCATTTTCCTTCCTCAATCTCTACCCAAAATGTGTTTCAAAGAGGCCATGGATCTTCCTTCTGCCCTCCACGCCAAATTTGACCCTGACCTGCAATTTTATTTTTTCTGAAGGATGGGTCACCATGCTTTCTTAATGGTATGGACGCCCTTCTCCATTTCCCTGTGCCATTCCTTTGCAATAAAGGCTATCTCCCCACCATAGGAGGGGAGTTTAACTCCATTAATACACCCAGTTTCAGTTGTTTTTGGTCTTTGGCAAAAATTCCACAACAGAACTTTTCTTTTCCATTTTCATTTTTATATTATGTCGATCAACATGGCAGGGGAATCCACCAACCCAGTATCAATAATTCTCATAGATCATCTAGGAAAAGGGTATGGGTTTTACTCGACTCTCATTCCAAAGTGAAGCAACTAGCTAAGGATCAAGGACATAAGTTGCACCTAATAGGGAATTCACAGCCAAGGAACCCATATTGTGTGACTCGATCTCATGGTTACAAAGGCAAGCTTAAGAGCTTCGGGACTATACTCAGATAAGTTGCTAAGTCCTCTTTGTTTCACCCCTGGCACTTGCAAAACCATTCCAATTCTCATGCACAGATGTCACCACGAACTGTTAGTACCTAGTTAGTTTGAAATGTAACTTACATGTATAAATATAACCATGCCATATACTAAGACGAAACGCGGAAACCAATTAGTTCGTGACTTTCAATTACTACAAATATCATTAAGTCCATACAAACATTCAAATATATCAAGTGCGATTATAGCTTCAACATTAGGGTTCCCGCCTTAGTCCTAATCACATCAGGATGTTAGGGAGTTACTGCAAAAAGAAACATATAGAGTTTGCGAGGATGTGATGCCAAACAATTTAGAAATCATGTCAGAAAATTGGATATCAACCAACTTGAAGGTCAGACATCGTGAACATTGTTTATTGGCTTTAAAAAGATGTTAGGCTAGCCATTAAATTGTCAAATAGGAACCTATCATCTAGAAAATAGGTAATTATTGCACTTGCATTATGATGGATGTTAACAAATCTTTACCCTCAATTGTCATACTGTATGAGAAAAAGGCAGTGTCCAAAACCAAAGAATCGGATACCAAGGAAACATCTGATACAAAGGTGGAAGCAGCACATGAAAATTTACAGGTTAATCGCAACAGGGCCAGTAATTGCCTAAACCAAAAAACATCTAGGCAAACTCTCTACCACTGGGCACAGTTGTACGAACATGTTAACTGTAATTCATATCCAACATGCGAATAAAAATCATTTCTTAAAAATCTGCTTTTTAAGGAAATATTCTCCATTCAACTTTGAAAAACTAAGTCAACCGGGAAAATAAATGAAGACAGAAGAAGTAAACATTTTCCATAAAATGAAACAGCACAAATATATCCTTCTAACACGACACACAGCATGTGCATGTACAGACAGAGGGAGAGGGGGTTATATAAAAAACATGCGCATACATATAACATAAAAACATGCATACTGAGACAGAAAAAAACATAAGTTAAGAAATCAATATTATAAGAGAAGGATATTCAATGCAAATATCCAAATGGGTTGCCATTCAGAATTCTTCCATTTACAGCTAATCCATTTAAGGGAGAGACAGTTCTTCTACAGAAATTTTCTCTCCAAATTTCACCAATATTACTTCCAAACTGTTTGTACACTCAAATATTGAAACTTTGGAGAGATTGAAAAACTGCTGCTGATTCTGGAGGCTGCCATCTTGAAAGGCTGCTTGAGGTAAACGAGAACCTTAGAAAGGTTGGGAAATCACTATAACCAATCCACTGACCAAAGCCTATAGAGCATAAGCCATAACCAAATATCAAAGCAAATGGTGCTTACTCTTTGTGTTATTAATTATTATTGTTCCACCATTAGATATAAACACTAATTTCCTTAGCTCTGCTGCATCTGGAAGCAGGAGTTGGCCTTTCCAGGTCAGAGAAAGAAATCTTCAAATTTTAAACCGCACAAGGATGATATGAATTGTTGCAAGATATCTGAGATCTTCATGGGTGAATTGTGTTAGGATGCATTTGCTTGCATAAATAAATGCCCTGGTGTTAGAACTTGAGCAAGATAGTCGTCACAGGAATCCAGAGCCTGAAAAGGTGCATTTTAGCACATACATGATATGCATTGCTAATCTCTAATATGGCACATGTACTAGCTATTCGACAGACTTTGCATGTGGTATAACAGACTGAGAAAAACCCAAATTCTAAATGGATAACTCAGTTTGCCAATTCATTGCACTACAGTGGAACCAAAAATATTAAGTGTACCAGTAAATATTATTTAATACTTGCTTCCAACCATAAAAAAATGTTTGGCAATTCCTCTGGCAGAAGAAGTGCATAAATACAAAACAAGTAAGCCTGTTTGTTAGCAATGTCATTACACTACAGATGGACTTGAGAAATAGTGTCTATTAGGCAAAAACCAGAAGCAGATGAAATATTTCCATGACAAAATTAATCATTCTATAGTTCCTCTAGACAACAATATTTCAAATCCTTCCTGGATTAAAAGGAGGGATCCTGATGTGTCAAATGAGTATATTGTTTTGAAAACCTTACCAACCAGAATGATTTCTGGCAGAGGCAAAATTGGATAATCATTTCCTAAGCAAGAGTAACCATGGTGGTTGGTGATCCCAGTGTACCCCTATTTCCATTCAAGACTGTCACTTTGCCATTGGAATCCACGTCAATTATTGCAGAATCACCCTCCTTGATTTCACCGGCAAGCATTTTTTCAGCCATGCAATCTTCCAACAATCTCATGATTACCCTACGTAAAGGTCTTGCACCATAAGTGGGGCTATAACCTTCATCTACAATTCTCTCTCTGAACCCATCTGTTACTTGAAGATGAATGTCCTTCTCTTTGAGACGTTCAATAACCTCTTTAAGCATGATATCTGAAATCTCTTTCAGCTCATTCTTGTTAAGCTGCCTGAACACAATGATTTCATCTAGACGATTCAAGAACTCAGGACGAAAATATGATTTCAATTCTTCATTCACAAGACTCTTAATTCTTGTGTAGCTGTCATCCTCCTCCTCGTCAAAATCAAAGAGGAACCCTTTGCGACGCCCTCCTTTCTCAATCACACTACTTCCCACATTAGAAGTCATTATCAAGAGAGTATTCTTGAAGTCTACAGTCCTCCCCTTACTATCTGTCAATCTTCCATCTTCCAGAATTTGGAGCATCATATTGAATACATCAGGATGAGCCTTCTCAATCTCATCAAACAGGACAACTGTATAGGGACGTCTTCTAACAGATTCAGTAAGTTGTCCTCCTTCAGTGTAACCAACATATCCTGGGGGTGAACCAATCAATTTTGACACAGTATGCCTCTCCATAAATTCACTCATGTCTAATCGGATCATTGCCTCTTCTGAACCAAAATAGTATGATGCTAATGCTTTGGCAAGCTCTGACTTCCCAACGCCAGTTGGACCTGAGAAAATAAAGCTTGCAATTGGCCTATTAGGATTCTTCAAACCAACTCGAGCTCGGCGGATAGCTCTACTGATCGCTTTTACAGCCTCATCTTGCCCTATAACACGTTGGTGAAGCGTTCCCTCCATCTTCAAAAGTCTGCCAGACTCATCTGATGACACCTTTGCAACAGGAATACCTGTCCATATAGACACGATTTGTTGGATATCTGCCTCCGTTACTGTTGGACCAGCATCACCCACCTCAGTCTCGGCCTTCAATTTTTCTTTCCCTTTCTCTGTTACAGTAGCAATTTGTGCCTTCACTTCCATCTCCCGGTCACGAAGCTCTGCAGCCTTTAAAACAGAATATCTTCATCATGAAATTGAACATTCAAATTTTAGATATTAGCATATTAATGTGTACAAAATAAAACGAAAACCATATCCAAAACAATTTCAGACCTTTTCAAAGTCCTGACTTCGAGCAGCTTCATTCTTTTCCTTTGTTATCTGTCTTAGTTCTTTCTCCAGCTCCTTGGCCTCCTCAGGAAGCTGAAAATGAAACTAAACAATCAATTATTCCAAATGTATAAATATAACGGAACTGCTCTCAAAACATATTCACATTATTGTAATGTATAATGCTTTTCAATGCCATATAACAAAACTTGTCAACCAACCTGTGAGTGTCTCAAATGCACTCGAGAACCAGCCTCATCGATCAGATCAATTGCCTTATCAGGAAGGAAGCGATCGCTGCAAGTATAATAATAAATTCCTTATTCTTCTCATCAAATCCCCAGAACTGTATTCACAAATTGCAAGCTTGAAGAGCAATACAGAATTATACCTGATATATTGATTAGACAATTGAGCAGCAGCAACCAAAGCCTCATCAGTATAGTGCAGCTTGTGATGTATCTCATATCGTTCACGTAGACCTCTCAAAATCTGTATGGCCTCATCAACAGTGGGTTCTGGCACCTGAACAGGCTGGAATCTCCTCTCAAGAGCTGGATCCTTCTCAATGTGTTTTCGGTATTCATCAAGAGTAGTGGCTCCAATGCACTGGTCAAAGAAAAAAAGTATCCTTGTATAAGAAGAAAAGGGCCATAAAATGATTATAAAACAGATCAAGTTCTCTCTCCAAAAATACTGAACCAAGAAAAATTAGAAAAAAACATCAGCAATTTCAAGAATAGCATCCAAATCATTTTACCTGTAGCTCACCACGTGCAAGGGCTGGCTTCAAAATATTAGCAGCATCTATAGCACCTTCTGCAGCACCTGCTCCAATTAAAGTGTGTACTTCATCAATAAAGAGGATTATGTCATCACTTTGCTTAATTTCATCCATTAACTTCTTCAATCTTTCTTCAAACTCTCCACGGTACTTGGTCCCAGCCACAAGCAGGCCCATGTCTAAAGTAATCACCTGCCCAACATGAAGAACATTTGTCACTACTTTATGGAGAGACATAAGCATACAAAATTTACTGGCTAAGCTTTCTTAAATACAGATATCTGTTAAATGCTGGGAGTTATCAACCATTGAAGCATCTTTCTTGGAAATATCTTGACAAACTGAAAGAAAAGGATGTTTTCAATTTCACAGGATAATATTGGGAACCCAAGAAACCCAGAAATTTTTAAAAAGAGAGAGAGAACATCATTCTTAAGTTTTATTATAAGTTACTGGTTCAGGTTCATGTTTGGCTATGGGCACTCAGGTACGCTGGCATGGAAAAATATTGGGGTTGGGTACATCAGTACAACAAAAATATTAAAAATCATAAATATTTACATATTTTAGCCTAAAAACGGGAATTATGTTCAGACTCCAGATAACACAACATAACTACATATAATAAACAAAGTAACCATGAATAATTAATAAATTTATGAATATTAAATATTAAAAGTTAATAAAAAATTAAAAATTAAAAATTTAAGTCTAGCCTGAATATAATCAACAGGAAAATAGGTAAGTTAAAACGTAGGAATGAAAAATGGAGACCACTTTTGGAAATTGAATTTTGATGGGGCATCTTGTGGTAACTCTTGCAGGAATAGGTGTACTTTTTTAATAGATAACATAAACAGGATTTCTATTGGGGCCCCAATCTTAGATATTTAGGAAAATGCTTACAAAGCAAAAAGAAGGCCAAACGACCAGAGTTCAAACACCATATCTAACACAAACAAAAACAACTACACACAAAGTATCGACCATACAATCCACTGCTCCACAACCATCAAGAGCAGCCAACCATAAAAACAACACCAGGGATACCAATATCAGATCGCCCCCATTGTTCACCTACTAACAATGGCTCATCTTGAACAATCACATAATCTCCAACCCAATCTTGCACACTAGAAGCACCAAGGATAGCACCCAACCATGCAACAAATTGCACTTCCCCAAACAATTGGAGGAAACAAAGGCAAAACCATAAGTCCTTCCTAGGATACACTATATGAATTGAAGAGCCACAAAAGATGGGCCTTGAAAAATTGCTCTCGACTCCTACATACCCATTTTGATGAGTAACGTGAAGCCAACCAATATATCCTAGTCTCATAGTAATGGGCTCTCAAAATATCAACCTCCCTATGAGTTGTAAAGCTTGCAGACTCAACTCTAGCCAACCCTAATTCCTCCTTCAACCAACCACCAATAAAGACTTTGGCAAACCTAATAATCTCCATATTGCTAAATTGATTCAACAAGAACAATTGCAGTGAGCATACGCTTTTGCATCAAATACAAATGCAGCCAAGTTAGATACACAATCTTCATGGAACACCTCCCTCTACAAATTACTTGTCACAAGACAACAGTCAACCAATACATTGTGAACAAACCCTAGGGCAGCTTCATTTTCACAATGGAAGATGCATTGAAGGCAATTCACCAAGACAAAGCCTTCAAGTTTGACACCTCTGCCTTTGGTGTCATTGCTTTTGCTAGCCATACCCACAAAAAACCAAACATCCCACCACCCGTAGCAAGAATAACAACAAACCAAAGCCACGTTGCCAAAAAATCAACAGGGCTCACTATTATATAGCTAGGGAGCCCACTCACATGGATCCATTACAACACACCTGCCTCCACAGTAACCAATAATCCAACCAATGCCAAATCTTACTCCAATTTCCTACAAAGGGCCAAAACCATGATTACAAGACCTAGAAATGAAATCCCTATCCCATCAGCCTATGATAAATAGGCATATTAACACCTCCGTCATGCCAATACAAGCTTTAGGGGGGATTTGCATGACCACCCTACATCAATCATGGTGGTGACTAATAAATTTGCCCAATTCACTCCCGGTGCCTACATGAGAGCTATATTTGGTAGTAATTGGGTCCTGATCTAAAACCCATATTGGCCAAACAATCAGCAACTTCATCAGCAGGTTCTCAACAATGCCTGACACTAAGAGCTAAATTCTTCATTCTTTGAACTTCAACCACAAAGCGATTACAATGCCAATTACAACAAGATCCTTTTGATAGAGCATTTATTACAATCAAAGAATCACCTTCTACAATCACATTCTAAAATTTATGTTCAACAACTATTCTCATCCCTGCAATTAGTGCCTCCCATTCTGCCTTGTTATTGGTTTTTGGACCAAAGAAGAACAATCCTCCATATAAAATCTACCCTATGCATCTCTCAAAGTAAATCACCTCCTGCTTTACTTGGATTGCCTTTAGTAGCTCCGTCAAAATTTAGCTTCATGAATCATTCTAGATGGGGAAACCACCTTTCAATTTGTTGGCATTTCAATTCACACCTCTGGAATGCAAATTAGGAACGGACAGCTATGCACAGTTAGATTGCTCTTCAAAGTAGGAGGGGAAGCTCCCTCTTCACTAGTTATGCTTGAAAAGAAATACTAAACTACTTCCAATCTTTTTATTTCTCAGCTAAGAGCACAAGGTTATAAAACACTTTGCATTGCAACAAAGGTTTTCTCTAGTTTCATAACTTCAAACTACAACTAAGCCTATTCTAATAACACTTCTAATAACTAAAGTAAATTCAGAGCTTGAGAATTAGAAGTAAACAAGAAATGATTGATTTGACACAAAAGCTTAAATAAACTCGCTTCCAAAACACACCCAAAGACTCATTGTACTTATTAGATGTAAGCTGAAAGAAAGATTACAAAAGCAAAACATAAGACAGTACTGAAATAGATTGAGACAGTAGATCAGAGCAAGATAGGTGTGAGATTTCCTTTCTCAATTTTATAACAGCAAATACACTTTTGGGACAGCAGATTATAGCAAAGTAGCCTTACAATATGCGATCAAACCAGATTACACTTGAAACAAAAGTGAATAGACACTGAATAACAAAGTTGCAGGCAAAAAATGCTCAACAATTTGTTATCACAACAACAGTTAAAAATAAATGGGCAAAGTTGCCCTTATTTATACACAAACAAAGAGTAGGGAACCCTAAAATCTCCTTGTTTTTAACTACTCTTGCCAACATACAAGTTTTATTTCTAAGACTAAACAAAAGATAACTAACAACTATCCAACTATTAACAATCAGTTAACTGAAAAAAAGCTCCAACTATATATTGATATTTCCAAAGAATAGATAAGCATGAATGATAACAGGCAGTTCAACTTGGAAAAGGTGTCAAGTTAACTGCTGCCTTTACTTGAGTTCTATTCGTGGAAATCTTTGCATGCTTCAACTGGTAGTTCACTCATTGATAACTTGGGAAATCATATCCTCCAAAAAGCCATTAACTGCCTCTTCATCAGGAACACTGATACTATCCCGAACAACATACTGCTTTTCCAGCATCTCCTCACCCTTTGCGATCAAACTTAGAAATTCTTTACTCTCTTTAGCTGCTTTATCAAATTTTGCTAACATTGCGGAAACATGATTCATCTTGCAAGCAACAAGATCACCATTAAAATTGCCACGGACAAGGTTCTGAAACTCTGCCTACACTTCACCGAGATCAAAGCAAGTGCCATCTTCATGTCGATATTGACAAGGGATCTGCGACACAAACGTACTTACGAACTTGAGAGTATTAGGAACCTTCTGTCTATATCCAGCCAATTCTACAAATATTCCTTCATAAGTTTTGACTTTGAAGAGGTGTTGTTCTCTCCAAGCAAAAAGCTTCTTCTTGTGTTCTTCTATAATGACTAAATCATAAGTCGTCCTCAAGTCAAAAAAAACAATCTCATCTCTTGCTTTCCTTTCTGCTATATTATGCTCAAACACCTAAATCCCTGAGTGAAGATCATGAGGTACATCTTTACAAGTATAAATCTGCCCTTGGTGATGAATTCTTCTACCCAATCTCTCATATGTTTTTCGTATATAACCAACTAACTCAACTAATGTTGATCTGCAAGTGACTCCAAAATTTGTGGAAGCAACAAGGTGGCCCGTGAAGTACCATGAAGGAGATTGGAAATATACTGTCATAGTTGTTGAACCTCAACCTTGAGGACTGCCTTATCTTCTCCATCCTTGAGCACTCGTTCCTTCAGATTATCAGCTGCAACCTCAAAGAGATTTATATCAGTATGTCGAGTGCTTCTACCAAGATTGGCTTTGACAACTTTGAAGTCATCAATTTCAACCTCATCAACATTCTTGTCCTCTTGTCCTCTAGAGGTGTGGCAAACTCAAGGATAATCTCGCCTTCGTAATTCTTCTCCATATGAACTTGCTTCTTAAGTTTCTTCTCTATTGTGTCTTGGTAGACGCTATCAAGTTCTGCAAAGTTCAACTAATAAGAAGGCTTCCTCCTCTTCCTATGTAGCAGGTTCTCAAGCCAAGATGAGGAGTCTCTACTAACTTCTCTAGGAGGATCAGTTCCAACTCTAGCAACTCTAGATGGATCAATAGGTGTTGAGATGTTGTGAACTGGTGAATTGCCTTTTGAATCTATATGAATAGGAGAAGGCCTCGGCAACAATAGAGGAATAGGAGATGGAGGCCCTGCTTCAACTTGCGGTGCTGATTCAACTGGCACTTTTGGTGCATCTGCTAATTGTTCCTACTGATTCACCTTTTCCTTTAAGCTCTTTGTCATTCTACTAATCTTTGTATCTTCTGGAGGATTGCTCATAGCTTTTGCTCTCGGTTTTGATTTAGAAGAAGAAGGTAGAGATGACTAAACTATTGGCAGCTCTGCAACTGGAATAGTTACCTTTTGAGTCTTCTTACTATTTAAGAATATCATGTTCTTGATAACTCGGCTTGTTCTTTCCTCGATTGAGGTACCCTCTTTGGCGAACCAATCAACTTGTGAAAGTGGACGTTGCTCAACCTGATCTCTAGCATACATGGGAAGTAGGACTTCCCCATCATTGTCTGAAAGACCATATCTTTTGATAAGAAATCAGCCATATACTAAAGGGTAAGTCTGTTGTAATTGCGCTTGTGCACATCAAACTCATCTTCACAATTGGTCCAAAAATCTTCAATTGTAGGTGCATGTGTATGATCCTGACCAAAACAAGCTACAAAGACCACGAGGATCATATGAACGTCTTTCCTTGAAAAGCTTGAGACCAAACTTTGACATTTCATCACTCATCAATTTAGCATCAGCTACTGATCTGCATCTATATATGCTCATCTCAAACGGGAAACTAAATGCAAGCTTGTGTCTATTATGCAAAAATGTGAGCACTTCATGTACTTGCCTTAGAAATTCCATGAACATGACCTCATTCGTTGGATATCTAGGTAGCATGACTGGATCACCTAAGAAGCCATATACTCTTATGTAGGAGAATGTGGGGAATTGGATAAACCATCAACCCACTCTGCCATTGCCAATCTAGCATCTACTAAAATCCGTATATGCAACTCATTATCAAGATCTCGCACCATATGCATCAGGAATAGATCATTCACCCACTTGTAACATCGCCTAGATTTTGAAAACTCTAACTGTGGGTAATAATCATACACATGTTGAACACCCAGAGTTCCAAAGACATTCAAACCTCTAAACTTGCCTTGAAAGGCCATTAGATTTACGAGGTAAGATATCATGTGGAATTCATGGGCCTTGAAAAACTCTGCCATCTAACGGTGGAAACTATCATTGATCAATGTTGGCCAATCGTAGTGTTCTTCTCTGTCAACAATATGAGAAATGATGTAAAACATCCAAGGCTGAAATTTATTGGCCTCTGCTTGACTTGTGACTCAGTTGAGCAAAGTAATCATGATTGAAAATTCTTCCTTGAACTCACCACGCCCAACATTCCTTGGCAAAGTATTTTGCTTCTCTTTTAGCCACTTCTGAGCCATTCTTTTCCGACACTTGTCCTTTTGCGCATACCATGCCCTTTCACATTCTTCAATAGATATGATGATGTTTTCCGTGCATGGTGGTATTGCAAAACACTTCTCAATATCTTCCAACTTGAGTCTGCAAATAATACGTCCATCTACTGATATGATTTCTTGTGAAGTTGGATTGTAATGCTTGACACAAGCAATTACGAATTCAAGGCTTTACACCGAGATGGGCCTAGAAGCTACTATAAGCAACCCGGAATGATCAAGATTCTTGACTGCAACGTTTCCTACGCCTTCCAAAGCATTCAAATCAACAACTAGAAACACATGATGCAAGTCGATTTCGAAGGTTCTTAGGAAATCGTGGAGCAATACTATTTTTGTTGGAGAGTACTATGTGTCTGAAAACTTGAAGTCTGATTGTAAACACGCCTATGTTCGAAAAAGTTTTGCACAAGAGCTAAAAATAGATCGCTGTTTTTTCTTCAAAAAAAGGTAGAGATTCAGAAAAAAGTTGTAGTCTGGGTTTTGTAGACAATTTTATTCTGAAGAGACCCAAATCGTCAGATTTTGAAAAATCTGATTTTTTTCCCAAAAAAGCAAGATCATGCAAGATTTTCTAAAAAGTAGGGCCAAAAAACTGAGGTCTGGGTTTTGTAGACAATTTCGTTCTGAAGAGACCTAGATCGTTAGATTTTGAAAAATCTAAGGATTTACCGAACATGCATGATTTCCTAAAAAAATAGGACTCGACATGCAAATTTTTAAAATTTTCCAATCTTCAAGAGGAGTGAAAAACAAGTAGACCCAGATCAATGAAACTTGAAAAATTTGACCACCTGTTTTTGAAACGTGATGCCCTAGAAAAACAGACCATGGAAAAGCGTGCCTTTGTGCTTCCCAATTTTGAATCCACGAAGAACACTGAAAAAGCTTTCCGTTTGAGTCTCCAAATCTTGATGCGAAGAAAATTTTATGTTTCTTCCTCTAAAAGCCAACCTGTGAATCATGAAAAATGAATGCTAAAAGCTTTCTTAAATAGGGTTTGGAGATAAAAAGCATTTTCATGCAAAAGCCTAAAATTTTGGGGCCTATCATGCAAAAATATCTGACTTTGTTTGCATCAAAATGGAGAATTCCTCTTTTATAGGGTGGAAAAAGCATGCACATGAGGATGTTTTCAAAAAAATTCTAAGGCAAGATGACTTGAGTGCCTTCCTTGAAATAAAAGGCACCCAACTTCTCCAAAGTCAGACAAAATTCCATAATTTTCAATTTCTACCTACTTCTACCTCAGTTGAAGCCTTCTTTTGACTTTGACGATCCATCAAATTGGCACCGTCAACTAATAATCTCTATTTCACCATGGCATTCTCATCTTTGACCACTGCTAAAGTGATCCTCAGCTTCGTTTCAGCATCTGACAACATCTAATCGTGATTATGCCCCAAAAATTGCTAACAGAGGCCGAATTGAAGAAAACACAGACGAAGAAAAAAAAATTCTAAGTGTTGGAAGGCTAGGCGCCCTCCTTGAAAAGAGGAGCCTTTTTTTACCAAACTTAGAATATTTTCTAAATTTTTCAACTTTTTAACTTTTGCTTCCTCCATGGCCGGTACCCCCCTGTTCAGGCATCATTTTTCGCCAACCTATGAATAACTGAGAGTGAAGGTCAATCAATCTGATAAACCTGATCAAATCTTAGTTGAATGATACCCTCTACCAACCTCAAACACTACATCTAACTAATTTTTCAAGATCCAGAACCAGGTTGATGAAGATATTTTGACAAATTTTGAATGATCAAAAAATATTCCAAGGCATGAGAAAAACGGCACCCTCCTTGAAATAAGGCGCCTGGCTTTGCCAGAGATAGAATATTTTTCGTGTTGTCCAACTTTTCTTTGATTTTCTTCGTTTTGAATGAAATGCCCCTGTTTGATCTACAATTCTTGTCGTTTGATAGGCCCTTTGGACTAGATGGATTCATTGAAGAGCCTGAACATATCTAAGTTGATCTCCTACTTTTCAAACCCTAAAAACTGCTTTTGATTGCCTTCTGCACAACTGGAACTAGGCTAACGGAGGAGATTGCACGTTTTTCGAGAAAGTGGTAAAAAATTCTAAGGCATGAAACCCTAGGTGCCTTTTTTCTCTCAACTTAGTTTATTTTTCTAAGATTTTCAACTTCTTTGGTTTTTTGTTCACCACCTTTGCCAACTGCGTTGACCACCTTTGGTATCTGCATTTACCGTCACCGGAAGCTGAAAATTGTCTAAGGCATTGAAAACCAAGCACCCTCCTTGAAATAAGGCGCCTAGCTTTTCCAGTGTAAGAATTTTTTTCACAGATTTCGCTATTTTTAGATTTCCCTACTCCGTTCACTATTTCTTGTGCATCTTTAGCCGTTGATTGATCTATGCAGCATTTGAAAACTTGTAACTAACACCTGGCAATTGACCTTCCTCCATTGATGACCTAGGAGGTCCTAATTATCTTCTGAAAAAGCAAAATAGACCCATCAAAGAAAAACTAGCCTTTTGACAATTTTGACTAGACCAGCCTGATCAAGATGTATTTTCAACCAATCATCAATTAGTTAGAGCCCTCCATGCAAAGATTCTATTTTTAGACATTTCTAAAAATAGAAATTTCTATTTTTAGAAAATTTTGCCAACATTCGTTTGACAACAAACCTAGAAAACCCTAAGTTAGAAAAAAAAATTTGAAATTTTGACTTTTGACAACAATTTTTACAAGACTTTGACCATTTTTACCAAAATGCCTTAATGAAGCAAAAATTTTAATTTTGGGCATTACACAATCCTTTCTTGCTTGCTCTTCTTTTAAGTTTCTTACATTCTTCTAACAGCTTCCTCTTATCCCTTTAAGGGGAGTGGGGCAAGGAGGTTGGAATGCAAAAGTGGTATATCCCAATTCCTAAAAATTACTTGATCAGCCAACAAGAGAGGAGAAAAGCTTGTTAAGCTGCAAAGCCACAAACTCTTTAATCAACAAACATATCATATTCCAACTCTCCGGACATTTCCTTGCTTGTAAAAATTCTAGAATTTCACTATAGCCATATGCCCCAAACAAGGCACATTATACTAATATTCCAAAGGCAATTTAACTTAGCCAAAACTTCTGGCCAACTACATAACAACTGTTTTACTGATAACAGAACTACCCAAAAATATCAAACCGAGACAAAATTTTGTTCTATGCAATATAGGAAAAAGGATAGTGGATGAGCAAATGATCAATTGTTTCATCTAAACTTTCACATACGCTACACCTAGATGGCCCAAAAAAGCCTAATTTGATTAAAATCTAATATGTCTAAATATTGTTTAATGCTGCTAAGCACACAAATTCATTGCCCTTTGGGGCACTTCTTTGCACCAAATAAGCTTACTTGGCCAATTCTCTAGAGCAGGGAACTGCCAATGCTTGAGAAGAGTGTAATCAGCTACAACTTTGTAAATACCTGATGGATGACCATTCCAATAAGGTTTGTCAATTATATCCAAGCTAGTAATAAAAATGGGATGCACTAGTGAATCAAGAAGCAATGTTTGCTCAGCCAAAGTTGGAATTCCTGCTAGACTTTTCCACACTCACCTTTCAACCTAGAATTTTCTTTTCTGCCCAATAATTACAAACTTTAGATCCCGAAAGTGCTGACAGCACTTCACACGCTTCATCTTCTGGATATGAACATAGCGGAGGATGACACATCCACGAGTCATACCAAAATTCGGCATTCGAAACATCGCCTAAATCACAAGTAAGCTGGCCTTAATCCAAAAAATTGCTTGTTTTATCAATTTCCAGATAGAGGAGCCACTAGGAAGATTATTTGTATTTGAAAAGGAAAAGAATACAGATCTCTCAAATATTTCCTTTGCAGGATTTCCACCTAGGGAACCTGTGGATCTTCCAGCATACACTAAACAAGCTTTGCACCCAGCATCAGGTTGTGGGCTACTAAATATTTTATACCTGCAACCCCTTCATCTTTTAACATACGAACCTTCTCCTAATTCAAAATAAAAGGATTTTTTCTCATCAGAAGTTCCCTGCCACAAAATATTTTTTGCAGATCCTGTTTATTTTAGTTAAAACAACTTTCAGAATAGGGAGGATAGACAAGAAGTAAATTGGGACAGCCTGCAAGACAACTTTGATCTTAATTATCAGACCACCAAGCTTAGAAACTTCCCACTCCAAGTGCTAAGCTGATTATGAATCCTCTTCCCATAATGAGACATTGTATTTCCCTCAAAACAATGGAAGACCTAAATGATTGCAAGGCGGAGAGGAGATATTGAAGCTTTAACATCCTAGCAATTCAACCTGTAAACATTGGAGGAGAATTTAAGATCTTAAATTTTTCCTTGTTAAGCAATTACCTTAAAGCTGCTGCATAAAATTCCAAGATTCTGCTTCCCTACGCTCAGCTATCTCAAACAAAATGGTGTCATCTACAGATAGCCTATGTAAAACTGCTTCCATATTTTGATCTATAATTATCCCAGAAATTTTGCCCTACCTGAAGCCTGCTAATAAGCCACCCCTAGGAGTTTTCCATAAGAATAAAAAGATAGGTCACTAGGGGTTCTCTTTGACAAAGACCTCTTAAGTTTTGAAAGAGGTTGATTGAAACCTGTGTTCCCCAGGGACACATACCCTACACTCTGGGGATGCAGAGACAGGTTGGAAACATCGCCACCATATACCAGATTTCAAAAAAAAATTGAAAACATTTTGGGGATAGAAATTTTGGACAAGAAATGCCAGGGAGCGACAAGGGATGACCAGCTATTGCCAAGATGGCCAAGGAACGTCTATGTTGTGCCCTAATCAACATAAAATGCAATTTGAAAAATAAATAAACACTAAACTAAAAAAAAGGGATGGGGGACCCACAAGTACCCCCACACCCCTTTACACCAACCCTAAACATAAAAAAGTCACACTAACTAAAAGCAAAAAACAAACTCATTTTGCTATTTTCCATATTGTGAAGAACAAATTGTGAGAAGAGAAGAGAATGGCTAAGAGAAGGCAAGAAAGAATCAAACCTACATCATTAACTTAAAAGTTAAAAGTAATGACACTACTCCTCGACCCCATTGGAGGCACTACCCCCAAATCCCCAAGAGGAGCATTGCTCTTCAACCCCACTTACAACTTCATGTAAGAGAATGGTGCTGCCCCAGACCCCCAAAAGGGGCATTGCCCCTCAACCCCATTGGGGATCCTGCCCCCATATTCCCATGAAGGGCACTACCCCTCAACACTAGTTACTACATATAGTCAATCAAGAGGAATAGGCTTACCTCTCAACAATTGGAGAAGATGGTGATTTTGCATGGTGCCTTGAAACTTCAGGATCAACAAAGTCTTGAGCACCATCCGATTCCGACCACATGTTGGGATGTCGATCCTAAAGATCCCACACAAGTTGATGATAAGACACAAGAGGGATTGATTGGGAATCCAACAAATGGGGCAATTCCTCATAGTGGCAATGATTGAGACTCTGATTTTGATGCAATATTAGCAGATGCTGGTTGGTGGCAGTGGCATATTTTCTATGTTTTTTGTTATTCTGTAGTTGAAACTTCTAGCCTTAAGAGCATTTTGTTGTAACTTTTATATAATATCTATGCACATTGACATTAAAACCAATTGAATTTTTTCAATTAATTTGTCGACTCTCGTGTGAAATCTCAATTCAACTCTAATGTTATGTATTAAGGTTCAATAATAAATATGATGAATGTCTTATCAATGTTATCATATGAATAGATGAAATTTCCTATATTTTTAAACTTTCCCTATTTTTTAAATTCATCCACTAAAAATGGCCTCCCAAAAAATATATCCTAGAAACACATCACCTGCCATCTCAATCCTAGAAACTTGGTGGAACATAGATTGAAACAGAAAAACCAAGCACTTGACACAACTTCAACAACCAATTCAACCCACTCTATTGCAAAGCCAAAGGCTATTCGAATCTGTCAAAGGAAGTTCCAAGACAATCTATCATTAGATTTTGCTACATCCAGCTTTATTACCCTTGTTCTTTCTCTAGAATGAGCTAGAGAATGCAAAATCTCAAGGGAAATAAGAACACCATCCAAAATTTGCTAACCTCCCACAAAGCCACCTTGCTCTTTTTTCTATCAACTTCGGCGACAACATTTTCAATCTTTCTACAATTGCTTTTGAAAAATTTTGTTCAAAATGTTGCAAAGCGCAAAGTTTCTGAAATCATTAAGGCTTTTAGCATTGGTTTCTTAGGAACTAGGACTAAATAAGTACATTTAAAATTCTTCAAAAGCTTTACAAATTTAAGAGAGCCATTAACCACCTCCACAACCTCCTCTACGAGATCCCAAAAAAATTGAAAGAATCTAGAATACAGTCCATCAAAGCCAGGCGCACCATCCTTTTTGAGCCCAAAGACTGCTGCTTTTACTTCCTCTTTGGAAAAGGACCTAGAAGTATTGCACCATCTCCTCTAAAAAACATTTTGAATGTTTTCCAACAGCTCATCCTATGCTGCTACATTAGTCTGGCCTGCATCTGATAAAAGATTCTAATAGTATACAGGTGTCTAGCTCCTCAAATCTATTAACTGCTTTATCCACAATATAACTAATCTGATTGGCATAGCATTTATCTATCATCACATGAAAATATGTTGCATTTCTATTTCCTTCTGTAATCCAATCATCACAAGCTTTCTACTTCAAAAATATCTCCTCCCACAAAATGCACAAGATCTGAAACCCCAATACTTTTAACTCTTGCTCCAAGAGTTCAACTATTAACCCTAAGTTTTGAATTGATAGTGTCACTTGGTCTCGAGAAGCTTCTAAAGCAATTTTGTCTTCAAAGATATTCCCAAAAGAGTCTGTTCCAAATGCAAAATTGCTTCTTAATAAAACCTAACTTGGAGGCTAACCTGAACATAGGCAATCCATCAAACTTAGGGTAGGATTTCCAGCATACTTCAAATTGAGAAAGAATGTTAGGGTGACTCAACCACAATAATTCAAATTTGAAAGAATAGGAAGGCAAAGCCGCATTTGGAGATAGTTAAAGGAAAATGGGGTAATCATTGATCTCACAACCAAAAGAATAAAAGATTCAGAAACACAATCTTGTTGCCCCCAAAGGAGATTAACTAGAAATCTATCTAACCACTCAGCTATATAACAGAATCCTTTTCACATGTTGTTCCAAGTGAAGAATCTACTCTCAGGAATAAGATCAAATAATTGGTTCCTCTCCAAGAATTCTCTAAAGACGTGATCAGCATAAGACAACCAAACAATTATCTGGGGAACCTGAGATGGCATTGAAGTCACGCCTGAGCAAGACTGAATTCTCTAAAGACTTGATCAGTATAAGATGACTGAATAATACCACCTCTTTATCCATGGAGCCTGATATGGCATCAAATTCGCCCCCGAGCAAAATTTTCTTATCTTGTAGGAAAGCTAAATACCCAAAAAGATCATCCCACAAACATTTTCCTTACCACACTATTTGAGCCATATACGTTAAAAAAAACACCTAAGTAATTGAAGCAAAAATAGTGAAAGGAACAACTTGCCCAGTTGGAAGACAAACCCAATAGCTCCAAATGAAGAGTAGTAGGGTTCAAATGAATAGCAAGACCCCAAGGCACCTTCAACTACAACACACAAACCTTTCCCATTATTCCAAGACACCTTTACGAGATAAGAAAATTTCTACTCTAACAACATGGTTTCTTGTAATGACACAAAGTCTATTTTTTTCTTCTAAAGTTGGCTTCTAACCAGCCTTCGTTTGTTAGGGGCATTCATTCCCCTAACATTCTAGGAAATGCCTTTCATTTATCTTGTGGAGGAAACTGCCCCCTCTATCCTTCAAGAGAAACATTTTTTTAAGAAGCCATCAAGCATTTGTTGAGAGCCTTCTTCTATTGAATCCTTAGCCTTGCATTCCCAAACCTTTGTTTCCAGTCTCTAACCTCTTTTCTTCCTCACCAAAAGGAGGTTTTCAAGAGTTTTAGGGTGCTCTCCCAGGAAACCCTCTAACCCCTACAAAGTTGCTTCCACCTCTAGATTTCCCAAAAAATTCCTCTGAGGCATTTTGTTACTCAAGTAAGGACTTACTATGCACATATGGGAGCCCCTAACCATCCCTAGCAAAAGCATCCTCCTCAATAGGCGCCTTTTAGGATTGAGATTCCAAACCTGTGCTAGCAGCTACCAAGAAGTCCTTCCAATGGGGCTCTTTTACCTTATCCGACTTAAACCAATCATGATTTCAAGCCTTTGGGAACAACTTCCAGCTCAACGACTTCCTTTAGTTGCCAGATTTGATTATCCTTCTTCCTAGTAGGAACCTTTTCATGCCCTAAAAAGCTCTTTTCTCTACTTTTGCAGAACTTAGCATCATGACCTATTTTATGGCATGCAAAACATTGAAATGGCCTCCCCTCATAATCTAGCTCTTGCACATAGGCACCATTTAGAGAGAAAATATAACTTTCTTCAGCAGCAAAAGATCCAAATCCCTAGAAACTTTAATCTTCACATAAATTGTATGACATTTGCCTCAGAGCAAGAATTGATTTCCACTAAACCTGCTAGACTCCGACCTATTGCTGCAAGACAATCTTTATCCAAAACTCTAGAGGAAACCTGTATAGCCACAACCATATCTCTATATTAACACAAGGGGAGGTGGAAACAATAAACCCGTGAGTCCATTTTTGAAAGGATATCTTGCCAATTTTGCAGCTAGGATTCTCTAGAGCTAAAACTTTACCACATTCAGCCTCTTCAAGAAAAAAAAAACTATGAAATAACCTTTAGGCAAATGGAATATTTTAGGAGGGTTCCAAAAGGAGTTTACCGATTCTTGGATGGATAGAACCAATAACCAATGCTCGGCCCCATACCCAACAACTGCATGAGAGGAGAGATACTCATTTTCTTTTGCAAGGGCTGAAGAGGAAATCAGAACGACTCATGTTGAATCAGCCACCCCAATGCATTTTTATGTTTTGTCCAGAGCAAGTGGGATGTCATCAACATTTCCTAATAGGGTTGAGTTTGCACCCATGGCAAGGTGGGCCATTATAATATTCCCACCTTCAATCAACTTTGTATGGTGGGATATTCGATTTTTAAAAGCCTTACCCTCTCTCACTAAGATTTTTGAGACTTCATGAAAGAATCTCCTAAGATTTCAACTATTCCCCCAAAACAACAAACCACCAAGAATCACACCTAAGAGAAGCAAAGACATGCACACAACCACTGGTTTGCAAAATATGATCATTACTACCTCTCATCTTGCAAGGAAGTTATCCTAGCATTATTTCAGAAAAAGTTAACTCATATGATTATGGAATTGTGGGGGCAAGTGTAATTATCCAAGGCTCTTTGGGAAGCTTTTTAAAGGATGGCTCCTTGGATTAAAAGAAACAATAACGAAGCAGAGAATGGGAGGTAATGATTGTTGGGCTTGCTTTGACTAAGGTGGACCATAGTAAGAAGTTCCTAGTTGAAGGAGATTCAGCAAGCATAATCCACAAAAGGCAAATTGTCCAAATTAGAAACTCCATGGGATTTTGGAAGAAGCAATTTCCCTTTGCAATAACTTTTGATCCATTAGCTTTATCCACTGCTTCTGGGAATCCGAAGGGGTGATAGATAAGCTTGCTAATAAAGGAATCAACTTATCTCCCTTTACCTCCCTATTAGTTCTATGGTGGTGGAATGGAATGACTTGGAAGACATCATTATTCATGAGAAGCCACCATATAAATCATTAATTGATGTGTATCGTACTTCATTTGATTTGTTTCCTTTAAGGTGGGAAACGGCATTATTTGGATTGTATCTTGGGATTTGTTTTGATGTCCATGTAATGCGAGTTCAGTTTGATGCATGTGGAGATTGTTGTCAATCGCATGTCTTCTTTCTTCTTGCAATAGATGGTTTGTAGGTATTAATGGTGGCTTTTGATTTGAGAATGGTTTGTTAATAAGTGGCATTCAAAGGTGGGTGTGTATGTTGCCAGCTGTATTGTGGTTTCTTTAGGTTTAATGGCTCACAGAAAGGTGGTTTGTGGTGCCAGGGACTCATTCTAGCAGGGTAAAATTTCTAACCACCAGCTGCATAAAATTTTTAAGTATTCAGCTTTTACTCTTCTAAACCTAGTTAGGAGTATTTTAGGAAAAGAGTTTATTAGATAACAGCCCTCTAGATTTGAATGCAACAATCATTGCAAACTTTTGTGAGAAGCTTGCTTCAGAGGTTTCATCAAAGTAAGCGAGGGGCTGGTTGGAGCTCCTACACCAACCCAAGAATGCAATGGTAGTTGATGACAAAGTGGAAGAAGATGCTGAGGGCTGAGGGTGTGGCTGATAGGGATGGTTTTAATGTCAAGGCAGGTTAGAAATTGAACATTCCAAATTAGCAGCATTGAAGTGTGAGCTACAAGAGGTGAATGGACATTGATAGTCTCTCAGCTTTCTGCCAAGATTTGTGTTCCGTTCTCAAGTTCTTGCTTGTTTTACACAATAAAGGTACACTAGAGTCTAGACGTAACTAGCGCTTACACCTCTCCTCAGCTATTGGGTAATAAGTTGAAGAGGGCAACCAAATGGGACTGAAATCATCTATAGAATTTAGTTTGAGGGTTTAGGACAATTGGCAAGGTATGGTGAAACAAAGCAGAAATTTATGATAGTGGAGGCTGAAGGTTGGAACGAACAAATGTTTGCTAGCAATGATGAGGTTAAAAATAATGCTTGATCTGGTTGTTGGGAAGTTTCTGAACTTCCTTAGCTATGTTAGTACTTGTTGGACTCCTTTTTTGGATAGAGTTTCTTTCTCGGTTGGTTTTTTTGGATATAGTATGAAGTTTCTCTTGGCCTGCTACATCCCAATTGGATTGTTCATGCATGTCTCTTGTTTGTTTCTTATATAGTACTGTAATTTTTTGATTGTTTCTCAGCCTAGGGCCCCTTTATAGAACCCCACTGCTGTTATCTAAATAAATTTTATAACATTTTTTTTAAAACTGTCAACATCAGCACTACAAAACCAACATAGTCCTTCAAGGGCCACATTTAAGAATTTTCCTTTACATTTCTTTTTTAAAACGTAGCAGTTTTATTTATTCTTTTCATGAAATGTGATAACAAAAACAAAAATTACACTGAAATGGAAGAAACAAAAAGCAAAAGAATTTAAAAATGCCATGGTTTGTAGAGGGTTCACTCCAGGCACAGACTTTCAACCAAATTCATGGCCCAATCTTCACACCCTGACCACACCTGCTGCAGACTGGACTGCAAACCCAAGCCGGGAACAAACCAGACCAGGATTCAAGGGTTTTTCTGAGTGAACCGATGACATAGGTTATATTAATAATTATTATTAAAATTTGAGACACAAGAAACAATAAATTTAACTAAAAATATTTATCATTAAAATTCAAAACTTAAAAAAACAAACAAATAAACAAAAACTAAAAACAGCATACATCAATGGAGAGCACTATTCTGAGAGTAGGATCAAAACAAGATGGGCATCAATGGAGAGCATGTTTGGCGCAGTATGATCATTTAACATGGGCAAGCAACTGGGCATGGAGATGATAATCACAGATCCTCAACATGGTAGATTCATAAGTGCTGACAACTGATGACAGCAAGCCTGCTTAGAGGACAAGATATAAAGCCACGCACCATTGGCACAATTCACAGTTCAAATCTAGGCCAGTCATCTGTCCCCAGCTTCAGACTACAACCTCCAGCCTCCACATGCATTTGCTCTCCACAACAGTGGCAATAACAGTATTAACAGGTTCGCCATGATCAAGACATGGCTGATAACTAGGCCTTATTAGGTGGAGTGAAAAATGAAAAAAACAGGAACACTCAGATTATAGTGGAAGAAATCAGAACAAATAATGTCAGATAAACCAGATAAAATTGTGAAATATTGGGTTGGGCTGAAATGTCAGGAAGAATTTGGAAAAAGTTGGTCAAAAGAAGTTAACAAAATATTTAGATATCTCATGAGATGTGCCAATTTTTTCCTGCAATCTGCTTCTGATCTTATTTTTAATACAAATACTCAACATTTAAGATAAGCACCTTGAGGTTGATACATCTTGATGTTTAACAGATATCTGTATTTAAGGTATCTGATCTAGTGTAGCTCGCAGCTGCATAGATTCAAATAAATTCTACTGTTGTTCGTGAAAACACTTTTAATATAGTTAGACCCACAATGATTTTGCTGTTATTATTTATTTAATAGTTGCATTTTATCTCTATTACAATTTCATATCATAAAGGGAGAGTAACACAAAATTTTACATATTTTAATAAAAATATATGATATATTTGTAAAAGAACATTAATTGGAATATCCATCCTCATATTTAAGTTTTTTCATCCAAAGATTTAAGTCTTAGTTCTTTATTTTTTGACCACTCTTTTTCTAGTCTCAATTTCTCAAAGCGGTCATATGTGAAGAGAAGTTAAGGTGGTAAATATCTTGCACAATCAAACAAAATGTAAAACAGGGTCCTAAGAATTAGAGGATGTAGCAGTAAACACGAGAAACAAAAGATCATATTTAGAAGCTATTGATTGCATGTGTTTTTTACTTTTCTTTTCACCAAGAGATCCTCCATGGATGAAGTATGAAGTATTGTCTTCATCTAGGATATGACTTGAAAGACTAGTTAGAGTTTGGAATGCTCCTATTGAACTCAAGAAGGCTCATTTTCCATGGCGTGATTTACCAGTAATTTCATTTACAATAATTACCTTAGATATTGGCATTGCCCATCTCAAATTCCCTAAAATGATAGGATGGAATCTAATTAAAATTAATATTTGGCATGTTCTTAATCACACTTTTTGGATATTACATTTGATTGCGTGTGTTTAGAGTAGAAAATCTTATTTCAAATTTAGACATTACATAATGGAATAGATTTTCACCATGAATATATTAATGTCATTTATGTTGACTTCAAACAGATCAGAAAACATGTTAAGAAAGCAGCTTTGGAGTTCCAACATTTACAAACCCTGCTCAAACTCTGGGAAGTGAACCCTAGATTATGATGTGTCTTTGTCTTCCCAAACCATGAATATATTAATGTCATTTATGTTGACTTCAAACAGACCAGAAAACATGTTAAGAAAGCAGCTTTGGAGTTCCAACATCTACAAACCCTGCTCAAACTCTGGGAAGTGAACCCTAGATTATGATGTGTCCTTGTCTTCCCAAATTATGTGTCATGAGTCATGCTATTACATTTATAGGTTTGTAGCCTCTCTTGTAGATGACCCTAATCAATTGATCATTCTTGAGATCTATATTGGAGAGAAAACTGACACTAATCTTATATTTGGGAAAATTTACCTTTGTATTGGGATCATCCTCTTCCTACAGAGCTCAAGTCATGCAAGATGGATAATGAGAGCTGTGAGAGTGTGTGCAGTTGTGGCTTCCATTAATGAAATGTCATGTGATGGTTGCGACTCTCCTAATGATACAGAGTCTAAGGAACCATCTGCTTAGGCAACACATTTCTGCCATGATAATTCACTCAAATGTTAATATTTAGTGTTGCCCTTAGGTATGGTAGTTTTATTTTTAATTTTATTTGTGGGTCTTGTGGCTCCCAAAGCCCCATACATAGCAGCCACCATTTTTGTTGTAAACCATATAAATATAATGTGAGCATTGAGAGCTTTTCAATAAAACAAAATTCAAGGCTACACATGACAGATAATTTGCACTATGAAAGATCACATTATATCTGTTTCAAACAAATGATAAAGATATCCTGACATAGTTTTTACCCATGATTGAATTTCATCTTCTTTTTTCCCAAGCCTACTACTTGTGGTTGAATTTCCCAGTTTATTTGGTACCCACTTATATCAGATTTTTTATTTTTACCTGGTAATTTTCCTTTGGTGTCAACTCTTGTGTGGATGATAAATGTTTATAACAGCACAAAACTATGGACACTGTTACAGCCATTTACACTCCCCAACTATTGTGGGCCTTGGGGATCCCAAAGCCCTAGCAGCCAGTGTTTTTGTTATAAGGCAAATATTGATACCAACATCTTTTAATAAAATAAAATTCAAGGCTGTGTGCATGATGGAAAACTTGCATAATGAAAGATCACATGTTATCTTGTTTCAAATGAACGATACAAGAAATCCCAACATACTTTTACCTATGATTGAATTTCATCCGTTTTTTTTGGAGTCTGCTAGTCGCAGTTGAATTTGCCAGTTTATCTAGTGTCCACTTATATCCTAGAGAAAAATTGTTTCAGCTTTTCCACTTATATCATAGAGGAAGATTGTGTTGGTTTTTCCGCATATATCATAGAGGAAGATTGTTTCGGTTTTTCCTGGTACTTTCTTTTGGGGGCAGGATTTGCTTGTGGATGACAAATGTTCATAAAATCACAGAACTACAGACACCATTACAGCCCTCTATACCCCCTAGGCTGCTATTATCATGATATATTTTTAACCGTGATTGAAATTTATCTCCTCCTTTTTCAAGCCTGCTACTTGCAGTTGAGTTTCCCAGATTATTTGGTACCTGCTTCATCATAGAGAAATATTTTTTCCCCGTGTTTTTTGTTTTTTGGTGTTGGCTTGTGCAGACAATAAATGCTTGTAACATCACAGAACTAAAGACACAGTTACAGCACTCTATGCACCCCAACTGCCATTGTAAGAACACCTTAAGAGTGTAACAAAGAAAACTGATATCAATATTTCTAGCCTACACTAAATCAAAATGAGACCATGTCCCACAATATTTGCTTCAAGTACCATTAAAGATAAACCGTAACCTACATATCAAATACAAGCAATTGAGTTTCATAGTTGGAAGCCAAGTGCATACCCTTTTTCCCTCAATTGTTTCTGGAACATCTCCAGATGCAATTCTCAAGGCAAGACCCTCGGCAATAGCTGTCTTTCCAACACCTGGCTCACCAATAAGACATGGATTGTTCTTTGTGCGACGTCCCAATATTTGAGTAACCCGTTCTATCTGTGGCTGCCTTCCAACCACTGGATCAAGTTTTCCCTGCAAGCATAATCATGGTTCCCTACTTAGTAAGAACCTATGAGGACTAACTCATTATCAAAAATATCAAATAATATCTCACCTCTTCTGCCAACTTTGTCAAATTTGTACCATACTCCTCTAGCGTTGATATCTTGTTGCTATTGCCAGTACCACCTCCTCCAGAAGTAACAGCTTCTGCACTTTCTCCTACCAAGCGAATTACCTGTGTTTTGATATAATGTAAGAATCTTACAGAGGTATACAACCAAAATCAGTAAGATTGTAGTGAGATATGTTTACTTGAGCTCGGATGTTGGTTGGATCTGCTCCAAGCTTTTCAAGAACACTAGCTGCAACACCTTCACCCTCCCTAAGCAATGCTAAAAGCAAGTGCTCAGACCCTATATAATTGTGCCCTGCACACTCAAGGACCAAAAACAGCTTACTTGAATACAGTTTTCTGAATCTCAACCCTATAATCACAGTTAAATCACTAATTCTTATTGCATAAAATTCTCTTGTAAGTTCAAAACAAACCAAGATGTTGAGCTTCCTCAAATGCCAGTTCTAGTACATGTTTTGCTCTGGTGGTGAATGGAATTTCCACACCAACAAAACCAGTACCCCTGCCAATAATTTTCTCGACTTCAACCCGAGCCTCCTTGAGATTTATTCCAACTGATTTCAACACCTTGGCTGCAATGCCCGTTCCTTCACCAATAAGACCTAACAATATCTGCTCTGTACCTACTTGGTTGTGTCCAAGGCGCCTTGATTCCTCCTGAGAAAGCATAATTACCTTAATAGCTTTTTCAGTATAGCGCTCAAACATAGCTACAACCACCCCTTGTTTTCCTTTTCTTTTTGTATATGGAAGAGATACTGCTGCTCGAAAGTTTCTTTTTTGAGGACAACCTATAGTGTCAATTGATGTCATTTGATCTAAACAAGAAAAACCTGGCATGTTAAGAGATTTGGCATATCTTAAGCTGTTGCAAAGCTTTACACCTTGTTTAGATCTGTAGGATGCCTTAATTTGACAATGTTTAGCACTTATTATACTAGCTGATATGATAGCTGATTGAGCTAGTGCTCCTGCCATCTTTAAGATTCACCTTGCCTATACACCACTTGATGAGTTATACAGAAGCTGCAAAGAAGAGGATGAAGATCAATGAGAAGACAAAGAAACAATCTCTCATAAATTTCAAAATAATGCTTTACCGATCTCTTGCAACATTCAATGTTACAGCTTCAGCTGTGATTATCCTTCAGTGATCAAATTGTACTCATGGCATAGAAAATACTATTACTTGCGAGAATTCAATACAAGAAAAGTAACTTACATTACAAACTGGCCAATTAGTCAAACTAGCAATCTCATGAATTACTCAATAATGTTTTGCTGGTCTCTTGTAACATTCAAGATTGGAATGCATCTTCAGTTAATGTGGTCCTTAAGTAATATAAAGTCAAACATACACAGAAAAGATGATATAATTATTTGTGAAGGAGCAGTGCAGATAGAGTTGAGGAACCAATCAAAGAGAGACCAGTTAGTAGCAATGCACCAACTCACACAAGAGGCAATAATAAAACAAATAAAGCCATTGCTAAAGCTATCTTGGAAATCCATGGTAGGTACCATCAAAATATACACAGAAATGATGAAATAATTATTTGTGAAGGTGCAATACAGATGAGTCAAAGAACCAAATGAAGAGATAGACAGGTTAGCAGCAATGCATGAATACAAGCACTAAGAAGGGGCAATAATATTTTAAGATAGGTACGGCCATTGCTAAACCTATTTTGGAAAGCCTTAGTGGGTACCATTAGGAATCATACCTCACTAATTTGTGGCTTAACCAACTTCACAATACCCATCATATCCAAGAGAGACTGGGGCAGCATTATTCCTTCCAAATAGATTTAAATAGACCAAAAACTGGCTTTATCCAAGAGAAATCAACAGGCACATTAGACACCCTTGATCATCCAAGCATATGTCCTCTTCAGGGGATTAAATGTGACAGCATGACATGGGCAATGCCAGCTTGCAAGTTGTGTATTATTCCAGGCTGTTCAAAAGCTCATGCATACAATTATTTCAAGATAAAAAATTATGTCATTAATAGAGAAGAAAATTGCACAAAACCAAGAAAGGTTGGTTAGAATGTACCTTAGATAAATGATAAACAGAAAGAACAACAAGGTAAGCAAAAGGTAAGCAAAGTGGTTGTGGTTATGTGTTATAGCAAGAGTAAAATCTGCTTAGTGAAGTGTAAACATATAGATCTGTCAGTGCATCACAAGAGAGTTGAGAGAGGAAAGGGGAAATGGGGGATAAAAAAATGTGAAATGTGCTCCATCATTCAGAATTTCAGTATTTATTAAATATAGTTGATGAATTCTCCTGTCCTGGGTAGATGTAGGACTTACTCATCTTTAGCACTGAAAATGACATCATTTTCTCTTACAAGAAGATGTCGCTGTGTTTTTCTAATATGTTAGTTTCCATGCTTCTTGGCTGGTTATAAGATTCCAGATGGCGGTCATCCTCAAAAGTTAATCCTATGGCCTCAGTGACTAATCCTACAACTGTGGGGAGATGTGACACCCCAACTAGACTACCAAAAACCACACTAATTTTTTTTTTTAATTAACAGTTTAAAAGCTAGATTAATATCTTGGAGGTTTAGCCTGCAGATATTTAACTCTTAATAATTTTGTATGGCACGTTTCTTGAATCAACAAGTAACCAAACTCCAATTTAAACAATTCAGACACTAAACTAACTTCCATTTCTTGGCCTTCACTTCCAAGATAATCCATTAATTAAACTTCCAGTTGCCATCACCTTCAAACCAAGGATTATATGCCACATGGCACTCATGGATATCCTCCAGTGATCCCAAGTATAATATTTAATGCTAGGGTCTTGGTTGGATAATTTAAGAACCAATCAGATTTTTAACCAAGGTTAATAATACTCTGGATCCATATTTTCTTCAGGCCACAAACTAGATTGAAATGTCAAACTAGGATCAAGAAGACTCAGACCCAAAATCCAACCTGATCCAATCTACCCTTTTATAAAATCTGGACTGCCCTAAAAAGGATTAATCAAGGAAACAAAGTATAAATTCTAAGGTCACAAACTTCTTCATGGTAAATCTGGACCCAAGATAGCAATTAACCAAGTTTAATAACTTTCTACAACCAAAAGATGCGGACTTAAAAACTTCCTCAAAACTTTACTTTTCCTGTAAGTCTTTCTGAATGAGAAAGACTTTTGAATCCAATCTAACCAAATTGAAAAACTATCCCTACACCCTTGTCTAAGGTTTACAAAGATTCTAGGGACCACTTGACAAATGACGTTAATCGGTGCACACCAAAAATCTTGATCAACGTTTAAGCAATGGTGTAACTCCAATGGGGTCCACAGGGGCAAATAGTATTCAATGAAATCAATCCTGCAACAGGCTTACCATCGAACTCTGAGTTGCTACAGGGCATTTCATAATGCTCATTAGTTCTGAGGTTTGGACGATTAGAATGTCTTTCCAAGCCCAAAAGTTTTTTTCTGAAAACTAGACTCTCCAATTTATTAAATCTAGGTTTTCAATATTATCACCCCAACATGCGATCTAAAACGAAAAGTGACATCCTCTAGAATTTATCCAATGTTTGAAATCTGCATACAAAAGGCATAGAATTAAATGCATTGACATGTAGTTGACTAATAGGTGTCATGATCTCACATTGACTAGGCACATATGAAAACATCCAATTTTTTTCCAACCAAGCATCTTGAAATATCCCAAACAATATTTTTGCAAAATTTCTGATTTTTTTAACATAAAATGATGCCCTAGTTTTTCTGATTTTCAATTTCTGTTAAACCCTAGTGTGCTGATATAATTTTCTGAGTGTTTTTATGCATGAACAGCAGTACATAATGCAACCAAAAAGTAGATAAACTTATAGCAGATCACAGTAGGCATTAAATCATCATCATAGCATGATTAAATTCTTCAATATGAGCCAACAAATGTCTGATATAAACCTTCAGTCTGCTGCTATAGAATATGAATGCAAATTACAAAGTAAAGTGGGCTTCAAACATGCGCCACAACATCAAGAAACCCCAATAATGCGGATGCAACTAATCCTAGCTGAGCGAAGCTGCTCCAGCTACAAATATGCAACTAAATGATGAGGAAACAACTAAAATAACCCTACCAAGGGTGCACTGGCCTGCTGGACTGATGTTAGGGCCACCCTAGAAGATCTGAATTAGAGCCTCCAACTTGCACAACTCCCCCTTCAAATCAGAAATTGCTGATGCAAACTAACATAAAACTAGTCCTCCTTGGAAGAAGCTAGGGTTTCGTCCAACTTCCTCTTGATTCTCAAGGGTTTTCATCCTTGGAGAATTTGCCACTAAGCAGAGCAAAAAAGCAGATATAAAATTTGTGAATGATAATTAATGCCTTCAACTCACCTTGTATAAATACAAATCTCCTTATAACTCCCAATCTAGCCGGCCTAGGTTTTGGCAATTTGAATTGATTTAATTTATTTTTAAGCCTCCTTTTCTTGGGCGCCAACTTCCAATTTATATTTATTTATTTTTTATTCTTCTCGTTATTCCTTATTCCTAGGTTTTGGCAATTTGAATTGATTTAATTTATATGTATGTATATATACATATGTATATTTTTTATTCTTCTCCTTATTCCTCCAAGGGTCATCCAAGCCCACATATATATATATAGGCATAAATATTTAAATATTTTTCCCTCCTTTTTAGGCGCCCAAACACAAAATAATAAAATATTATTTTGTTATCTAACTTTCACATAAGGGACATTACACATCTCGTATACAATTTATCTGAGAAATGACAAAGGAATTGAGTCTTGGTGTCCACATCCAAAAGGCTCATTAACCAAGTTTCATAAATTGGCACAAATGAGAGGTCGAAATCAAAACCTTTCCTTGGGACTCTAATTTTCTTCTAAAGTTCCCACAATACAAAAAAAACTATGTTCCTCAAGGATGCATCCCCTAGGTTTTTCAGGCATACCTACACTAGGGATGCGAGGACGGCGAGGACCTTTCCTAGGCACAAATGAGAGGTCGAAATCAAAACCTTTCCTTGGGACTCTAATTTTCTTCTAAAGTTCCCACAATACAAAAAAAACTATGTTCCTCAAGGATGCATCCCCTAGGTTTTTCAGGCATACCTACACTAGGGATGCGAGGACGGCGAGGACCTTTCCTAGCCATCCTTGTCTGAAAAAAACAAAAAAGGCAAAAATGTCTCAAGGATGCGGAGTTGAGAAAGGAATGAGTATGGGACAGCCCCTGTGGCTATAGCACCATTTTTTTAAAATGCCCCTGGCTTAAAAAAAATGTTTTTATGGGCTCCACACCCCTCTTAGCCCTAAAAGAACAAAAGGAGGCCTCCATATCTCATTTTTGTTGATTTCTACATGCAAAAATAAAAATTGCAGCCAAGTTGGGAAATCAAGCCAAAGGATTTGAAGGTGCAATTGAAAAAGCCAGTATTGGCTAGCAATGAGGAGTGAGGTAGCAAGAGAAGTGAGAGAGATAAGTGAATCTTTCATTTTTATTTTTTTCCAAGTTTAAAGGTGTTGATGATATAGCTTTGAGTCTCATCCTTCACCCGATTTAGTTGTTGACAAATAAACAAAGCCATGGCTACTTGTTTATTTGTGTGCGTCCCAAGTGAAGCAGCACCCATTGTGATTTATATCTTATTCATTTGATGCCGACCCTTGTGAAAGGGTGTCTCATTGCAAACAACATTTTCTATTTTATTTATTTCAAATAAAGGCTGACTTAACAAAGTTGCATGGGAGAAAGAGACATCATGTTTCAATAAGAGGTCGATTTCTTGTGTAAAGTCCTATTGCTTGGAAGAAGACATTTCATCTTATATATATAGGGGTGCTGCTTTCTCTCCCACATATTCATTCATTCGTCTAGTGTCAAGTGCGTATAATTCTGAAAGGAGTTTGATATCACAGCAGATCAATATATTGTTCTTCAAGGAGTTCGATATATTTCATTTGGTTGTATACTTGCATCAAGTGTGGTGCTATTATCTCTACTACAGATCAGCCTTGTGATCGACCTCATTGTAAAGCATTTTGCTCCTATTCTATTCAATATATAAGTGATATATTGTTGCTGGGTTTTTCTCCCTCAAGAAGGACGGTTTTCCTAGGGTATATGCTGTGTTAGATTATTTGAATTTGTGTTATTTCTGCTTAACTTAATTCTAATCCTAAAATTAACATGGTATTAGAGCGGGTTTAAGCAAGATCGTGATCAGATTTGTATAAGCAGCGTAATCTTATTCTTTTCTTCTCATCTTAGAGTGTCTATCTTAGCTTCGAAAATGGTGAATGGACTCAAGGTTGAAGATAGACTTGATGGTGCCTCTAACTTCACCTCTTGGAAGTTTAGAGTTCTTATTGCATTGGAAGAAAATGAAATTCTTGAGTTTGTGGAGAGCGAAGTGCCCGAGCCTTCCGATGAGACTGAGAAAACACAATGGAGGAACAATGGCACAAAAGCCAAGAAGATATTGATTGATTCCGTGAAGGATCGCCTTGTGCCTATTATCTCCAAGTTGAAGATAGCTAGAGAGATGTTCAAGACTTTGGAGGGACTATATGAGATCAATAACACCAACAGAGCTCTTGCTTTAAAGCAACAGCTTCATCACATCAAGATGGCTAAAGGAGATTCAATCATCTCCTTCTTCATGAAGATTACTGAATTGAAGGATCAACTATATGCCATTGGAGATATAGTTGAAGATAGAGACTTAGTCATGTTGGCACTTAACGGTCTTCCTCAATCATGGGAGCCTTTTATCCAAGGCATCAATGGAGATCTAAGCTACCAAAATTCGATCATCTTAAAGCAGATTGCATTCAAGAGGAATCCAAGTTGGCAGCAAGAGGTAATGGTAGAAGCTCTCACAATGAAGACAATCATGTTCTTGCTGCTCAAACTTCAAAGAGGAAAGGAAGAGAAGGGAGAAAAGGAAATTTCAAGAGGAATAGAGACAGGAAATCAGATGCTACTCCTGAATCAAAGAAGAAGAAGGATCTCTCCCATATTCAGTGCTTTAGATGTGACAAGTATGGTCACTATGCTAGAGATTGTGCAACAAGACCAAAACAAAATACTTCTACTACGGATGTGGATGATGTCTCTCCTCAGAAGGAATCAAGACATAACTCAAGTGGATTTATATTCATCTCTGCCCTATCAAGCAATGTTCCAACTGACAGTAGCACATGGTTGATTGATAGTGGCGCTTCTAGGCACATTACAGGATATAGAGAGCATCTTTTAGATTTGGTGGAAAGAGAAACCAACATTCAAGTAATAATCGGAGATGATGCTTGCTATTCAGTGAAAGGTGCTAGAGCCACCTCTCTTCACCTAGATTCCAGCATCCCTCTTCATTTGAGTGATGTCTTGTTCATACCAGGTATCAAGAGGAACCTTGTGTCAATTTCAGCTTTGGAGGACAAAGGATATCAAGTTGCATTTTCTGAGGGAAAGTTCTTGCTTGGCTGAAGAACTCTAGCATCAAAACAGCCCGAGTGATTGGTGTTTGTCAAGAGAGTCTATATAGACTTTCCATTTGACCAATTCAAGCATTGTTGCATGATTCCACCAGTTCAAGCAAGCTTTGGCATAGAAGGCTTGCTCACCTTCATTTCAAAGCTCTTCCATCCATGGAGAAGATGGTTACTGGCCTTCCGAAACTCAGTTAGGAGCATGACAGTACATGTAAAGGATGTGCATTGGGTAAGAATACTAAGGGTCCTTTTCATAGTAGTGAAAATAGATCAAAATGTATTCTAGATCTTGTTCATTCTGATTTGTGTGGTCAAATGTATGTTGCATCCTTGAGTGGTTTTTGGTATTTTGTAATTTTCATTGATGACTATTCTAGAAAGACTTGGATTTACTTTTTGAAGTCTAAGGAGTCTGAGGAAGTACTTGAGAAATTCAAAGAATTTAAGGCTCAAGTAGAGAATTTGTCCGGAAAGAGGATCAAGGTTCTGAGATCTAATAACAAAGGAGAATACACCTCTGGAGGCTTTCATAACTTCTATATTGAGGCAAGGATTAAAAGGGAGTTTTGTGTTCCTTACAATCCACACCAAAACGGAGTTGCAGAAAGGAAGAATAGATCCATAGTTGAGGCAGCCAAAGCTATGATCCATGATCAAGACTTGCAAACCTTCCTTTGGGAAAAAGCATCCAGAACTGCAGTGTATGTTCAGAATCGGAGCCCTCATCGAATATTGGAAAATATGACTCCCAAAGAAGCATTTATAGGTGTGAAACCTAAGGTTAGTCATTCAAGAATCTTTGGCTGTCCTGTTTATATTCATGTGCCTAAAGATAAGAGATCTAAGTTATAACCATTTGGCAAGAAAGGAATATTTGTGGGTTACAGTGAATCTTCAAAAGCCTACAGGATTTACATTCCAGGACAGAAACAAATAGAGATCAGCAGGGATGTCTCTTCTGAAGAAGATGTTGCATTCAAAAAATCTAAAGGTTCATACATGGAGATAGATAATGAAGACCAGGAAACTCCTCAAGACATGGATGTTGATCATACCCCTAAGATTCAAAGGGAGTCTACTGAACCAAAAGAGGATATTGATCCAGTTGAGCCTTTGGAACCAATTGATGGGCCAAGAGATAATGTCATAGGTCAAAAGAGACCTCTATGGGCTAGGCAAACAATGCAAGAGGCAGAAAAGTTTGCAGCTCCTAGAGGCACATTCATAGAAAGTAAAAGACCATAGAAGTTTCCAGGCTATGTAGCATTAATGAGTCATATCATTGAGTCTAAGCCTTCCAGTGTTGAGGAAGTATCAAGTCAGCAAGTATGGAGAGATGCTATGGCTGAAGAATATCAATCTATTATCAAGAATGATGTTTGGGACATTGTACCGAGACCTAAAGGAAAATCAGTTGTATCTTCCAAATGGCTTTTCAAGATCAAGCATGCAGCTGATGGAAGCATTGAGAAGTACAAAGCTAGATTTGTGGCTAAAGGATTCTCTCAGAAAGAGGGAATAGATTATGAAGAAACTTTTGCTCCGATTGCTCGTTATACATCCATCAAGACTATTATTGCTATTGCAGCAGCTAAGGGATGGAAGCTACATCAAATGGACGTGAAGATAGCATTCCTTAATGGCGTGATTGAAGGAGTATACATTGAGCAACCTGATGGCTTTTTGATTCATGGGAAGGAGTCTCATGTTTGTAGATTGAAGAAGGCTTTGTATGGCCTTAAGCAGGCTCCCCGTGCTTGGTATGAGAGGATTGATCAATACTTGATGAGCTTGGGTTTCTCCAAGAATGATGCTGATTCAAATCTTTACTTCAAGGTAGTTGATGGAGAGGTTCTAATCTTGGTTCTATATGTTGATGATCTATTTCTTACTGGAGCAAAATATCTCATTGTCAAATGCAAGGAGTTAGCTTCAGAATTTGAGATGAAGGATTTAGGCTTTATGCATTACTTTCTAGCATAGGAAGTATGGTAGAGACCCAATGAGATTATTCTGAGTCAAGGGAAATATACTATAGATATCTTGAAGAGATTTGGAATGTTGGATTGCAAATCTATGTCTACACCAATGGAAACAAATTTAAAGAAGTTAAGTAAGTCTACAGCTAGTTCATATCTAGTAGACCCTACCATGTACAGGCAGTTGATTGGATCATTGATGTATCTAGTCAATACTAGACCAGACATTTGCTATGCAGTAAGTGCCCTCAATTAGTTCATGTGTGAACCAAGGCAAATTCATCTAGTTACAGCTAAGCATATCTTGAGATACTTGCGTGGCACAGTTGGATATAGCCTGCGATATACTTCCAGTGTAAATCTAAAGTTGCAAGGCTATTCTGATTCTGATTGGGTCGGGAGTGTAGCTGATCAGAAGAGCACCTCTAGATGTTGCTTTAGCTTGGGGTCTGCGATGATTTCTTGGTGTAGTCAATGGCACTAAATATTGCAGAGGTGGAATATATTGCAGCATGTGTAGCAACTCGAGAAGCAGTGTGGCTTCGGAAGCTCCTTGCAGGATTGTTTGGACAATCATTGGAGCCAACTGTTATTCATTGTGACAATCAAAGCTGTGTGAAGCTATCTGTCAATCTAGTGTTTCATGACAAAACAAAACATGATGAGATCAAATACCATTACATCAAAGATATGGTACTAAGGAAAGCTATTCAGTTGAGATATATTTGTACTAATGAATATTCTCACCAAGCCTCTCTCCAAAGTGAAGCTTGTGCATTTTCGAAACAAGCTTGGAGTTGTGGAGAATGAAGCCCTTGTTGAGAGGGAGGCTCAATATTAGTGATCTTTTGTGATTTGCCATAATGCATCTTTCTCTGTGACAGAGAAATTTGAGGTGAAAGCCCTTGTAAATGCATTTTTCTCTGAGACAAAGAAATTTGAGGTGAAAGCCCTTGTCCATCTCTGAGACAGATATGTGGTTCTTTCCACCCTCTAGGAGTAGCCGTGGTGAATGTCATGTTGAGAGACTCCATGACAACATCACGTTGAGAGACTCCGTGATGAATTCTTTGTACTTGTGTTTTCCCACTCATGGGAGTAGCCATAGTGGACATCATGTTGAGAGACTCCATGATGACATCACGTTGAGTGACTCCGTGATGGGCACTTGTGCACATGTTCCTTAACATACCTGGGTGTAGCCATGGTGGACGCCATGTTGGGTGACTCCATGACGATATCACGTTGAGTGACTCCATGATGAACTCTTTTCCACAAATGGGTGTAGCCATTATGGGTGTCATGCTGAGAGACTCCATGACATGGATACTTGGAAGGATTCCTCCCTAGCTAAGAGGGAGTGTTGATGATATAGCTTTGGGTCTCATCCTTCACCCGATTTAGTTGTTGACAAATGAACAAAGTCGTGGCTACTTGTTTATCTGTGTGCGTCCCAAGTGAAGCGGCACCCATTGTAATTTATATCTTATTCATTTGATGCCGACCCTTGTGAAAGGGTGTCTCATTACAAACAACATTTTATATTTTATTTATTTCAAATAAAGGCTGACCTAACAAAGTCACATGGGAGAAAGAGACATGATGTTTCAATAAGAGGCCGACTTCTTGTGTAAAGTCGTATTGCTTGGAAGAAGACATTTCATCTTGTATATATAGGGGCGCTGCTTTCTCTCTCGCATATTCATTCATTCGTCTAGTGTCAAGTGCACATAATTTTGAAGGAGTTCGATATCACAGCAGATCAATATATTGTTCTTCAAGGAGTTCGATATACTTCATTTGGTTGTATACTTGCATCAAGTGTGGTGCTATTATCTCTACTACAGATCAGCCTTGTGATTGGCCTCATTGTAAAGCATTTTGCTGCTATTCTATTCAATATATAAGTGATATTGTTGTTGGGTTTTACTCCCTCAAGAAGGAGGGTTTTCCCAAGGTATATGTTGTTTTAGATTATTTGAATTTGTGTTATTTCTGCTTAACTTAATTCTGATCCTAAAATTAACAAAAGGAAGAAATATATTATTTATTTTTGATGATCTTTAGTTTGCAAATTCCACTTGCATATTGTTTCACAAAACAAAACAACATGAGCAGCAATAGTGACAGTAATGAGCATGAAGAGATGGAAGAAAGAAATGAAAATCAAAATGTGTGAGTTACAAGCTCACTTGGGGGTTCATCGGGGTGTGGGAGTGCTATGGATGAAGGGGAGCAGCCACAAAATCCATTTGATTGCCCTTCCGAAGTTTTAAAACCTTATGCAAAAAGCCCCTCTAATTCAAAAAACATCTTCTTCAATTTGTGACAGCCCTAGACAAAGATGAAAAGAAAATTTCAAGAGGTACTTGAGTATGGTTGTGTCACATTTGTAAAACAGATTTGAGAGGGAACTACACAAGAGTATTGTCATCTATTGGGCTATACAAGACAAGAGGTGAAGGTTTGTAAAGATAAAAAGGAGGATGAGAAGGTAGAGGTTCATAGATTGCATATGGATGAGGAATCAAAGTCTAAGGGTTTGCCAATGCCAACACATTCCACACAATCAACTATACATATGCCCTCTATGGTTGTTGGTGGTAGTGGTAGTGGTGATGTTTCCACAAGAGGAAAGAGGAAGACTATTGCTAGCGAGAGGACTGGGACAATTGCAAGTTTGTTCAAAGTGTAGGCACAAGATGTGGTAGAGTCTTCCATTGCCAAATTTTCCTATGCCCATGCCATCTCATTCCATGTAGCATGTTCTCCTTACTTAAAACAAATGTTCAAAGACGTAACTTTTGTTGGCTGCCATTCAGCCCCCCTAGAAAACATAAGCTACTCACTACTCTCCTTGAAAAAGAATGTTCCAACGTAAGTTTGGTGATGGAGGGCATGAGACAAAGTTGGATTAGAACAGGCTGCTCTATGGTCATGGATGGGTGGACCAATATTAGACATCGACCACTCATCAACATTATAGTCAAATGTTCAACCGGCTCTTATTTTCATAGAGCTATTGATTGTTTTGGGAAGCGCAAGGATACAAAATTCCAATTTCATATTTTGAGAGATGCCATAGAGGAAGTTGGGGCCTCAAATGTTGTACAAGTGGTCATTGATTTGGCATGTGTGCAAATTAGCTAGCATGATGGTGGAGGGTGCTTACAAGCACATATTTTGGACCCCATGCTTTGTTCATGTGTTGAACAACATATTTAAAGACTTAGGGAAGATAGATTGGGTGCAACAGGTGGTGATAAAAGCTAGAGATATTCAGATGTTTATTTGCAACCACCACACCTCACTCTCTTTAGGACATTTTCAAAGAAAGAATTCCTCAAACCTATCGAGACAAGGTATGCCAATTATTTTATTCTGCTGGAGAGGATGTTTGAGGTGAAGAGGCTCTACAGTTGATGATGCTTAATTTAGAGTGGAGTAGATGGTCTACTGCAAACATTTCAGAAGGAAAAAACATTAAACAAAAAAAATTCACGATGATTGGTGGTTCATTGTGAGGTAATAAATTATTGATTTTAATAACTTGTTGATTTTATTAATAAATTTATAATTTGATTGCTGATTTTAGTTTTACTATTAAATTTCTAATTCTAATTTTCTAACTTGTCTTTTCTCAATTTTTTGTTTGCAAATTTATTTGCTCCATCTCACCTGTTTTAGATGTCATTAGATATGTTGATACAAACTCTCCTAGTCTTGGAGAGATTTATGAGACATTTGACAGCATGCTTGGAAAAATAAAGCAAGCAATTTGTAATAGGGATACTAATTTGGGATTATATGAGCAACATATTAAGCCCATTGTGATGCAATGGTGGAACACTATGAACAACCTACTTTGTTTGGCAGCCTTTGCTCTAAATCCAAATGGTATGCACTAAAGGCTAGAAAGGTCGGTAGGTTGGCACCTTGTGATGATGAAGAGATGAAAGAAGATTAATGGAGGCCCATTCAAAAGATGTATTCAATTGAGGAGTTGAGTTTACTTCGCACACAATGGCTTGCCTTTACTAATCTTTGTTGTCCAACATTCAACAAACCAAAGGCAAAGATAGATAGAGCTACATTAGCTCAAACTGATCCTATTGGATGGTGGACATGGCATGGCAAGGATACACCAAAGCTGAGGATGCTCGTTATTCGCCTCCTTTCATAGGTTGCTAGTTCCTGTGCTACAAAGAGGAATTGGTCCACATACAGCTTCACACACCATATCAAGAGGAATAGGCTGACCTCTAATCCTAAAATTCATATATAGCTTCCTATTTAAGAAATTCTAAGCTAAATTAACAATAAGCTTCACATCGGGATACATTAATTACAATCCCTAACTATTTGCCCTAATTACACCCACACAATTAGAGGCCCACCATTAGTAATCATAATCCAATTAGCAAAGCAACCACTTTAATATACAATGAGAAACATAATTCCATTGATAATATAGGTAAAAATTACTCATAATACTTAAGGACTATCTCACATTTACTCTAACTATTGTTCTTTTTATTCTTGTCACATCCATAATTTCATTCATGACTTGACTTGAACTGAAATCCAAGCTCATACACAATAACTTATTATATACATCAATATACAAGATAATATCTTCTCTCTATAGAGTTATCATATAAATAAATCTCCAATTCCCTGGTGACCTCGTGTCACTATGAACACAATGTCCCTTTGTCTTCATTGGGATGACCATGCTTGGATTCTACATGCATGTTAGCACTTGAGCAACAATCACAAGACATGATATAAATAGACAACAAATTAACATCTCTCTACAACAAAAATTTTAGTTGGCATCCTACTTACCCAAGGAAAACTAGCAATAAGATATACCACCCTCACAACAAGTGCCCATCCTACAAGAGGGTAGTGGATAAGAGTAAACAAGTAACCATGGATCCAATGAGCCTCATGCAGAATTCAGGCTCTCGCAACCACTTAGCATGTAGCTCCTCATCTCAAAGTCATTTAACCCATAGATAAATACAAAAATGAACCAACTAAACAAACACACAAACAAAGAAGAAAAGAAGAGAACACCCTCTTTTCTCTCTACCCCTTGTTACTTTACAGAGCTTTCGCCTTCAATTTCTAGAGACATCTGGTGTCTCTTCAAAATTTAATATCTCAAGGAAATTTATTATTGTGTAACTATTCTCAATTCCTTGCATTACACAACCTTAATTTCTAAGCGGACACTTTTATTAATTCTCTACCTCTAGTGCAAAATTACAGCATTGCTCGACATTCTACCATTCTCACAATCCAATATAAGTTTCATTGACTCCTTGCCCATCCTCCACTTTTCTTTGGCTTTTGTTCCTAATTAATCATTTTTTATTACATCCTACTAATCATGGTTCAGTATTTCATACAACCGAATATAGTTTCTATCATGCTTTTGTTGTAGAATTAAGTGTCCACCTTGACTTGTAATAGATCACCATACAAGCTCTACTGAGCTAGTTTACCACTCTATTACCTCCATGTAGACAAGGTACCCTCTTCTACTTTGATTGGCTTTGCACACTCGATTACCAATTAGTCACGGCATCAAATAAAACCAATATTATAGCTCAACATGACTTTCTTGGCTAATTCATAAATATTCAGACCTTTATCTGAATCATATAAAGCTGAATTCATAAGTCTTAAGATTAATTCAACACGAAATTAACAATGTCTATGACCATCCAACTAATCCATTTTATTTCTCAAGCTCTTTATTTTATCACATAATCCAAGTATTCATCCATAACCCTTAAAACGTCATGTATTCAGTGGCATCAACCAAAAGAATAAACCTGTGATTCTCAATTAGAATCTCAAATGTTGAGGGGGTAACAAGTTGCTGCAGAAAAGTGATGACATTCTTCGTATTTCCTTTATTTAATTAATATTATTTCTTCATATGAATCAAAGCTTTCTCCCATAGGCCAATTCATGCAAGTGTTTACTTCACTTGTTATTGTATGCTTGTCTTCTCCGATCATAACTCTACACGATTGGGGTACCCATCAAAATGAATTTTGGTCCTTTTACAAAGGTGTCACACTACATGTGACTTCTTGAATTGGTTTGTTTGTCTTTCTATAGGTGTGTTTTTTATTCCTTTTTTCTTATTTCTCTCATTCTCTATTCAAGTACTTTTTTCTAGGATTATGTAGTTCATTCCGCGTCATCCAAATGTACATAGCCTAGAAGGTTATTGTTGAATCTCAAAAATGTTTCCTTTGGGAATCTAGCATGGACTCATTTTCGCATGTGAAGGTAGTTATAATGTGTGAGCTATATCATTTTCTTTCTCAAGTATTTGTAAGGTCCAACACCTTGGGGAGAGACTACTACATCTTCCTATCAATAGAGTTTTTTATTTATTCATAGGTCTTTAATTACTAATTTATAATTATCTTCTCAAAAAGAATCTTGGAAATCAACTTAACTACAATACCTAAGGCTCTAAACAAGCATACATAGATCATTTAGTCAATGGCATCAACCAATAGAATGAATTATGGGTACCCTTAAAACATCATTTATTCAATAGCATCCACAACTTCACTTGTTATTGAATGCTTGTCTTCTCCAATCATTACTCTACATGCTTGGGGTACCCATTAAATGAAATGTGGTCCTTTTCCACCATATTAAATGTGACTTCTTGAATTGGTTTGTTTGTTTATTCTACAAGTGTATTTTATTCGTTTTTTCTTATTTTTCTCAATCTCTATTCAAGTACTTTTTTGCAAGATTGTGTAGTCCATTCCACTTCATCCACATGTACATAACCTAGAAGGTTATTGTCAAATCTCAAAAGTGGTTTCTTTAGAAATCTAGTAAGGATGCATTTTGACATGTGATGGTAGTTATAACGTATAAGCTATATCATTTTCTTTCTCAAATATTTGTAAGGTTCAAAACCTTGGGGAGAGACCAATAAATATTCCTATCTGTAGAGTTATTTTATTTACCCGTAGATCTTTAATCACTAATTTAAAATTATCTTCTCTAAAAGAACCTTGGAAATCAACTAAAAGACAATACTTACAACTTTTAATGAGCATTCATATGTGTAGAGAGTAAGTCAAATATTGGCAGACATCTTGAAGCTACACATAGCAACAAAATAATCCTTTGTGCCAAAAAATGTAAGTCAAATAGTGGCTGACAACTTCGGGCTATACATAGCAACAAAACAATCCTTTGTGCTAGATGCTAGAAAAACTATCATTTGTGGTATAAAATGCCACTAAGATTAGACCATTCATAATGACATAAATTCAATATGCTCAACAATTAGTATAAATCTCCAAAATTTCTAGTGTTACAAGGGCATGTCCCGAGGTTTTTTTAACCCAAAACATGGGCAAGGGTGGCAAGACAAGATATGTTCCCTTCCATCCCTACTAATGCCACCAAGAATTTTTTCATTGGAGGGAAGATCCCTAGGGGCCACCCTCTCTATAAGGAGAGTTTGGGAACACCCTACCATCCCCAAGACTATCTAGAAAATTTGTTAATCAGATAACAAGTTGTGCTTACAGATTCCACCTAGAATCTTTTATCCAAGCTAGCTCCACCAAGCATACTCCTAGCTCTATCCATCGCCTTAGTCATCCTCTCTACAACTCCAATATGCTAAGGGGTGTATAAATTTACATACACCTCTAAATGCCATGTTCCCTACAAAAGTTGTCAAACTCTATTTACAAAACTCCACCATTACTCGTCCTCAACACCTTGATCTTCTTTTTGTCTAGTTCTCTATAAGAGCTTTTAACTCTTAACTTAAGAAAACTTTTGATTTTTTCCTTAGGCCTACATTGTCCTAAAGAAGTCATCAATGAAAAAAACATAATACAAGAATGATCCTGGTGAAGGTATATCAACAAGACCAAATACACCACCATGAATTAAATCCAAAATCTCTAAAGATCTAGCAAAACTCGAGTAACATGATTTTGCTTTCCATACGAACAATGTTCACAAAGGTCAAAATCTAGAGAACAATCAATTAGCCCCTCTACTAAGTTCTTAGATTTCAAGGCCCTAAGGACGTTCTCACCAATATGACTCGTACACTCATGCTACAACATAGTCATTTCTACAAGAAGTTTGTAATTCCTTGGAACCAAGAACCTCAAAACTATTATATTCTACAGTGCTCACATCAAGGAAATATAGGGTTCTAGAACAAAATCCCTTCGCCAATGCATGGCTCCACAAATCATTTTGCATCCTTGCTAAAGACCACGTACACACCCATGTTATTCCTTTTGTTTACCAAAAAAAATTTCCTTGCCAAAACTAGGTCGGTATTGGCATAGTGTGATAGTTAAATTGTGGTGTTGTGGTTCTTAACACCAAGGTTCAAATGTTGGGGAATTATTGTTGAGCATTTATGTTGGGGATGAGGTCCCCCATTTGTGACGTCACCGATTCATAGCTCTAGGTTAGAAGGTTTAGCCCTCCCCAAAAAAAATCCTCACCAAACCTCGAATGTGTAAAACGCTAAAAGGGATTTAGTCCTCCCATCTCCAAAAGCAAATACGACTCTACCACAACCAATGATCTTGAGAGTTGAGTTGTCTCTCAAATAAACCTTCTTGTTATCAATGTTCTCATAATTAGAAAACCACTCTCTAAGGGGAATCTTGTGGAAGGAAGCTCTCAATTCAACCACACATCATCACACGCATGTGTAGCTCTTCAATCAAGGCTCTTGAGTCTAAATCATCATCAAATTCTTCCTTGTGTTGGCATTGGCATTGTTTGTCATTGATGTCAAAGGTTGAGTTGTACGTTGATGGTTAGATTGTTCATGCAGAGACATCAAAGGTTGATGGCTAGATCATGCAGAGAATCAATTTGTTGATCATATCTTTATGGTTGGATCTCCTTATAGTATTCATGGTTTCATGGTGTTGATGCATTCCATGGTGCATTCATTTCAACGTGTTGATGCAAGGTGTTTAGTTGATATGCGTCTTTGATGCAAGATGAAAAGGAACTTGCCATTTGCTATGATGGTTTGTTGGTATTAGTGCAAAGGAAAGATGATGTTGATGCAACTTTATGATATTGTTCAATCAGGATTGATGCCTTTCTTGATTATCCTTGATGGTTTCAAATGTATTGTTTATGAATCTCAGTCAAAGCTTGTGTTGATACTACATGCAAAGGGTTGCTTCATTACAAGAGTTTCAAAGGCTTAATGAGGATGGAGTAACATGGTGACTATCTCAAGGTATATTGATTGATGTGAAATTCCTATATCTCATAACCTAAAACAGTGAGCTTAACCCTAACACTAAGTCCTAAAGACCTAGGGTTTCATGTGTTGTGAAAGTTTTTCAAAGCATAATGCAATTTATGTTCTATTTGTTTGGTGACTTGCTATAGCAAGTTAAGGGTCACTTAAAAGATCGCTTAAAGGGTTTAATAGACATTCCTTACCAACCCCTACTCCTTGGCCTTACCAATCTAGCAGGTAGAAGACTTATGTTTTAAATATCAATGGCTATTGTTTAAAATATTAACTTGGTGGGAGCACATAATCAAAGGCTCAGATTTAAATTTACACAACAGCTATTCCCCGATGAATGTATTTTGACAGGCAATTGGAGGTCAGCGACGTCGTTTCAGTTACACGGTTTTGTAACTGTCCCTTGAAGCAACAATGGAAAGAGAAACTCGTGAATGGTATTGAGTGAATTGAACTGCAGAGAGAGACTTGGGTGTAATTAGGATGGAAGGCAGTGTTATGATGTTTTTATGAAAATATATTAGTAAAGAAAGTGTAAAGAGATGCTAAAATCATACTACCACAGTTGAGAAACTTTGATTGATTTGTCAATTGAGTTTATTCCTTTCATGGTGGAATGTGACTCAAAGAAAAAGGGTCTGTATAAGATGACTATAACGCACTGAAGTTTATCTCATCAGTTTCTGTGTGTGTCAAGGGTATAGAGAAGGAGTTTTTGAACAACAGATATCTTTCAAATGTAATCTCTTCTCTGCACAGACCTATGTGATCTGAGAATGATTTTTGAATTTGAGGGGAGCCCTATGTGATCTGAGAATGATTTTTGAATTTGAGGGGAGCAACAGTGTGCATATGCTCTGAACGAGAAGATGTATAAGGAGTTGTTTATTTAAGTAAGGTTTGTCATTGTAAGAGAAAGTCACTGTCTTATATTTTCTTGTCATTCAAAGAAATAGTGATAGAGTAGTGGAGTGGTTTGAAACAGAGTAGTCCTTTGTGTTTATTCCTTCTAAAACTGTGAAAAGTGGTGTATAGTTGTCAGTGAGACAGGTTGTTAATCTAATACCAGTGAGGGGTTTGTCAGTGAGACATTAAATGTAACCAGTGAGGTTTTTGTTTTGCCAATGAGGCAGTTTGTCAGTGAGACATTAAATGTAACCAGTGAGGTTTAAATTTGCCAGTGAGGCTTAATGAAGTGAATTTTCGAGTGATTTTTTAGCCCTTTTAGGGTTTTCCACTCATAATCTCTATGTTATGACTTCTCTTGATTGTTTTTCAATTTGGGTTTGATAAGTCATTCTTGTTCAAGTATCTTGTTCTAATTCATATGATTGTGATTCACTCAACATTGAATATCTATGATGTTTGAAGTGATCTAAATGGTTTTACATGCATAATCCAAGTGAGTTATTTAATAAGATTTGATTTGTAATTTAACCACTGATTCACCCCCCCACGTCCCCGCCCACCCACTCTCAATGGTCTTGTACTCCAACACCTTGGCCTTCTTTTCATTATAGTCCTACTTTATGTGGCTAGTTTTGCCATAATTCCAAGTTCCAACACTTGACCTTAGATTTTCCAAGAGACTTGGATCTCCCCTTAGATTAAGATCTCTTGTCCTTCTTTCCTTTGTACTTTGAAAAAACCACTAACGACCACGACATCCCTAATAGATTCTAATATTTTTTGTCTCGTCTCCTCTAACAATAACGCACCAACCAACTCATCAACTTTGAGATAGTGCTACTAGCCACCATAACCAAGTTGTCCCATGGATCTCACAAAGAACATGAAGATACACCAACCTTTCTCATCCATTTTCACATCCACAAATGCCAAATGGCTCACCACATAAGGCATTCAAGTACTCTATCATAGAGTTGCCATCATTCATCCTCAACAAATATAGCTTCTTTCATAGAAAAGGCTTGTTCACAATGGATTTTGTCTAATACGAATTCCCTAACTTTGTTTATAGGTTCTGAGAGGTAGCTTCTCTTGATGCATTCAAAGCACTAAATATAAAGGCAAAGCCAAACCAAGCTTTTTGCCTTCCAATCAAGCACTACTCAATCTTCATACTTCATGCCTAAGGGTTTCTAATCAAAAACTGTAGCCCACAAGTTTCTATCAACAAGAAGGTCCTCCATCTTTAACTTCCAAAGCTCAAAGTTAGTGTCTTCAAATTTCTTGACCTCCTTGAATGTATCTACCATCTCTATTCTTAAAAAAACAAGGTCACACTGGAAAAGCTCCCACTCAAGCAAGGATTAACACAACCATCTACTCCTACAAATCCAACATGTCAGCCAAGCTCTTATTCCAAATGAAAGGCAATATGATTGATTCCTACTTAATCCATCGAGAGAAACAATGCAAGTAAACTAGATCTTAAACAATTTCATCAATGAACATAAGATATACCTTGGGAAAACCCTTGTAAGGGAATATCCCAGCCTCCAAAGCACACCCAAATGTATTAATTTTTAAATAAGGTTACAATATGCTCTCTGAGATGCAACGCTTCAATGGACATCAACACTCTATAGCTAGAACACTTTAGGCAACATAGCATTGTATAAAACTAGACATACAATCTCCATACCAAGCCCTCAACATATAGGTCAAGGAGACCTAGGAAACTGCCAATGGATTCCCAAAACTATGAGGCAACATATAGCCAAATTGGTCCAACATTGGCCCATGCAGCCCTTCAAAGAGTAACTCCTCCCACAATAGAAAGTAAGTCCCAAATTGACTATTTGATCCCTATCCAAGGAAGTCCAATGTAACTCCCATGCACTTCAAAATGAGGCAAAAATTACACTTACACACTTTTTATAGAGAACTATTTTAAAAGATTTAGCTGGTCAAAGATGCTACTCATTATCCAACTTGTAACCCCCTATTTAATGACTTCTTACAACTGCTACAGTGGGGCATTTTTTCCATGTGAACAATTTTTTTTACAATACTTTACAAATATTAAATAAGTGTGACAACATTAGCACTAGTACTTGCAAGGTGTACAACACCTAATCCTAACAAGGTACAAGTGCCTTTCTGGGTCCAGTTAATGGGAAAGCACTACAGAATGATCATGACTTTTACTGGTTTTTTTAATGTTTTCAGAATTTGGAAATGGTTGGAAGCTACAGTTCATGGTCATTTGACCATAGATTAATTTTTATTCGTTGCTTTGTTCCCCACTGTCACTCGACTCTCATGCATATCTAATCTACAATAATCTTAATATTATCTATGGATCTCACTATCATGAAGTATTAGATTATTACATTTTATAGTAACAATGCCCCTTTATAAAAATTAAAAATGAACACTCCTTTAGAAGATTCATATTTTCTAAGAATCATTTCTTCCCCATTGTTGATTAACGTTCATCTATCAATCTGTAAGTTGAAGAAAGCATTCCTATTAAAATAAAAAGAGATATCCTTTGGTCATGGCATCCAAACAGGAAACTTGTCAAGATGAATTTACAAATTAAAATAATTACACTATTGATTATAATAATTAAATAGAAATACCTTCATATTTTTTCTATAAACTTGGTGAAGCTTCAATCCTCACTATCTGTGGCTCAAGATAAACTCCTTAAAAATCCTGAAACAAGGTTCTAGGTCTGAGTCCTTACTGGTCAATACCTCAGAAGACGAACTAACCCAACCTAATCAGGAATGTCTTGACTTGAAAGAGAAAAACAACACTAACAACTGATTAAACCAAAATAGATAAAAACTACTTTTGGTTTCACACTCAAATTCCTAAAAATTGGGTTAACATCGGCCCCTTTTTCTTTAGGATGAAAAACCCTGATAAACCCTCTTTTATGAAAAATAAAAAAGTTTTACCAGAAAACAAAAACTATAAAAATTCACAAAATCTTGCCAGTAAAATGTAAACAAACAAAAGTAAAAACTTATCTAGCACAGGAAAAAAAATCTTCCCCAAAACAAAAACCGGAAGCACGCCAAACCCATTGGCCAAGTAAACATATTCGTAACAACCCAAAAATCTCAATATGTGATGCAAAATCAAAGAGATGAAATTTTAAAACAAGAATGAAATGCAGAAACAAAGAAATGAAGTTTTAATACAAACAATGAAATGCAAAAATAAAGAGATGGTTGTTGGCAGGTCTTTTGACAACCCAACTTGGGTGGAACTGGTTTGTTCCGTCTTGAAAAGGAGTGAACTCCTCTAAGGTTAAGAGTACGTGGTTAACCAATTTATGCTTATATCCAGACTCCCTGTAAACCTGTTTCCTTATTAGGTGGAACTGGTTCCTCCCTCTTGAAAAGAAATCAACTAAGTTGATATGTTAAAGGCCCATTAACAATGGTTTTTCAATACACACATTGAAATGCACAAACAGAGAGATAGTTTTTTCATTCAGAAAAAAAAAATTAATGCAATGAAAAAGACAGAGAAATGAAATTAAATTTAAATTGACCGAACCACTAATCATATGAAATTTGTTAGCCTTTAAATGGGGGGTAGAACAGAAAAGAGGATTAAGAATAAGGAATTGGTGTTTACCTTTTTATTTCTGCTGAAGAAGAAACAATGTAATGTGATGGCCCCTGGCTTGGTTATGGAGACCAAAAAAATTGAAAATAGTTTGATCTAGATAAACCTCAGGAAAAAATTAGGCGGACAAATTTAGAAAATGCTAGTAAATTCCGGAGAGAGGCAAAAGTCCTCCCACGGATGAAAATTCCTGATTGTCATGCTTCTCTTTGTCGTGTTTATGCTTAAATATGCCTCATGTATTGGCTTAACATTCCATTAGTGATTAGAAGCGTGTTGTTTTTGGCTTTTTATTTATTATTGATAATTTTCGGCTTAAAAAACCACCAACCTGGCAGATGTGGAAAATCTGGTTTTTTCTGGTTTTTTTTAAGATTTGGGAGAAAATCAAACCGTACGACGAAGGGGGATCTCACCAAATACAGTTGTGTGTTAAACGTGAGAATATGAACTTTATTTTCTTTCGATTTTAAATGCATTCACCGACTTCAGGGAATCTAGGATATCTAAATAGTTGTGGAACATGTCAAGATGTTTCATGACATCTCAACTCTTTATTTTAACTTGGAGATCAAGCAACATATTGGTGTCATAGTGGTATCTATTTATGAAGGTTTGTAATAATAGTATTTGGTTTTGCAATCCATAAATGTATTATAATTAGTATATATATTTTTAAGATAATCTATATAAAATATGTTGGAAGATAATCAAATAAATTTAAAATAAATAAAATTTTGGAAAAACAAAAATAATTGCAATTAAACAATGAAAATAGAGTGTTGTATATTGTCCGTTTTAAACAATCAAATTAAAAATCATTGCACATGAAAATAGAATGTAGAGTTTTGTTTTTCTTTCATGAAAATATGTCATGTTGGCATTGTACATCTATCGACGAAATAAATTAGTTTCGAAGTTAGTTTGATAGTATTTCAAAAGTAAAGGTATAACTGTCAGAAAGTTGAATTTTTCAAGTTCAATGTATACTGATTTTATAAGGACGATGAATATATAAATTGTTAAAATTAAGTTTATCTTCATGTTTTATGCCTACTGGGTACAACTATGACTAGCATAATTGAAGTTGAGTTTGTTCCTTGGAATAAATATTTGTTAAATATCGATGAACAAGTGGTTCTGTTGTAAAGAATTTTCATAGATTGATTAGTTTGTTTTGAGTTTCATAGCTAGATCTCTAGTAGCATAGCTAAATTGTGTTAATTTAAATCATATTTTGAGATGTTATTAGAGGATTTGAGATTAACTAGAATCGTTGTTTGGAAGTGTAATCACAACACAAGATAATCTAGGATACAGGTAGACAAAAGAGAAATTTCAACTTAAGGCGTTGTAATCCAATTAGTAAGGATGAAGTGTGTCAAGTCATTTACCAAGGTACAAATTCTTTGAGGTATAATGAGGGCCATATTCATCTCCAAGTGACTTTGATAGAATGGATCCTCTTAGTCATGACAACTTAAGCAAAGGAGATTTCTTGTATAGTTAGACACTTACTCGGTTGTTATAATTAGCTACTTAAGCATAAAGATAGCAAATCTAGGTAATAAGGTTGTGTCGTGGCTTTTAATTATTAACATGATCTTAAGAATCCTTCACATCTTCATCTTCAGTTGTGTGCTATTTTTTTCTTGATCAATCCACTCATTTGTATAAACAATAAAACTCATTTCAAAATGACTCGCTAAAGTTCGTCAATCTACTTTATACTAAAAAATTTATACTCAACTATGCATAACTATTGGCATACCTATTGCACATTAAAATACAATTATTAATTTAAAATAGATTAATTAATTAAAAATGAGTATAAATGTTAACTATAATTGATATGTAAATAACAAATATATAAAAATATACAAAATAATATCAGTGTGTATCAAATAAATTATATCCATTTCAATTCCAAATTCATTAAATTCAAATATACACATGAACTCACGTCTTTATCTAAATTAATTTGAATTATCACCTATTGCATTACATTCTTTTATGTATTTAGTTACATATTCTCAATTCTTTTATGATTTCTCTTTTCTAATTAGAAAATGTTGTAAGAAGTCAAGTACACAGTCAGATTTCACATGTGACATCTTGTGGATCTTCCTATTTGAAGGTAACGTACTTGACATGATTTAGCATAAAAGATTGTTATACACTCAAATTTGTATTAAGTATATAATGTTAATATTGTATAAACATATATTTCACTACAAAGTAAGTTATCACGCATAGAATATTAGTCCTAGATATGAAGGGTTATATATCATCATCAATCACATCCAATATCTTGATTTGTTGAATGATTTACTTAGTTGTGAGGAATTAACAAATTTTAGATCATTAATAAGTAAAACTCTACTACTTTGACAAAGCTCGTTATTGCAAGTCTTGAATAACATAAAGAATGCAATAACAAGTAAAAAAAATAACCAATAGAAATGTCAATAATTCTTCTTATTATTTTTTTATTTTTGTTTAAAAATATTACATGTTTACTTTACCAAAACATATTATTTAAGATATAAAAAATTTATAACATATAGTTGATTCAAAAGTACAATTGATTATAACTAGTTAAACAATACTAATTGCAATAGTATCTACTAAAGAAAAAAATATACTAATATAATAGAGTTTTTTAACTAGTTATTATTATTTGTACTTAAGAACAAACTATATGTTAGAATTTTTTTCTATTCAAATAAAAAAATTGTGAAGTTAAGATGCATACTTCTTCATTAAAAATATTTATAAAATAATTTATTAACAATTTGATTGGTTCGTTTCATCTACCTCTTATTATAACCTTCACATAAATTAAAAATAACAATAATGATCATAATACAAGTAAAAACATGCATTATTATTTAAGCCTACATACTATTTGTAAAAATATACTAAACCTATTGCCAAACAAAATTATTATTATTTAAGCAAGTATTATCATGTATAAGTTTAAAAATTAAAATAAAAATAGCTCCCATGATGTTAAATTCTTCTGCACTACCGAACCTCTATGTGTTCAAGGTTCTTGAAAAGCAATTTGCCTAACTTTGTGTGGATGATCCACTGTAAGGCTTCATTACTTCCGACTCCCCCAACATTATGGTGAATAAGGGATCTATATGCCATTTTCGACAAGGATCACGTGTTACTTCGTTGGTTATTCCATGCCCTAACTTAGATCATTGTCACCTATCCTTCGACCCAAATCGCATCCAAGAATCCATTTTCTAGCTCCAATCATGTTGTGCCAGTATTTGATTAGATTTCTCCTTCAATGCCACCAAAGTCTACTTTGGAGTCTTTGTAGAGGGGGAAACCCAAACCCCTCATCTATGATACCAAATCTCTTATTCTTATTTTTTAGGAGGGCTTAAAAATGAATTTTTAGAGTGGCAAAGGTTTTTTACTAAACATAGCTTAATCAGTAGATTTAACCATGTGTGGCTTGCTCTTCCAAACCTACACAAATGGATCACTGATACCCGAATGCCTCTACTAAATGGCTTGCTAGAAATATACCCCTACTCTCATGGTTTTTTATTGTTGTTTTTCTATTTTGAAAAAGATGGATATGATATTCTTCGTAAAAAATATTGGATTTAGGGTCAAGATGTCCTCATGCTCAAACTATGGCATCCTAATTTTAATCCATCAATTGAACCTTTCATGATTAAATCTATGTGGAATCATCTTTCAAACCTCCTGCTCCAATTTTAGTTTGACACTTGTTTCAAGGTCATTGGCAATACTCTTAGTTGTTTATTGGCGGTTGATCATGACACTACATATTTCACACACACAAATTTTGCACACATTCTTGTAAATCTTGATACTTCAAGGGCTCTTCCTTTAGACATCACTTTTAAAGTTGTAGAGCACAGTTGGTCTCAAACATTGGACTATGAAAGCTTTCTCTTTTGATGCTATCAATGTTTCACTACAAAACATATTGATGCAGAATGCCCCCATTCCAAACTCAATGGTAGCTACCAAGCCACGTGGTGGAAAGATGCACAGTCGCAAAATTATACCATCGATGGTCCTTTGGAGAATCCTATATCTCCCTCAACATTTGATCAAGTTGAAAATAGATGTTCTGAATAATCTTCAATGCTTGAGCTAACATCAAAGAAGCCCTTTCCAATTATTAAAGCGACTTTACAACCTCTTCAAAGTGATAAATTATAATTGATTGAGCCTTTTGATCCTACCAATGAGACTTATCCTCTTGTGGACGACCACAGTTCTGTAATAAATGAACAGTCTTCTTCACCCCTCTTTGAGTCCAAAAAGTGGTGCAAAGGAAAAAGAAAGAAAATTCCAAAAAAGATATTGTGTTCTATAATATGATTTTGTGATCTCATTCCAAAACTAGTATTAATGGCTCAAATCTAAACTATAATGCACCCTTTTAAGGGTTTGATGGACCTCTATTGGAGCCAATTTTTCTTAGCTCCTCTTGTTTGGAATTTTTGTTTTGGATTTTCCCCCTTGGTAGTACTTACCTATCAAAAAAGTATTACTATATAAAATATTTTAATAATTATTAAAAAAATGATAGATAAGTTGCTACTAAGGGGGTAGTGCCCATTTTATTAACTTCAAAAACAGGTAAATAAGAATGAAAGTTCATATATTGAAGACACATTTAACATTGATGTAATACAACTATAACATGATGAAACATATGTGTATATATATATAGACAATTAGCTAATGCGTCCACTTTTAGTTCAAGACTACAAAATTGATCTAACATAATTTGTATGATGAAAATTTCTAGTGACAATCACGGTGGATCTACTTGTAGAGAACCTGCAAAAATAATGAATGTAAGTAAATTAACTATATATTTTATGAGTCATGCAATAAAATTACAATAAATAAAGTTAGAAAAATAAATCTTAGAAATTCCTTACATTCAAGTGGTGCTTACCATAGGGAAAAATTTCTACTATTTTTTTCATAAGTTGAATGCACAAGTAGTGGTCACCAATGACATCTAGTGACATAAGAGGGTGGCTTAAGGGGAGATACATGAACCTTGACTCTAAGTCATGTGAGAAATTTATATATAATTAGGAGATGACTTAAAGGGAGGTAAGAGGATGGCTTAAGTGGAGTTAAGAGGATGGCTTGAGGGGACATGAGAAGATGGATTAAGGGTAGCTAAGAGGATGACTTAAGAGGTCTTAAGAGGATGGCTTAAGGGGAGATACGAGAGCCTTAACTCAAAGTATGTATCATATGAGAAAATTAATTCTATCCTTAGGAGATGGCTTAAGGGTAAGTAAGAGGATGGATTAAGGGGAGCTAAGAGGATGAATTAAGGGGACATGCAATCACTTCTAAACATTTTAGGGAATGACAATAAATTAATTAACTATATATTGACTATCAGTATGTAAATATATTTGACCAAATAACATCAAATCAACGTAATTAACAAGATAATTGATCAATGAAAAGCATACTTTCAATGAGATTCAATCTACAAGACTAAATGACTCGATTCAAAGCAATTGAACCTAATTATTATGTGAACCTCTTAATCCCATTGTGGATTGATGCATAATGAGTGGATGTGGATGTGGATTGCTCAGTTTTATGCATTATCCATTGATGTGCAAAAGCTTGCTTGAAAATAAGGGTTGATTCACAAAATATGCACTCAAATTGCTCAAAAATGAGTAATCAATTTGAGAAAATGACTTTGCTATGAAGATTGTGGATGAATTGATTGGAAATGTGCTTGGTATTTATAGATTTGAGAGCTATTGATCAATAGTGAGGATTGAATTGGAGGAGCAATGGATGAAATCAAATAAGAGATGAAGACATGGATTAGGGATTGATTAGATGGTTGATAATTCATGAGACATGGATCAAGGATTTGATCAAGGGTTCATAATCCTTGAGAGTTCCAATAAGATCCCTTAATTAATGGATAAGAAGTTGAAGATATTTCAATTTGGAGGGAAGAATTCAAATTTGAAAAGGGAATATTCTTGTGCAAGTTGGAGAGTTGGAGGAAAATTAGTCAATTAAATAATCATGAAAACCATTTAATTGTTGAAGTTGGAAGAACTAAGAGTTTTAATTAAATAATTGTGAATCATTTATTCAAGTAGGATTTACAGAATTTAATTAAATAATTTTGACATTATTTAATCAAAAAGAGGGAAAATGATGAATTATGATGAATTAATCAAATAACATTAGCTACTCAATTAATAGGAGAAAAAGGTGAATTTAACTAGATAATTGGATATTATTTAATCAAACAGAGAAATTAGGCGAATTATGCTAGAAACGATGTTAGCAAGTGAAATCAGGTGTGGGATATACTTGACATTTTCAAGTGTCTACATTTTCCCCTCTTTGAAGTGAGGTACCTAATGTGTTGCTTGAAAGAATTGATACTAGTTAGGTTGGTACTACTCAAATCAAAATTTAAAAATTTATTAGCTTTTCCTTGTTGAAGTGATCAACCCAAGATCTTTAATCTATAACACCAAATAACCTCCACAAGAGATAGAGAGAAGCAACAATTGAAGATGTTATTCCACCAAACAAGGATTGCAATATGATACAATGATCAATATGCTATGCAATAGAATACAATGAAATACTATAGTACAAAATATGCTAGAGATGCCTTGCTTATAAAGGCAATGATGAGAGATAGGATAAGACAAGATCATGACAAGTGTCTTAATCCTATCACATGAGACAACTAACTCATAACTACCTAGGAAAGTGTAAAGTCTAGATAAGACAACTAATACTTATCTAGATAAGACAACTAATATCCTAAGTAAACTTAGCATGTGAACTAAGTCCCCTAAGTCCCTAGTAAAGGAATAAACTAAGTACAAGACTTATTCACACCAACATTATGAATACCCCACTGTGCCCAATGAATGAAGGAATTCTGGTATGTTTCCCCCTCAAGAGATCAAGTGAAAAAACTAATTTTTGGGTCGAGCTCATGATAAGATTATGAGAGGATTGACTCTACTGATTAGAAGATGAAAGATAAATATTAGAAAGTCAAGTGTTTGATGTAGACAAATTTTATGATGTATAGGCATTCATCGGCCATGGGTAACCTTGTGTATATTTTGATGTATATCACACAGACATTTGATACTTGAATAGAAATGTTAGTAAAGATAGAAGAATAAGATGGGAGAATGAGATAGAATAGGAGTAGAAGAATGAAATGGAATGGAATGGCATTGATCAAGATACCAATAAACCTATGACTATTCCTAGATTTTATTAGATATGGAATGAGATGGGATGAATGATATTGCTTTTGCTCTTAGATAATGCTTTTCATCATATAAATCCTTATTTTTGATATGGCAAATAGACACGATGCACCAAGGTATTGAAAACTAGGGTGGCTTTGTATCTAATGTGATGGACTTTGACTCTACAAACATATAGAAGTATCAACATACATAAACCTTGTTTGATCATGTGAAAGAATGAAGCCATCGAAGTAATGAGACTAACACATAAAAGGTATTGTTGGTTTTTTTTAAGAACCAAACTTAATCTCAATAATCACATATGAATTTGTCATAATCCAATGGTCAGTGATAGTGAGGATTGGCCAATGACTAGGTGAAAGCTTGTTAGGCTTTCCCTCTTCACTTCGGGCTCTGCAAGACCCAGGAGGGTGATCCTGACAATGTTTTAAATGATACTCTTGTGCCTAATTACCATAAACATTTTGAATAACAAATGCATTCCTATAAATTGAAAATTAGACATAATTCTTCAAGAATTTGGCTAATTCTTTAACAAATTACCATCTAAAGCAAGGAATGGGTGGCTTACCATAAAACTTTACAACAATTTTGTAAAGACCCCAAGTTTTCCATTCCATACGAAGTACAGTAATTACCATCATAAGCTTCATATTATTGCCTTTGCTCTAAATCCAAAATGATATCAACCAAGGGATGGTAGGGTGCCTCAAAGTGATGATGCTGAGGTTTTAGATGGGTTCACACGGGCCATTGAAAAGATTTATCCAACAAAGTGGGCTTCACTACTTCGTCACAATTTCTAGACTTTGCAAATCTTAATGGCCCAAACTTGAGTAAACCACAGGCGAGGTTGGATAGAGCTATATTAGCTCAATCAAACCCTATTGGATGGTGGACCTATCATGGGAGGGATACACCATAGTTGAAGACACTTGTTACTCGCCTTCTTGCACAAGTTGCCAGTTCCTTTGTTGTAGAGAGGAATTGGTCCATGTATAGCTTTTATCCACTCCCTCAAGAGGAATATACTTACCTCTAAACAAGCGGAGAAGCTAGTGGTTGTTCATAGTGATCTTCGGCTTCAGGATCGGCAAACTCCAAAGTATCGACAAACTCCAACTCTATGGTGGGATATTGATCTTGAGGATGCGGCCTAGGTAGATGAGGAGGAGACAGTTGAGGGTTTGGTTGGGGTTCCATTGGATTTGGAGGAGCATCACAGTGGCAGTGACTCAGAGGATGACTCTGATTTTGATGTGATTATTAGAGATGATTAGGGGCAGTAGTGCTCTTTGTTGATGACTCTAATTTTGATGTGATTATTGAGTATTGGCATAATGTTGAACGCAAATGTTATATTTTAATGTTTTATAATGTATATTATGCATGCCTTATTCATGTTATCTATTGAATATTTTTAAAATTTTCCTATATTTTTAAAATTTTCCCTATATTTTTATATAGTTGTCCCCTGCCGTCCCTAATTTTGGCCTAAAAAATTAGAAACTTGGGGACTCATCCCACCATCCCCTGCCGTCCCCGTCCCGGAAACTTGGGGTAACCTTGCAAAACTATTATATTCTACGATGCTCACATCAAGGAAAAATAGAGTTCTAGAACAAAATCCCTTCGCCAATGCATGGCCCCACAAACCATCTTGCATCCTTCCTCACTAAAGACCACCTACACACCCATGTTACTCGTTTTGTTTACCAAAACAAGTTCCTCACCAAACCTAGGCCAATATTGGCATAGTGTGATGGTTAAATTGTGGTATTGTGGTTCTTAACACCAAGGTTCAAACGTCGTTGGGGAATTATTGTTGAGCATTTATATTGGGGATGAGGTCCCCCATTTGTGACCTCACCGATTCATAGCTCTAGGTCAAAAGTCCCAAAAAAAATCCTCACCAAACCTCGAATATGCAAAATGCTAAAAGGGGTTTAGTCCTCCCATCTCCAAAAGCAAATAGAACTCTATCACACCCAATGATCTTGAGAGTTGAGTTGTCTCTCAAATAAACCTTCTTGTTATCAATTCTCTCAATATCATAAAAATACTCTCTATGGGGAGTCTTGTGGAAGGAAGCTCCCAATTCAACATATAGGTCAAGGAGACCTAGGAAACCGCCAATAGATTCCCAAAACTATGAGGCAACATATAGCCAAATTGGTCCAACATTGACCCATGCAACCCTCCAAAGAGTAACTCTTCCCATGATAGAAAGTAAAGTTCCCAAATTGACTATTTGATCCCTGTCCAAGGGGGTCCAATGTAACTCCCATGCACTTCAAAATGAGGCAAAAATTACACTTACACACTTTTTATAGAGAACTATTTTAAAATATTTAGCTGGTCAAAGATGCTACTCATTATCCAACTTGTAACCCCCTATTTAATGACTTCTTACAACTGCTACAGTGGGGCATTTTTTCCATGTGAACAATTTATTTTACAATACTTTACAAATATTAAATAAGTGTGACAACATTAGCACTAGTACTTGCAAGGTACACAACACCTAATCCTAACAAGGTACAAGTGCCTTTCTGGGTCCAGTTAATGGGAAAGCACTACAGAATGATCATGACTTTTACTGGTTTGTTTAATGTTTTCAGAATTTGGAAATGGTTGGAAGCTACAGTTCATGGTCATTTGACCATAGATTAATTTTTATTCGTTGCTTTGTTCCCCACTGTCACTCGACTCTCATGCATATCTAATCTACAATAATCTTAATATTATCTATGGATCTCACTATCATGAAGTATTAGATTATTACATTTTATAGTAACAATGCCCCTTTATAAAAATTAAAAAATGAACACTCCTTTAGAAGAATCATTTCTTCCCCATATTTGATTAACGTTCATCTATCAATCTGTAAGTAGAAGAAAGCATTCCTATTAAAATAAAAAGAGATATCCTTTGGTCATGGCATCCAAACAGGAAACTTGTCAAGATGAATTTACAAATTAAAATAATTACATTATTGATTATAATAATTAAATAAAAATACCTTCATATTTTTTCTATAAACTTGGTGAAGCTTCAATCCTCACTATCTGTGGCTCAAGATAAACTCCTTAAAAATCTTGATACAAGGTTCTAGGTCTGAGTCCTTACTGGTCAATACCTCAGAAGACGAACTAACCCAGCCTAATCAGGAATGTCTTGACTTGAAAGAGAAAAACAACACTAACAACTGATTAAACCAAAATAGATAAAAACTACTTCTAGTTTCACACTCAAATTCCTAAAAATTGGGTTAACATCGGCCCCTTTTTCTTTAGGATGAAAAACCCTGATAAACCCTCTTTTATCAAAAATAAAAAAGTTTGACCAGAAAACAAAAACTATAAAGACACTAAATCACCCAATACCCATTGAACTAAAAATTCACAAAATCTTGCCAGTAAAATGTAAACAAACAAAAGTAAAAACTTATCTAGCACAGGAAAAAAAATCTTCCCCAAAACAAAAACCGGAAGCACGCCAAACCCATTGGCCAAGTAAACATATTCGTAACAACCCAAAAATCTCAATATGTGATGCAAAATCAAAGAGATGAAATTTTAAAACAAGAATGAAATGCAGAAACAAAGAAATGAAGTTTCAATACAAACAATGAAATGCAAAAATAAAGAGATGGTTGTTGGCAGGTCTTTTGACAACCCAACTTGGGTGGAACTGGTTTGTTCCGTCTTGAAAAGGTGTGAACTCCTCTAAGGTTAAGAGTACGTGGTTAACCAATTATGCTTATATCCAGACTCCCTGTAAACCTGTTTCTTTATTCGGTGGAACTGGTTCCTCCCTCTTGAAAAGAAATCAGCTAAGTTGACATGTTAAAGGGCCCATTAACAATGGTTTTTCAATACACACATTGAAATGCACAAACAGAGAGATAGTTTTTTCAATTCAGAAAAAAAAAATTAATGCAATGAAAAAGACAGAGAAATGAATTTAAATTGACCGAGACACTAATCATATAAAATTTGTTAGCCTTTAAATGGGCGGTAGAACAGAAAAGAGGATTAAGAATAAGGAATTGGTGTTTACCTTTTTATTTCTGCTGAAGAAGAAACAATGTAATGTGATGGCCCCTGGCTTGGCTATGGAGACCAAAAAAATTGAAAATAGTTTGATCTAGATAAACCTCGGGAAAGAATTAGGCGGACAAATTTAGAAAATGCTAGTAAATTCCGGAGAGAGGCAAAAGTCCTCCCACGGATGAAAATTCCTAAATTCCTGATTGTCATCCTTCTCTTTGTCGTGTTTATGCTTAAATATGCCTCATGTATTGGCTTAAGATTCCATTAGTGATTAGAAGCGTGTTGTTTTTGGCTTTTTATTTATTATTGATAATTTTCGGCTTAAAAAACCACCAACCTGGCAGATGTGGAAAATCTGTTTTTTTCTGGTTTTTTTTAAGATTTGGGAGAAAATCAAACCGTACGACGAAGGGGGATCTCACCAAATACAGTTGTGTGTTAAACGTGAGAATATGAACTTTATTTTCTTTCGATTTTAAATGCATTCACCGACTTCAGGGAATCTAGGATGTCAAGATAGTTGTGGAACATGTCAAGATGTTTCATGGCATCGCAACTCTTTATTTTAACTTGGAGATCAAGCAACATATTGTCGTCATATAGTGGTATCTATTTGTGAAGGTTTGTAACAATAGTATTTGGTTTTCCAATCCATAAATGTATTATAATTAGTATACATATTTTTAAGATAATTTATATAAAATATATCGAAAGATAATCAAACAAATTTAAAATAAATAAAATTTTGGAAAAACAAAAATAATTGCAGTTAAACAATGAAAATAGAGTGTTGTATATTGTCCGTTTTAAACAATTAAAAAAAAATCAATTAAAAATTATTGCACATGAAAATAGAATGTTGTATATTGTCTACTTTAAACAATCAAAAAAAATAATTAAAAATCATTGCACATGAAAATAAAATTGTAGAGTTTTGTTTTTCTTTCATGAAAATATGTCATGTTGGCATTGTAAAGTTACATCTATCGACGTAATAAATTAGTTCTAAAGTTACTTTGATAGTATTTCAAAAGTAAAGGTATAAGTGTCATAAAGATGAATTTTTCAAGTTGAATGTATAGTGATTTTATAAGGACGATGAATATATAAATTGTTAAAATTAAGTTTATCTTCATGTTTTATGCCTACTAGGTACAACTATGACTAGCATAATTGAAGATGAGTTTGTTCCTTGGAATAAATATTTGTTAAATATTGATGAACAAGTGATTCTGTTGTAAATAATTTTCATAGATTGATTAGTTTGTTTTGAGTTTCATAGCTAGATCCCTAGTAGCATAGCTAAATTGTGTTAATTGAAATCATATTTTGAGATGTTATTAGAGGATTTGAGATTAACTAGAATCATTGTTTGGAAGTGTAATCACAACACAAGATAATCTAAGATATAGGTAGACAAAAAAGAAATTTCAACTTGGGGTTGTAGTCCAATTAGTGAGGATGATAGTGTATCGCGTCATCTACCAAGGTACAAATTCTTTGAGGTATAATGAGGGCCACATTCATCTCCAAGTGAATTTGATAGAATGGATCCTCTTAGTCGTGGCAACTTAAGCAAAGGAGATTTCTTGTATAGTTAAACACTTACTTGGTTTTTATAATTAGCTACTTAAGCATAGAGATAGCAAATCTAGGTAATGAGTTTGTGTCATGGCTTTTAATTATTAACATGATCTTCAAAATCTTTCACATCTTCATTTGCAATTGTGTGCTATTTTTGTCTTGATCAATCCACTCATTTGTATAAACAATAAAACTCATTTCAAAATGACTCGCTAAAGTCCGTCAATCTACTTTATACTAAAAAAATAATACTGAACTATGCATAACTATTGGCATACCTATTGCACATTAAAATATAATTATTAATTTAAAATAGATTAATTAATTAAAAATGAGTATAAATGTTAACTATAATTGATATGTAAATAACAAATATATAAAAATATACAAAATAATATCAGTGTGTATCAAATAAATTATATCCATTTCAATTCCAAATTTATTAAATTCAAATATACACATGAACTCACGTCTTTATCTAAATTAATTTGAATTATCACCTATTGCATTACATTATTTTATTCATTTAGTTACATATTCTCAATTATTTTGTGATTTCTCTTTTTTAATTAGAAAATGTTGTAAGAAGTCAAGTACACAGTCAGATTTCACATGTGACATCTTGTGGATCTTCCTATTTGAAGGTAACGTACTTGACATGATTTGACATAAAAGATTGGTATACACTTAAATTTGTATTAAGTATATAATGTTAATAAATTGTATAAACATATATTTCACTGCAAAGTAAGTTATCACACATAGAATATTAGTCCTAGATATGAAGGGTTATATATCATCATCAATCACATCCAATATCTTGATTTGTTGAATGATTTACTTAGTTGTGAGGAATTAACAAATTTTAGATCATTAATAAGTAAAACTCTACTACTTTGACAAAGCTCATTATTGCAAGTGCAATAACAAGTAAAAAAATAACCAATAGAATTGTCAATAATTCTTCTTATTATTTTTTATTTTTGTTTAAAAATATTACATGTTTACTTTACCAAAAAATATTATTTAAGATAAAAAAATTTATAACATATAGTTGATTCAAAAGTACAATTGATTATAACTAGTTAAACAATACTAATTGCAATAGTATCTACTAAAGAAAAGAAAAAAATACTAATATAATAGAGTTTTTTAACCAATTATTATTATTCGTACTTAAGAACAAACTATATGTTAGAATTTTTTTCTATTCAAATAAAAAAATTGCAAAGTTAAGATGCATACTTCTTCATTAAAAATATTTATAAAATAATTTATTAACAATTTGATTGGTTTGTTTCATCTACCTCTTATTATAACCTTCACATAAATTAAAAATAACAATAATGATCATAATACAAATAAAAACATGCATTATTATTTAAGCCTACATACTATTTGTAAAAATATACTAAACCTATTGCCAAATAAAATTATTATTATTTAAGCAAGTATTATCATGTATAAGTTTAAAAATAAAAATAAAAATAGCTCCCATGATGTTAAATTCTTCCGCACATCGAACCCTTATGTGTTCAAGGTTCTTGAAAAGCAGTTTGCCTATCTATGTGTGGATGATCCTCCTTAAGGCTTCATTACTTCTGACTCCCTCAACATTATGGTGAATAAGGGATCTATATGCCATTCTGGACAAGGATCATGTGTTACTTCATTGGTTATTCCATGCCCTAACTTAGATCACGGTCACCTGTCCTTCGACCCAAATCGCATCCAAGAATCCATTTTCTAGCTCCAATCATGTTGTGCCAGTATTTTATTAGATTTCTCCTTCAATGCCACCAAAGTCTACTTTGGAGTCTCTGTAGAGGAGGGAACCCAAACCCCTCATCTATGATACCAAATCTCTTGTTCTTATTTTTGAGGAGGGCTTAAAAATGAATTTTTAGAGTGGCAAAGGTTTTTTACTAAACATAGCTTAATCAATAGATTTAACCATGTGTGGCTTGCTCTTCCAAACCTACACAAATGGATCACTGATACCCGAATGCCTCTACTAAATGGCTTGCTAGAAATATACCCCTGCTCTCATGGTTTTTTATTGTTGTTTTTTTGTTTTGAAAAAGATGGATATGGTATTCTTCGTAAAAAATATTGGATTTGGGGTTAGGATGTCATCATGCTCAAACCATGGCATCCTAATTTTAATCCATCAATTGAACTTTTCATGATTAAATCTATGTGGATTCATCTTTCAAACCTCCTGCTCCAATTTTAGTTTAACGCTTGTTTCAAGGTCATTGGCAATACTCTTAGTTGTTTATTGGTGGTTGATCATGACACTACATATTTCACACACAAATTTTGCACACATTCTTGTAAATCTTGATACTTCAAAGGCTCTTCCTATAGACATTACTTTTAAAGTTGTAGAGCACAGTTGGTCTCAAATATTGGACTATGAAGGCTTTCTCTTTCGATGCTATCAATGTTTCGCTATAGGACATATTGATGCAGAATGCCCCCATTCCAAACTCAACGCTAGCTACCAAGCCACATGGTGGAAAGATGCACAGTCGCAACATTATACCATGGATGGTCCTTTAGAGAATCCTATATCTCCCTCAACATTTGATCAAGTTGAAAATAGATGTTCTGAACAATCTTCAGTGCTTGAGCTAACATCAAAGAATCCCTTTCCAATTATTAAAGGGACTTTACAACCTCTTCAAAATGATAAATTATAATTGATTGAGCCTTTTGATCCTACCAATGAGACTTATCCTCTTGTGGAGGACCACAGTTCTGTAATAAATGAACAGTCTTCTTCACCCCTCTTTGAGTCCAAAAAGTGGTGCAAAGGAAAAAGAAAGAAAATTCCAAAAAAGATATTGTGTTCCATAATATGATTTTGTGATCTCATTCCAAAACTAGTATTAATGGCTCAAATCTAAACTATAATGCACCCTTTTAAGGATTTGATGGACCTCTATTGGAGCCAATTTTTCTTAGCTCCTCTTGTTTGGAATTTTTGTTTTGGAGTTTCCCCCTTGGTAGTACTTACCTATCAAAAAAAGTATTATTATATAAAATATTTTAATAATTATTAAAAAAATGATAGATAAGTTGCTACTAAGGGGGTAGTGCCCATTTTATTAACTTCAAAAATAGGTACATAAGAATGAAAGTTCATATATTGAAGACACATTTAACATTGATGTAATACAACTATAAAATGATGAAACATATGTGTGTGTATATATATATATACAATTAGCTAATGCGTCCACTTTTAGTTCAAGACTACAAAATTGATCTAACATAATTTGTATTATGAAAATTTCTAGTGACAATCATGGTGGATCTACTTGTAGAGAACCTGCAAAAATAATGAATGTAAGTAAATTAACTATATATTTTATGAGTCATGCAATAAAATTACAATAAATAAAGTTAGAAAAATAAATCTTAGAAATTCCTTACATTCAAGTGATGCTTACCATAGGGAAAATTTTATACTATTTTTTCATAAGTTGAATGCACAAGTAGTGGTCACCAATGACATCTAGTGACATAAGAGAGTGGCTTAAGGGGAGATACATGAGCCTTGACTCTAAGTCATGTGAGAAATTTATATATAATTAGGAGATGACTTAAAGGGAGGTAAGAGGATGGCTTAATTGGAGTTAAGAGGATGGCTTAAGGGGACATGAGAGGATGGATTAAGGGTAGCTAAGAGGATGACTTAAGAGGTCCTAAGAGGATGGCTTAAGGGGAGATACAAGAGCCTTGACTCAAAGTATGTATCACATGAGAAAATTAATTCTATACTTAGGAGATGGCTTAAGGGTAAGTAAGAGGATGGATTAAGGGGAGCTAAGAGGATGAATTAACGGGACATGCAATCACTTCTAAACTTTTTAGGGAATGACAATAAATTAATTAACTATATATTGACTATCAGTATGTAAATATATTTGACCAAATAGCACCAAATCAAAGTAATTAACAAGATAATTGATCAATGAAAAGCATACTTTCAATGAGATTCAATCTACAAGACTAAATGACTCAATTCAAAGCAATTGAACCTAATTAGTATGCGAACCTCTTAATCCCATTGTGGATTGATGCATAATGAGTGGATGTGGATGTGGATTGCTTAGTTTTATGCATTATCCATTGATGTGCAAAAGCTTGCTTGAAAATAAGGGTTGATTCACAAAATATGCACTCAAATTGCTCAAAAATGAGTCATCAATTTGAGAAAATGACTTTGCTATGAAGATTGTGGATGAATTGATGGGAAATGTGCCTGGTATTTATAGATTTGAGAGCTATTGATCAACAGTGAGGATTGAATTGGAGGATCAATGGATGAAATCAAATAAGAGATGAAGACATGGATCAGGGATTGATTAGATGGTTGATAATCCATGAGACATGGATCAAGGATTTGATCAAGGGTTCATAATCCTTGAGAGTTCCAATAAGATCCCTTAATTAATGGATAAGAAGTTGAAGATATTTCAATTTGGAGGGAAGAATTCAAATTTGAAAAGGGAATATTCTTGTGCAAGTTGGAGAGTTGGAGGAAAATTAGTCAATTAAATAATCATGAAAACCATTTAATTGTTGAAGTTGGAAGAATTAAGAGTTTTAATTAAATAATTGTGAATCATTTAATCAAGTAGGATTTACATAATTTAATTAAATAATTTTGGCATTATTTAATCAAAAAGAGGGAAAATGATGAATTATGATGAATTAATCAAATAACATTAGCTGCTCAATTAATAGGAGAAAAAGGTGAATTTAACTAAATAATTGGATATTATTTAATCAAACAGAGGAATTAGGTGAATTATGCTAGAAATGATGTTAGTAAGCGAAATCAGGTGTGGGATATACTCGACATTTTTAAGTGTCTACATTTTCCCCTCTTTGAAGTGAGGTACCTGATGTGTTGCTTCAGAGAATTGATACTAGTTAGGTTGGTACTACTCAAATCAAAATTTAAAAATTTATTAGCTTTTCCTTATTGAAGTGATCAACCCAATATCTTTATTCTATAACACCAAATAACCTCCACAAGAGAAAGAGAGAAGCAACAATGGAAGATGTTATTCCACCAAACAAGGATTGCAATATGATACAATGATCAATATGCTATGCAATAGAATACAATGAAATACTACAATACAAAATATGCTAGAGATGCCTTGCTTATAAAGGCAATGATGAGAGATAGGATAAGACAAGATCATGACAAGTGTCTAAATCCTAACACATGAGACAACTAACTCATAACTACCTAGGAAAGTGTAAAGTCTAGATAAGACAACTAATACTTATCTAGATAAGACAACTAATATCCTAAGTAAACTTAACATGTGAACTAAGTCCCCTAATTCCCTAGTAAAGGAATAAACTAAGTACAAGACTTATTCACACCAACATTCCTAATACCCCATTGTGCTCAACAAATGAAGGAATTATGGTATGTTTCCCCCTTAAGAGATCAAGCGAAAAAACTGATTTTTGGGTCAAGCTCACAATAAGATTATGAGAGGATTGACTCTACTAATTAGAGGGCGAAAGATAAATCTTAGAAAGCTCAAGTGTTTGATGTAGACAAATTTTATGATGTATATACATTCATCGGCCATGGGTAACCTCATGTATATTTTGATTTATATCACACAGGCATTTGATACTTGGATAGAAATGTTAGTAAAGATAGAAGAATAAGATGGGAGAATGAGATAGAATAGGAGTAGAAGAATGAGATGGAATGGAATGATGTTGATCAAGATACCAATAAACCTATGACTATTCCTAGATTTTATTAGATATGGGATGAGATGGGATGAATGATATTACTTTTTCTCTCAAATAATGCTTTTCATCATAAAAATTATTATTTTTGATATAGCAAATAGACACGATGCACCAAGGTATTGAAAACCAGGGTGGCTTTGTATCTAATGTGATGGAATTTGACTCTACAAATAGATAGAAGTATCCTTGTTCATACCCAACATACAAAAACCTTGTTTGATCATCTAAAAGAATGAAGCCACCGAAGTAATGAGACTAATACATAAAAGGTATTGTTGGTTTTTTTTAAGAACCAAACTTAATCTCAATAATCACCTATTAATTTGTCATAATTCAATGGTTAGTGATAGTGAGGATTGGCCAATGACTAGGTGAAAGCTTGTTAGGCTTTCCCTCTTCACTTCGGGCTCTACAAGACCTAGGAGGGTGATCCCGACAATGTTTTAAATGATACTCTTGTGCCAAATTACCATAAACATTGTGAATAATAGATTCATTCCTATAAATTGAAAATTAGACATAATTCTTAAGAATTTGGCCGATTCTTTAACAAATTACCATATAAAGCAAGGAATGGATGGTTTACCATAAAACTTTACAACAATTTGAGGTATGTGAGTGATTTTCATTAAGAATGTGTTCTTTGATAGGGAAGATTGACTCAATTACATCAAAGATAACCAAATGAATAGATTAGTGTTTTATCCATGGGTGATGGATTCAAATTTGCAACCAACTGTAAAACATCAATAATTAGACTAAACATTTATTGACTATTGTGATATTGCTTTACAATAAAACAACTCAAGATTTCCCAAAACAGAAACTACTTATTGATCCTTATACTTTGTCACACAGACCTATGGTTTCATCAAAGCATTTAATTATTTCTTTGAACTAAAGCAAAAATAAAACCATACATTCAACCAAAATGATTGAAGACAAATAAGAGATCCTTGATCATTTTATTCATAATTTGAGTAACAAAATACACGGGAGAGAAATTGTTCCAGAATTTGCAATTCTCATTCATATGACATTACTGTTGTAAAACTATTATGCCTATTACAAACCAAAATTCATACCTAAGACTCAATACTATTTTATTCCTCTGTGCTTGATTTAAAAATTTCTCATTACATGAGTTCAAAACCTTTTCCAACCAAAGACCTATGCAATTGGCCTTGAATTCCCATTTATAGAACATGGGAGCAACAAGCTTCGAGCCAAATTACACTTACAATCACATTTTACATTTGACGCTCATTTGAATTTGAATTTGAAAACTTCCTCAAGTGGTTACATTTTACATTTCCATGAGGGAGAAAGCACATAAGACAAAATTCATTTCCATTCGTTGAAGAAGATTTTCCCACCTTCCAAAAGGCATCTTTCATCATTGTAGAAGCACCAAAACATCATCTCCATGAGCCAAAAATGTCTTCCATGTGCACATCCAATCAGTAGAAACCTTTAAAACAAGAGAACAATAAAAAGAGAGAGAAGGTAGACCTCATCTACATCACAATATTTGTCATCAATCTTCATCATGGGAGGAGATAACATTTTGCAATGCTTCATCAAAGGCTTAATCTGTAAACTTTTCAAGCCATGTGTTATACTCCTCCTTAATTGGCCACTGCATATCCAGTAATTTTTGCACTTTTGTATTATACTGGTTATATCTTGCATTAATTAGTAACTAGGCCTCCTTGACAAATGCATCCATTATTACCTCTATCTGTGTCATGTCATCAATAGTTGCATTTAACGTAATGTAATTGATAAGACTGGTAGCTTCCTTAAAATGTGGGTGTAGACCTCCCAACTCATCTTTCCAAGCAACAAACTCTTTCAACCCTTTTTCATCCAAAATCTTTGGCATACCACTCTTTTCCAACATTTTCAACTTATTATGTAACTACATGCCCAAATTTCCATGGAATGTTGTGATTTCACTTAACAAGTCAATAAATTTTAACAAATTAGGAATATTTGTGGGAGCCTCAAGGTCTTCCTACATATGAGGCATCATTTCCTTGAGTGCATCTACCTTGGTACTCCACTTGCTCCATTCATTTTGGAATGCATATTGAACCTGCACATATTGTTGATTTGCTTCATGAATGTTCTTGTATACACCCAACACAGTATCATCCTTATTCACCAATTTTGTAACCCTATGTTTTAAAAAATCAGCAAAAATATTATCTGCAACCTTCGCAATCTCCTCCTTAGCTCTCTTGACATTATCTTTCTCGATTTGCAATTCCTTCTTCAAGGTCTGAATCCTTAATACCAAGGTCTCCCTATCCTAAGCTAACAAATCTAAAAAGGATGAGGAGGGTGAAGGAAATTCTCTTATTGATTGACTAGCCTGTGTTGTAGCTCTCATTTTATTGCATTCATCTAAAAGAATATTGTAATCTTTTAACAATGCATCATATTTCTTCTATGAGATTTGTATAGTGTCAGCACTTAGCATGGCAGCGTGCACAATCAGCTAAGCAACTTGGACTGGGGTGATGTTTGCAGTCCTCTTTACTACTACTAATCCAATGACTTCTTCAATAGACTTGACAACCTCAGGTTTTCCAGTGTTTGGTGCCATAGACCAAATTGCAAGAGTATGCAATTTTGGGCTAAATCCAGAGCCAAAGACATGGTTATCAAAATGTTCTTCTGACACAAAAGCTTGAGGATCTTTTCTAATTGCATCGAGTGCAATGGTCAAGGTAAGAGTGCACCATAGAAGCAACATTATCCCATTCTTTGTAACAATTTTCTTGGCTTTAGCAGGGATAATGGCTACTATCTCAACCATTATCTTCTCTTCTTTTTCTTTCTCTGCCTCTTCCTACTGAGAAGGGTCCACACCAGCTCTAACCTGTTCAATTCTCTCTTTTATGTCCTTACTTCTTTGTTGGATGATGAAATTCTTAAATTCCTAAGTTTGCATAAAAGCATCATCTACAAGAAATTCATCACAAGCCTTGATCCTTGGATCATCACCAGCCTTCTCATCATATTGCCACTTTACAATTCTATCCTAGGGAACATTGGAGTCAAGAGCATCATTTATTTTGGGGGAAGGGAGTCTCATTTCCACCTCCTCATCATCTAGCACATGCTCTGCATGTTGATCTTCTCTGATTATCTAAGTGTCTTCCCCTTCAATCTCTAAAGGATACTTTGGAATATCCATTGCTTCATGTTGTTTCTCCAAGAGGGCTTGTGCCTTTTCAACAACCTCTTTAACTTTCACCTTGAATTCACCATTCTAATAATCATTCAATTTTTCCATAGCCCTTTTAAAAGGGTCTAGGATCTCATCATATGGACTGACATAGTATGCATTCCTCTTCATTATGTCCTCCTCAATGCCACAAATGGCAATCCATTCCTTCTTTCTTGATGCAACTACTTCATCAAATGTCAAATTTATTATTGCATCATCAGTATATAGAAACTTATGAGAGAAACTAGACAAACCCTTCTTTCTTTTCATGTCATTCACAAAACCTTCTAGATCAAAATTTCTAACCTCATCAACTGGCAACCTGAGTTTATTCAGTATTAACCCAAATTTCTCATAAGCTTCTTTAGTAGTGTCTTTGAAATAAGCAAAAGCACATTGTGGTACTAATACTGAGCCCTTCCTAGGAGTTCTAAATTGCTCCTTATCCATAAAATCTAATTGCCACATCAATTCCATGTATGCCAATCTATCTTAGACATATAATGGTAAACAATGAGGTGCCACCTTGGCTCCATAGGCTCTGATTAGAGTGTATTCTAAATTGAAAAAACAATCAACCCAATTGTGATTTTCTAGTGACCCTTCTACATCTTTTGGGCGCATAATATCACTTATAACCCTTGAAAGCCTATAAAGAGGCTCCACACCCATACTCTCCAACAGAACAAACCTTATGACATTGTAGAAAGTAAGATAATTTGAATAGGGACAATTTTGGTCCCAAATGTGTGTCCACATTTGAATAGGTAGTTCATTATTTTCATCATCCTTTTGCCTTAGCTTCATCTTCTTCTTCCACTTCTCCTGTCCAACATAAAGAAGCATGTGCATCAACAAAGAATGGTGAGGAAAAACCAGTGAGGCACTTCCATCCTTCAATCCATTCAACCCCTTGTGCATTTGCTCTATAATATATGCAGCATAATCAAATCTCCTATTGGAATTGTAATTTTGAATATCAATAACCATTACCAACAAAGCAGTTGGTATCTTTGCATCAAAACTGTGAGCCAATACTTGATTCAAGCAGTAGTATGTGTTCTTGAAATAATTGGAAAATTCTTCACATTCAAAGGGCTTAAGTCCTTAGGACCAAATCCTCCCTTATCTTTTCTATGCCTAGCAAGAACATTTTTCCTATATCCATATTGATTCTTCTCTTATTCATTGCATAAGTCAAAAAAGTTGATGATGACAGTATAACTGGGATTCAACTTAAACACCTCCATAATTTTATCTCTAGTTACCTCAAGGAGAAAAGTCTCATTCTCACTCTTTATTTTCCTATCCTTGGGATCATAGTGCTTTTATAGCTCCAACATCACATCTACTTCCACAAATACATTTGGCACTACAAGCCTCCCAAGGTTGAAACCCCATACGTTTATGGTTGGCCACTTGGCATATCTTCTGTTGAAGGCATATAAAAATGACTCCCATCCACTCTGTGGTTGAGGGACCCCACCAATCCTAGTAGTAAGATCAATCAACCTACTGGCCACAACAACTTTCCTTGTAGGCCTTTTACCAATTTGTGACCCTCCCTTAGTGATATCTTTGGCTTCACCCTCCATAAATCTAGCAAGAGTTCTCTTCTCTCATTTTGACTTTGTGGATGCCTTGGGAACATCCGACTCAGATGTGGGTTTGTCATCTTGAGGTTTAGATATTTTGACCCTTTTCTATTTAGGTTTCCTCTCTGGTTTGGTAGAAGACTCACTAGGTTCACTCATTTTAACAGTGCAACAGAACTAGGGTTTACGAATATTCAACTTACGAAGGGGCCTATTGGTTTATGTTCTTAATAAACAAATTTATAGAATAAAAACCTTCCCAGACCACACAATTCTTGCCAACCCAATTGAACTTACATGATATACAAACCCTTGCAATCCCTAAGCACCTAAATCTTTCATAATTTTCACCAATTCCCTAAACCAGCTTAATTCAAGCACAATTGACATAGAAGGGTGTGATTACTTGCTTACCCGGGAAATAATTTTCCTTCAAAATCTTTGCAACTTTTCTCCTGATCTCTTCACGCCTTCTTCTCAAACTCGACCAATTATTATGCTCTTGATGGGTATAATTGTGAGAACAAATGAGCCAACAACCTTCTTTATGCCTAAAGAATAGAGTGTATTCACCATTAATGTCTGATAGAAATCTCGCGCGAGCGAACTGACACTTACCATTTGAGTTCAAATTTTGACCATTGATTTCTTTGTTTTAAAACATCATCGATGGCTCTCCTTCGTCCTCACTCTTCTCATTTTTCTTTTAGCACTTCCCTTTAGGTGTTTCCACATCAATCATATTTGCCTTAGTCACCTTTTGCTTGAAAACCATCGTGCATCGCTACTTTGATTTTAGCTTATTTGGATGAATTTATGATGCATTAAGACCTGGCGATGAGAGGAATATTCCATTGCTCATCGCTAATATGTTCTTTAGAACTCCATTTGTAACCGTGATAGCTTTAGGTGGCACAATGGAAATAAGACTTAATATTCTATCACTCATCACCAATGGCCTTTTTCCTTTATGTAGCCTGTCAGCGATATGTACCATATGCATGATAGAATCTCAACCGTTAGATCTGGGTCCTTCATTAACTTTATTCTTAGCCCATTTCTCATCACTGATTTATAGCTCAATAACTGAATCACAATAGCGATGAGAGAAAAGTGGCGATAAAGCATGATTTGGCCATGTGTCCATATTACAAGATTAAGGGTAATGCAAGCATCGCCCTTAGTAGCACTTCAAACTAGTGATGGAACATTAGGACAATAAAATTCATTGCTCATCGCTAATTTGAAAAGTTCAAGTGAGTAGCTATCCGCGATGAGTGGTAAGACAATAAATGCAAGGGGCCATTAGGTTATCACTCATCATTGATTCAGTAATTAGATCTTTTGTTCAATCAATGATAGAAAGGTAGACAACGATAGCGAAGAAAACCTTGCACATCACGCATCACTAATAGGAAACCCAAGGTTTAAAACCTATCCGCAATGAGCGATGTAAAGGAAAATGTCCATCGTGCATCGCTAATTCAAGGTAAGCAGTGGTAAAACAATTTGCGATGGGCGATGGGCGATGGGCAGAGCGATAAGCGAGAACTTAAGTGAAACGATTTAGCACATGCTCATATGTTGTTTTTAAAAGGGGGACCAACTAGGAGCAACATGGGACAAGGCCTTAAAAGACTCAAGGTTATTTTTGCAAATGATGTAAAGGCCAAACAAGGCCAAAGTTTCAACCTTATAAAATATTTGGAACCTCAGACCAAAGTAACATAAAAATATTAGGTGATGGGTAAATGGGGAACCCTAACCACAAGGGACCGATCATTTCATGAACATAGAAGACTTAAGTTATTTTAATTTGACCGGAGACAAACTATAGTAGGTCAAAAAAGGATTAAATCACAAGACAAGGGTTTAGACAAGGAAGAAATATGCTAAGTAAAAACCCACACCTAGCATAAAACCCTAAACCCCAATTCCAATTCAGACCAAGAAGCCATCGAAGTGAAGACATTTTAAACTAGTGGAATAGGAGAATTTGAAGGTTCCACCAAGTATGAAGAACTTGATATGTCCTAGCCATTATTTTACTTGAGACTATCCCTACACAAAAAAGGAAAGTATTCTTCAAGGTTGTATTACAATAATATTCAATAAGCACAATGAATGAAAGCAATGATCAATGCCCCATTATTTTCTCTCTAAATCATTGTGTAGAAATCATTGAGAGATCATCAGAATGGACCAATAAGATAAATCATAAGAAAAGATCAAAATAAACAAATAGTCAATGTTATTCATATCTTTTTCCAAAAGGTATTATTTTTGTGTGATATCCAATGATGTCTATTGTAGGAAAGATGTATACGTAAGACATTTATTGGATGAGGATTACTTGATAGTTGTTTGATAGGCTATCGATATAAATGTTACCTGACATGTTTGATCATGATCAAGATAGGATTTTTGCATTTAAAGTTTGTATTTTGATTGATTTATTGTACCTATTTCTATTTGTGTTGCCAAAGGTTGAAGGTGATGATCAATTTATTATGTTTGAAAGTTTATTGCGAGTGAAAGCGATTATGAGACGGGTGATTTTTTTTTCAAATATTTCAATGTTTTTAACATTTTAAGATGTTTTGAGGATATTTTTGTTATTTTGAAGATATTTGAATGTTTTGAGTTTTTCAAAAGATATTTGAGGTTGTTTTGAGGTTTTCAAAATTTCCCAATGTTTTGATTTTTTAGATGTTTTGAATGTTTTTGGATTTTTTGGATGTTTTGAATGTTTTTGGATTTTGAAAATGTTATGGATGGTTTAGAGTTTTTTGTATGTTTTGAATGTTTTTTATTTTTGAGAATGTCATGGATGTTGTTGAGTTTTTTGAATGTTTTGAATGTTTTTTTATTTTTGAGAATGATACCTAGATCACAATGTCAATGTCACCTTGTGAGATATAGGACATGGATCAATAGTTATTCAAAAGCAAGATCAAATACCTGCCCCTAGTGTCTAGAAATGTGTGGAAGACTATGGGTAGATGCATGGATAAATGGATGGAAGATGGACAGATTAGTATTCAAAGGATGCCAAGGATTATCTTGTGATAAGATAGCATGTTCGGATAAAGGATTCTCTTTTAGGTAATGCCTCATGGATCAGATGATGTTGGATTGTCCAAGGATAGGATAGGATCAATGATAATGACCCATGTCAAGATTTTTCCACAAGAAAGTTTAAAGTATACGTCAAACCTTTGTCAAGATCAAGATAATTTGGAAGATGGATGAAAAATGTGTTGAATGGATGGATTTATTATGGATAAAATAGATGGAATGTTGAATTTATTATGAAGGGGATGAGATGCTTCTACCTAAAATGACACACGTAGATGCTCAATTCTACACATGATGCCTGTTTGCTAATTTTTCATCATGGTACTTGCCCAAAGTGCCACTGGAGTGGTTTTCATTGGAGGATTATTTTTCTCTTTACTATTTTCTTGATTTTTGATTTTATTTTTCTAGAATTTTGAAGATTTATGATAATGTTGAACCACCTGGTGTTGCTAATATAGATGTTGTTATTGTCATGATGTGCTAATGATATCCTGCCTGGAGGAGTTGCTTTGCCAAGATACTAGTGCTTGAATGTAATCCCTGAGAATTCTTATCTGCCTTATCGATACTAGAGTCAACCTTGTTTAGATGTGTACATCATGATAAAGTGGCCTTAGAGTTCTTATAAAAAAGAGTTGTTTCCAAGACACGGTCAATGTGAGATTTGGATATCATGGATGTCAGTGGATGGTGGAATGCAGTGGGGAATATGAGATGCAAATGGATTGGTCAATGGTGTGGAACCTTTGACTCTCCACACTTGGGAAGATGAGCAATGATGGGTGGATATGGAGATTTGATTGGGACCAACTACTTCATATACTTTGTATGTCACTCTTGAAGCTTTATTTTGTATCAATGGACATCTTTGATGGATTAAATTCCCTTTTGACTTTGCCCCATAGTTTCTTTGAATAATGTAGTTTGATAGGAATGATTCTTTATTTTTCTTTAGCATCTATTTGTATTTTTCTTGTCCATTTTGATTTTTTGATTCTTTGAATTTAATGATTTGATCTCTTCTTTGATATAGCTTTTCCTCTTGTGGTTGGTCCTAATTAGTGGGTGGAAAGATGTTAGGAGATGATTCATGATCTATGAGTGGTTGTAATGTTGGTAGTGGTTTCATCATAAGGACTCTTTGTGCTCCCCATGTTGATGTTTACAATAGGTAAAGTAGCCCCCAATATTATGGAAGTATCACTAATATGATTAGATTCTTCCATATTCTACTACTCAGAGATATTGTCTATCTATACTAATTGCAAGATACCATGTTCCTATAAACTTAATCCTTTGTTTTGATAATGTTGGACATCCCATACTCAATGCATTCTATTTGAATTGTAAGGAAAGCAGAGGTACGGAAGCAACTTTCCTAACGTCAAAACCATAGGGAAGTAAGCGGACAGTACTTTCAATTTTCAAATTACAATTCAATTAAGACACACATGAAAGATTTATAGAAACAAAGAAGATACTCAAAGACAATGAACAACAGATTTACATGGGAAACCCTTTCGGGAAAAAACCCACCACACCAAGTTGAATCTCTTTGTATTACAGTAACAACAATTACATACAATTAGAGATACAACTCTCTGGTATTAGTTCACAGTAGTTTTATTCACTATTCATTCAATTACATAAATGCTCTCAACAATTCCATTATCTCCTCTCTCGATTCTAAATCAGAATCGATCCTTTAAATCTTATCACTTCTAATTTTTTACCTTCTATGCATCCTTATCCGCCATTGCCCCATCATAGAAAGTTTCCACTTGAGCGTTGATTTTTCCTTGCATGTTGTTCAGCTCCAACATCACAATAGTTGCAAAAAATCTAACTGCCATCCTTTTGAAAATCGCTTCCTCTGATTGGTCCACGATGCTCCACATAGGATGGTCAAAGGCGTTCAATCTTTGTTGGCATATCGGTGAGACACTAACAGTGTCTCCCTGATGCCACAAAGATGTCATATCGATATCGGCATAAGTCCCAATAGTCTGCAAGACGATATAACGAACACCATGAGTCATACCAAATCCATCGATATCCATTACATTTCTATCGGCAAGAGATTCCTCCATCGGCAAGACGTTTTACCGATGTCCACAAGCCATATCAATTTCCACTTTGCCATCGGCAAGACTTCCCATTCGCCAAAAGGTTTCGCCGAGTCTCCTCAAGTTTCACCGAAGCAACAACCAGTCGGCGAGACTCATCGCTTTCGCTAGGACTTCATACCGAGGTCCTAAGTCACACCGATCACTCCAATCACCAGTCGGCAAGACTTATGTCTTTCGTCGAGACCACATACCGAGCGCCCATGTCTTGCCGAGTCGGTAAGACATTTAACTTCACCAAGACGTTTCATCAAGCGCCAAGACCTCACATCGAGCAACCAAGTCTTACTGAGTCGACAAGACTTTTAACCTTCGCAAAGACCTTTCACCGAGCGTCGAGAGCTACTCCGAGTATCCCAGTTGGTGAGACCTTTCACTGTCGCTGGGACTTCTCCCCAAAACCCTTGAGCTCCTCCGACATCCGCTAGACACTTGATAGCAACTCAGCGAGACATTTCATATCGGCAAGAATACATACCGACAACCAAGTCTTCTCGATAGTTGCAAGTAAAACCATCGGCAAGAGAAACAATAGTCGGCAAGAGATCTTGCCGAGTCTCCAAGACATAGCGATAGATCTATTTGGCAAGACCGAAACCAAGTCACAACGACTAGGGCATTTCAACATGATTCAGAATAGCTAGTCGACTAGACATGATTAATGTCACATCGACTTTGCCTTGCAGGAGTTACATGTCAGTAAGAATTGAGGCACATATTCCAACAAGCTCCCACTTGACGAAGATCTTACTGACACCTCCAAAGCATAATCAAACTACTGAAAAACATGGACCAAGAGGCCCATAAAACTGGCACACCACTTGTATTTGTCTGTGCTCACAGGCTTCATCAATGCATCTGCAACATTCTCCAGAGTATCCACTTTATCCAAAGAGACCTTCCCATCCTCACCATATCTCATACAAAGTGATACTATACATCTATATGTTTCATCCTGGCATAGAAAGTAGGATTCTTTGCCAAACATATAGCACTCTAGCTGTCACAGTAAATAGTAATTTTTCCTACATCAAAACCAATGTTAGAACACAAACGTTTTAACCAGATTGCTTCTTTACAAGCATGTGTAGCTGCCATGTATTCTGCCTCTGTAGTGGACAAAGCGACTACATCCTACCACTTGCTCATCCAACTCACTGCACCACCATTCATCATGAAAACATATCCACTGGTGGATCTTTTGCTGTCAATGTCCCCAACCCAATCAAAATCCACATAACCTTGAATACTAAGAGTCCTCTGTGATTCAACCAAGTTACCATGGTAACACAAAGCATAGTCTGAAGTGCCCTTCAGATATCTAAACACTCTCTTCATAACATCCCAATGTGTCCTTCTAGGATTTGCCATAAACCGACTAAGAAATCCCACTACTTGGGCAATGTCTGGCCTTGTACGCACCATTGCATACACAAGGTTGCCAACCGCACTAGCATATGGTACAATCGATCATGTCCTCCATCTCAGGGAGATTTTGGATACCCTCAACAGATAGCTTTGTTCCCTGTGTAACTGGAACAACTAGCTGCTTGCACTCAGTCATACAAAATCTCTCTAGAACAGTCATGATATACTTACTCTGACTGAGCCAAAGTTTTCTATTCTTCTTGTCCCTAGTTATTTCCATTCCTAGAATATACCTTGCTACACCAAGATCTTTCATTTCAAACTTTGCAGACAACCGAGACTTAAGATAAAAATCATTAGCTTACTATTGCCTATAAACAACATATCATCAACATAGAGAGCAATAATAAGAACTTGATCACTTTCAGCTTTATAATACACACAATGATCGATTTTGATCTTACAAATCCCTAATGACAAAACAAAGTGTCAAACTTTTGGTACCACATTCTAGGAGACTGCTTTTAACCCATACAGATATTTCTTCAACTTGCAAACCAATCTTTCTTTACCTTTTCCACAAAGTGCTCAGCTGGACATATAAATCTCTTCTTCAAGATCACCATGAAGAAATGTTGTCTTCACATCCATCTGCTCAATCTCTAAGTCATACTGATGCAAGTGACAAAAGAAATCTAATAGATGTCGGCTTAGCCACAGAGAAAAAATTTCCATAATCAATTCCCTCTACCGGGAATAACCTTTTGCAACCAACCTCGCTTTATATTTTTCTACACTACCTTCCAAACCAATTTTCTTTTTAAATACCCATTTGCAGGTTTTCTTTCTTTAGGCAATGGCACCAAACTCTAGGTATCATTATTTTCTAATGATGCCATTTCTTCATTCATGGCTTCCAACCAAGAGTTTGAATCGGACATTTTAAATGCCTCTTTCACAGTCCTAGGTTCATCAGTGCTAGAAATTAAAGCATAGGCATAAGTAGACTCTATCAAAGAAAACCCATACCTTTAGGTTGCTTTCTTTCATGAGTTGACCTCCTCACAGGCTTGCTAAGGTGGTTCTTCATCTTCTTCAGAACTTTCAAAACTACTTGAGCTCTCCTCGATCGGTACATTTTGATTTTTCAATTCCTCTTTATCTGGTGTCGAGGAATTTCTACATCCTTTTCATTTCTAACTTCTTCTCATGACGGATCTAGTGTAGAAGCTTCAACTCACGAAGATAACGCTCCTGTAAAAACCTTCTTAGTCTCGGGTTCCAAAGCTTGTATCCTTTTATGCCAGCACTATAGCTAATAAAAATACACTTTACAACTTTGTTTTCCAACTTGATCTTTTTTCAAATGGCACATATGCATATGCCTCACAGCCAAAGACACGAATATGTCTCAAGAGAGGGCTTCTTTCCAGACCATGCTTCCAAAGGCGTCTTCTCAACAAGAGTAGAGTTAGGAGAACGATTTACCAAGTAACATGTCAGAGACGCTTCAGCCCTTCTCCTCCAAGTCAGCACTATTCAACATACTTCGTGCTCTTTCCATTACTGTCTTGTTGAACCTTTCAGCAACTCCATTTTGCTGTGGAGTGTAAGGTGTAGTCTTATGTCTTTTAATCCCATGGTCCTTATAGTACCTTTTGATTTCATCTGAACAAAACTCACCCATTGTCAGTCCTTAAACATTTTATTTTTCAACAAGGTTTTAAATCTACTGAACACTTCTGATTTACTTTTAAAAAATATACAAATGCTCTTCTTGAATAATCATCAATAAACGACACATAGTATCTTGATTTAGACAAAGAAGGAACATTTACTGGACCAAACACATCAGAATGTATATAATCAAGCAAACTAGAAGATTTATGAGGACTGGAGTAAAATGAAACATGATGATGTTTACCATATATGCAATGTTCACAAAATTCAAACTCAAGGTTACAATCTTCAAGCCCTTCTACCAGGTTTTTATTTTTCAAGGTTTTTAAACCTTTCTCACCAATGTGGCCTAGCCTATGATGCTAGAGCATAGTCTTCTCTGCTGGAAGTTTAACCTCCATGAAGTTCAGACCATCAGGAACATTTTCCTTCTTTTCTCCATGAGTAGCTTTTAGTGACTTTGCAGAGACACTATTGCATTGAATAGCTTGTGCATCCAGCTTGTACAAGGTACCAATTCAAGCACCCCTTGCCAGCACCATAGAGCCTCTAGTCATCTTGTATCCATTTCCAGAGAATGTGACCTACACTCCGATATCATTCAGCTTATAGAAAGTAGATTTTGAGCCAGACCTGGTATGTGCATTACATCATTGATTCCCTTCACTCTCCATCAGGGAATTGGATTCTGACTCTTCCATGGCCAACAATTTCCAAAGATGAATCACTTGCCAAATACACCTTTCCACCATCATAGTTTTCATACTTCGTGAACCAATCTCTATGAGATGTCATGTGGAAAGATGCTCCAGAATCAATCAGTTAGACATCATCTAATGCCCGTGTAGCCAAAGCTGCAATGAAGGCATCTACATCACTCTGAGAAGAATCATTTCCAGAAGAGTTCTTCTTCTTCTTTTTCTCCTCCTTGCAATCCCTTAGGACATGACCAGGTTGCCCACAATTCCAACAGTTCACCTTGGACTTCTTGCTAGGAGACTTTGATCTCCCTTCTAATTTCGATCTGGATTTCTTGTCCTTCGATCTGCCTCTAATAGCCGGAGCCTCCTTTGTCATCTCAGAAGATTTTCTTCTCATCTCTTCTGATAACAAAGAAGCAACAACATCTTCCATCTTGAAAGTGGATGTCGTACTCCCAATAGCCATCACCAGATGATCCTAAGAATCTGGCAAAGAACATAGCAGCAGCATGCAACGATCTTCATCTTCAATCTTCACACCAACAGATGCTAACTGAGCAATCAACATGTTGAATGCATTCAAATGATCAGCAGTTGATCCTCCCTCATGCATTCTCAAAGAGTACAACTTCTTCCTCAAGAACAATTTGTTCACAAAGGACTTGCCCTGATAAATAGATGCCAGTCTTTTCCACAAGGAAGATGCAGTCTTTTCTTCATGCACGTTCAGAAGAATAGAGTATGCCAAACAAAGCCTTATCAACCCCTTAGACTTTCTATCTGCAAGATCCCAATCGTCTTGCTTCATGCCTTGAGGCATCGTTCTAGACACAACAAGCCACATATCACGATCCACTAATAGATCTTCCATTTTGAGTTTCCACAGCTCAAAATTGCTACCATTGAATTTCTCTATTTCCACCCTTCCGGATGCGCTCACCATCTTAATTTGTAATTAAACTATCAGACCTCTACAAAACTCCCACTGAAAAAGAATTGACACAAAAAACCCAACCCTCTCACAAGGATACCACAATTGGCCAGGCTCTGATACCACTTGTAAGGAAAGCAGAGGTGTGGAAGCAACTTTCCTAATGTCAAAACCATAGGGAAGTAAGCAGACAATACTTTTAATTTTTAAATTACAATTCAATTAAGAAACACATGAAAGATTTACAGAAATAGAGAAGTTACTCAAAGACAATGAACAACAGATTTACGTGGGAAACCCTTTCAGGAAAAAACCCACCACACCAAGCTGAATCTCTTTGTATTACAGTAACAACAATTACATACAATCAGAGATACAACTCTCTGGTATTAGTTCATAGTAGTTTCATTCACTATTCATTCAGTTACATAAATGCTCTCAATAATTCCATTATCTCCTCTCTCGATTCCAAATTAGAATCGATCCTTTAAATCGTATCACTTCTGATTTTTTACCTTTTGTGCATCCTTATCTGCCATTGCCCCATCATAGAAAGTTTCCACTTGAGCGTTGATTTTTCCCTGCATGCTATTTAGCTCTAGCATCACAAAAATTGCAAAAAATCTAACTGCCATCCATTCAAAAATCACTTCCTCTGATTGGTCCACGATGCTCCACATAGGATGGTCAAAGGCATTCAATCTTTGTTGGCATATCGGTGAGACACTAACAATGTCTCCCCGATGCCACAAAGATGTCGTATCGATATCGATGTAAGTCCCAATAGTCTGCAAGATGATATAATGAACACCATGAGTCATACCGAATCCATTGATATCCATTACATTTCTATCGGCAAGAGATTCCTCCATCGGCAAGACATTTTACCGATGTCCACAAGCCATATCGATTTCCACTTTGCCATCGCCAATACTTCCCATTTGCCAAAAGGTTTTGCTGAGTCTCCTCAAGTTTCACCGAAGCAACAACCAATCGGCGAGACTCATCACTTTCGCTAGGACTTCATACCGAGTGCCCATGTCTTGCCGAGTCGGCAAGAAATTTGACTTCGCCAAGATGTTTCATCGAGTGCCGAGACCTCACATCGAGCAACGAAGTCTTACCGAGTCGGCAAGACTTTTGACCTTCGCAAAGACCTTTCACCGAGTGCCGAGAGCTACTCCGAGTATCCCCATCGGTGAGACCTTTCACTGTTGCTGGGACTTCTCCTCGAAACCCTTGAGCTCCTTCGACATCCGCTAGACACCCAATAGCAACTCGACGAGACATTTCATATCGGCAAGAATACATACCGACAACCAAGTCTCCCCAATAGCTGCAAGTAAAACCATCGACGAGAGAAACAACAGTCGACAAGAGATCTTGCCGAGTCTCCAAGACATAGCGATAGATCTATTCGGCAAGACCGAAACCAAGTCACAGCGACTAGGGCATTTCAACATGATTCAGAACAACTAGTCGGCCAGACATGATTAATGTCACAACGACTTTGTCCTGCAGGAGTTACATGTCAGTAAGAATTGAGGCACATATTCCAACAAGAATTTGGTATGTGTCTGATTCTGATTGTTCCTCAAAAGATGTTGATTATTCACAATCCATGTAGGGGTCTTCTTCATGATCAATTTGTAATTTTCCTTCAACGGATGTTTGTGATTCATAGTCCATGTAGGAGTCTTCTTCATGATCAATTTTTGATATATCTGTGGATCCTGATATGCCTTGATCATTTGTAAGAATACAAAGAGTAGGAGATCCTTGCTCATTGATAATAATGTTAAGAGTAGGAGACTCTTGTTTTGGAAGATCATCTGTATGTCCATAAAAATTAAGCATCTCATGGGTAGATGTATGTGTGCTTGGTATATATATTTGGTCTTTTTGGAGAAATTTGGATGTCATTATAGTATTTTGGTGATATGAATTATTGACCTTGACTAATTTTAGAGTTACCTTTGACACACTTTGAATTAAGTTCTTGACAAGGATCAATTTCAAAGAAAGGATTGCTTTCAAAGGAATTTTGGATTTTTTTGAAGTGTGAACATGTAGGTGATGGATCTTGGATTATATATTTTTCACTAGTCATGGGTATTGGTTTTAGGGTTTCTTGATCCTCAAGTGAATTAAAGGGTGTATTAAGAATCTCTTCTGTATTTACAACCATGAGGTCGAATAATGTTAATATATCTTAGAATGGGCCATTGCTAGACATTGGTGGAGGATGTTGATCATGTTTTGGAAAAGAGTCTTGGTGTATGTCAACATTCTCACTAGGTGAAGTAGAGACATTGTCAATGTGATCATTAGTAGAAAAATATTGAATGTTGGCTTCAACAATTATTGTTCCTTGGTTAATGAGGTCTTATATGAGGTTCTTGAGTTTTATACAATTTGACGTTTCATGAACTTTTGTACAATGGTATTCACAACAAGCCTTGTCATCATACCATGAGAATTTGAAGATAGGTTTGTAACCACCTAATGATTCTAGAAGAGGGATAAGTTTATCATGGAATAATTTGTTTAACACCAACTCAATTGGATCCCCTAAAGGAGTGTATTCATGTTTGGTGGTGGTGTGAGGTGGTAAGGATTGTTGTTGTTGTGATGATTGTTGATGTTGTTGTTGTTGCAAGGATGGAGTTTGTTGTTGTTGATGTCGTGGTTTTTGATATCCAATATTTTGATGTTTTGAGGTTTTTGATGTTGTGGATCAATGTTTTGATGGTATTCAAGATGTTGTTGATGATGCATTTGGAATTGATATTGTCATTTTGAGTTTGTTGAAGATGAGATTTATGTGGATATTATGATGTTTTTAGGATGTTTAAGATGTTGATATGGATATTGAGGTGTATGTTGAATGATATTGTATTGGGGTATAAATGGATCTATCCCATATCTCACCATGTGTGAATTTGACATGTTCAAATTTGATAGGTTTACGTTTGGTATATTCATGTTTATCATGTTTGTGTTTGGGATGTATTAGTTTGGTGGACTAATGTTGTTTTGATAAAGACTCATGTCTTGGTTGTTTGGTTGATAGATTGGTAAATTTTGAAATTGATTGACATTTATCTTAAGACAAGGTGTTCCAAAGTTTTGATTATGTCTACCCACATTTGTTATATCGTTGAAGCTTGGAGAATATGTTGAACCTAAGTGAGAATTATATGGGTGGGAATTTGAATAGTTGATTGGCATTACCATGTTTTCAAGACCTCTAAATGTTCTAGGATAAATGTTTGGACAATGAGGAATATGTGTCAATCCTAGAAGATGTTTGATGCAATTATCCTTGTTGAAATGTCTTTGTTTATTTCAAATGATAACACTTTGATAGGTTTTAGGATCAATGTTGGATGATTTTGTGGATGGGTGGAACTTTCAATTTTGACAAGATTCTAGGCTCAACTTTTAGATGTATTTGATGTTGATAATGAACTTGCAAACCTTGAGAGTAGACTTGTGACTCCAAGGTGAGTTTTTCCAAAATATGTTTTACTAATTCAACTAAATGTTTAGAAATAGATTTTGTTTCCAAACTTGAAGCTAAACTAGTTGATGTGGTGAAAAATGTAAGTCTAAATGATTTGTGTCAGCATTTTCAAGTTGTTGTGTGAAGTGAGATGTTTTGATCCTAGTTGAAAACCTGAAAGATGCTTTAAAAAGTTCAAAGTGATAGTGAACCAAGGTTTATTTGTTGTTGTTTTGAATGATCCAAATAGTCACAAGTCCAAAATGATAGTAAACAAATATTTTATTTGGTTTGTTTGAAATGGATTGTTTGATTATTTACTATAAAAGTGTAGTAGTATCTACAAAGATGCCAATGTTCAACAGAAACTTAAAATTGTTTGAACAAAGTTGTTGCTCTATAGATGTCTATTTTCTCTAACAAATGCACCGAGATGTGTAAAGGCGCCAATATGCAAACAAAGGCACCGTTGATAAAAATAGAAGCGTTTGGTTTACACAAAAGTGTCGTATTTTCAAGACAAATGCATCGATCTATTAGAGGATCTTTAACATGTGAGTTAACCTAGTTGTTTGATGTTTTGATTTTTCCAAGACACAATATACAACATGTAAAAACTTACTTAGTTAGGTGTTTGATGATTTTTGCATGTTCTTCTTCCACAAGAACACACTAATTGGTGTTTCAAGGTCGCAACATGAAAAGCACCCCATGAAATATAACCTATTTAGTGGATAGATTAGGTTTATCTTCTCAAAGTGGGCATGCACGATAAAATACCACACATAGAATGAGTGACTAGAGTATGTGTGCATACACAACACACCTCTTACCTTGGAAGGAAAAGTTCCTTGCACAAGGAATTATGTCACCTCAACTATGGTTGGTACATGACAAGTAGCTTCATGGAATGATGTTATTCCATTGCACCACTAAAAGAAGACACTTGAAAGTATTTGGCCTCTAAAATAATAGGTCTCTAGTGGGTAGAACATTGGTGAACACTTTCGACCTCTCAAACATCTCCTCGGGAAACTAAAAAATAATAGTCCCTCATGAAAGTTCAAAGTGCTACATGCATGGATCGACCTACAACTTTTGTTCTTAGCCAATTTATATAGCAGACCCAAAAATGTCGCTTGAGTTCAAACCCTTGAGTTCTCTGTGAGGATGTGTCTCAAGGAAAGCCTCCTACTTAAAAGAAAAAAAAGGAGTTACTATTTCTCTTCACCCAAGATTGCACTAGGCATGAGGGGAGAGGATACGTAACAACTACCTTAGGGTTACAATGAACATAAAGTACAAGTTCAAGATGTTTCTCTTCACCCAAGATCACACTAGGCACAAGGGGAGAGGATACACATCAAGCACTCACCAAGCACAAAATACATGACAAATAATCGTTCGTTTTAGGTGCACCAAGATGTAAATGTTTGATTCATTATGAAAGCACCAAACAAAATGTGTAAGTTGATTGTTTGTTTTAAGCACCAAATCAAAAAGTGAAGATTGTAGGTTCAATTTTAAGCACCAAATTGAAAAGTGAAGATTGTAGGTTCAATTTTAAGAACCAAAGTAAAGACGGGTTCATTTTAAGCACCAAATTTGAAAGATGTCCTAGATTATTATGCTCAAAACAAGTGTTAATAAATGCTTTTCCAAATGCCACATGTTGTGAAAGGTTAGATGAAAATGAGAAACAACAAAGGATTATGGTTAGCTAAAATATTAGGATTAAGAAACCCCTACTAGACCTAACAAAAGCATTGTATTGTCAAACAAAAGCACAAAACTATCAAAACTTGTAAAAGTGTGTCAGAAAGGACAAAGGTGCCCTATTTTGACAAAGGCACAAGTTTACTATAGAAGACAAAGGAGAAGGTCTACTGTAAAGGTGCCCCTTTACTACAAAGGTGTCCCAGAACTGACAAAGGTGCCCCTCTGTCAAAACAAAAGTACAAGTCTTCTACAAAGGCACCCGTAGGAGGTACAAAATTGTAGATCTTCATTGATGGAAGTGCAGACCTTTAACAAAAGTGTTGTGCTACCCTTGACACCTACAAATATGATAAAAGCTCAAGAAAAATGATTAGATAGGGACCTAGGGTCCCATCAACCGTGCCAATTTGAAAGTATGTAAATCTATTTGACCAAATAACATCAAATCAAAGCAATTAAAAAGATAATTAATCAATGAAAAGCATACTTTCAATGAGATTCAATCTACAAGATTAAATGACTCAATTCAAAGCAATAAACATGAAATTCAAAGCATCTGAACCTAATTAGTATGCAAACCTCTCAAACCCATTATGGATTGATGCATAATGAGTGGATGTCGATGTGGAATGCTTAGTTTTATGCATTATCTATTGATGTGCAAAATATTTCTTGAAAATGAGGGTTGATTCACAAAAGATGAACTCAAATCACTTATAAATGAGCCATCAATTTGAGAGGATGAATTTAATATGAAGATTATGGATGAATTGATGGGAAATAGGCTTGATATTTATATATTTGAGAGATATTGGTCAACTATGAGGATTGAATTAGAGGATCAATGGATGAAATTGAATGAGAGATGAAGACATGGATCAGGGATTGATCAGATGGTTGATAATCCATGAGACATGGATCATGGATTTGATCAAGGGTTCATAATCCTTGAGAGATCCAACAAGATCCCTTACTTCATGCAGAAGAAGTTCAAGATATTTCAAGTTGGAGGGAAAATTTCAAATTTGAAAAGGGAATATTGGAATATTCTTGTGCAAGTTGGAGATTTGGAGGAAAATTAGTCAATTAAATACTTCATGAAAACCATTTAATTGTGCAAGTTGGAAGAATTAAGAGTTTTAATTAAATAATTGTGAATCATTTAATTAAGTAGGATTTATGGAATTTAATTAAATAGTTTGACATTATTTAATCAAAAAGACGAAAAATGATGAATTATGATGAATTAGTCAAATAAGCTTAGTTATTCAATTAATAGGAGAGAAAGGTGAATTTAAATAAATAATTGGATAATATTTAATCAAATAGAGGAATTAGGTGAATTATGCTAGAAATGATGTTAGTAAGTGAAATCAGGTGTGCAATATACTCAGGACATTTTCAGGTGTCTAAAAATATATACAACTATATACTTACCTGTATTTATTTATTCCATTATACCATTTGCATCCTCTCTTTATTGTACATCTATAAAAAAAATCATTGTGACCATCATGGTGGATCTACTTGTAGGGGATATGTACAAACATAATGAATGTAAGTAAATTAAATATATATTTTACTAGTCATGCGAAAAAAATACAATAAATAAAGTTAGAAAATTTGATCTGAGAAATTCTTTACATTCAAGTGATGCCTACCATAGGGAAATTTGTTTGCTATTTTATCATGAGTTGAATGCACAAGAAGTGGTTACCAATGCCATCTAGTTAAGGGATACCTGAAACAAAAATGATTAACTATAATTAGAAGATGACTTAATGCGATATAAGAGGATGGCTCAAGGGGAGATACGTGAGCCTTGACACTAAGTCAATTGAGAAATTTATCTATAATTAGGAGATGACTTAAGGGGGGGTAAGAGGATGGATTAAGGAAAGTTAAGAGGATGCCTTAAGGGGAAATAAGAGGATGGATTAAGGGTAGCTAAGAGGATGGCTTAAGGGTCCTAAGAGGATGGCTTAAGAGGATATACAAGAGCCTTAACTCCATGTATGTATCATGTGAGAAAATTAGTTTTATAATTAGGAGATGACTTAAAGGTAGGTAAGAGAATGGATTAATGGGAGCCAAGAGGATGACTTAAGGGGACATGCAATCACTTCTAAACTTTTTAGGGAATGACAATAAACTAACTATATATTGACTATCAATTAAATATATACAACTATATAATTACTTGTATTGATTTATTTCATTATACCATATGCATCCTCTTTTTTGTAATACACCTATAATTTTCTCATGCTCTTCCATAGAGAAAATGTCCATAATTATTTATTAGTAGGTATCCCTTGACATCTAACTAGTTTTGTATTTGTTGCCATAACCAAATGTGAGTAGTGCATAATCTTCTTATTCCTTCATAATCTTCAAATACAGGAAAACAATTATGTCTTATTAGATATTTTTGTAGCTATGTGCCAAAAACAACCACATAACTTGTTGGATATTCATAGTTATCATCATCTACTCTAGGATGTAACAACTTATGTTTTGTTTCAACACATTGATCTAACTGATACTCTATTTCCTCTTAATTCCCCTCAGGTGCAGCAACATACACATGTCCTAAAAAAAAAAATTCAATAAAGTATGACACATAATTCATATATAAACATGCATACATGTATATAATTATATATATTACAAAATAATGTACTAAAACAAAATAAATTAAATTAAAGTACCTTCTTATACAAGTTCTGAAACATAATCATAATCATCTGATGCAAACAACTAATTATCATCTTCAATTATTGTTTCATGTTGATCATATGTTTGTGTCTAGGTGTCAAGGCTCTTTGTTTCCATTCTTCAATCCATTCTATATTTTCACATGCTTCCCAATCACCCGCAATACAAAATTGACAAAAACAAGTAAGCTCCCTAGTCCATATAGTTTGTGTGCTTGAATTTGAACTCTTAAATGAATTTCATTTTGTTGATCTGGACTAATTGTCTCACAATCATGTTGAATAAGAATATTTTGTTCTTTGACTAACCAAAAGAATTGTCAAATTATTGAGTTCTCACGTGATCTCATAGATAATTTTATATTACACAATCCACAATTGCACATGTATCTCTAAATTTCACTACATCCTTAAATTTTAGTTGCTCTCTATCAAAATCTCTTTTCACACATGCTCCAACTCCATCATGTTCTCCTTCACCATGTCTAGCTTCAAAAAAACTCCATATATGTTGGATATTATTTTCATCGTGATCCCTACATAACCAATAAAATATTCGAGCTTTTTTTAATTGCCCTATACAATTATCTAACCATATGAGATGTTTTGCCATTTGGATATCTCTTTCTTTCATTTAAAATTTTATAAAATATATTGAAACAATATTTACATGTTTATGTAATGATGAAGAAGAAAAACCCAACTCTCTCTCACAACTTCCAAAACTCATATTACAACAAAATCCACGAACAATTTACCCAAATTTGACAATTACTTATGTCAAATTAACAATCGAATTACAATTGATTTCAACCACAAACTCAAATTTGAAATCAAATAACTTTATTTCAATAAAAAATCACAATACATTTTCCAAACCTAGTTCATTTGTCTTTGCACATTCTCTTGGTGCACTCTCACTTCTAATTCCTCTTGTATTCTCTCAGAATCTCTATTACTCTTATTCCCAACAGATTAGACCCATTCTTGATGGAGTCAACTTTAGCTATATGCCATGTTCTGCATCAAATCTGCATGTCCAAGGTGATGCCACACCTCCTTCAATTGAGCTTCTACCTTCAGTTCAATCGCTGCCCCTTGATTTCATTATGTGCAAATTGTATATTGTGTGTCCTATCAGTCTTCTCTTGCTATGTGGACAATCCCTTCATTCATTGTTCTTTTCCACATGAACTATTCCTCTGTTGGCATGAGTTTCTAAAAAATACAATGGTTGTTCATGTTACCATCAACCTCCTTCCTTCAGTATTCACAAACAAGAATTCTCTTGTGTCGACATTCTCATTGGGAACTTCGATCTATCTCTATATTACACCAATTAAAGCATCATCCATATTATGTGTTGCTATTTGTATCATCTCCTTTCCACTGATTTATTCTTTATGTCCATGGAGTATCATGGCACTGCTCTGCAAAATTCACATCTTCCTTGTCCATTCGAAAGTCTTCCAAAAGATGGTTTCTTAACATATTTGCTTAATACCATGCCCCTCCATTATTTCCCTAGGCTGTGCAGGGATTTTTTTTCCTTGACAAGGCTTCTCACCCACACAACCCCTTCTTCTCTAACCACATCCTCTTCTTTTCAACTACCTCCCTCTACTATCTTTATTCCAAAATTTCAATAATGTCTTTGTATTCTGAATAGAAGATGAAGAGTCTAGGCATTTGAATCAACTTATTTATCAAGTAGGATTCCTTTAAGATGCTTTGCACCTTTTGGTATCTCAAAAATATTTGGAAATAAATCATATAGTGCAAGAAATGGATTTATACTTTTGCTATCATGTCTTCTCATAATCAAAACAAAATAACGTTTGACATATTCACATAAACATGAAAGAAGCAAATATGAAGATGACATTAGAATAATTCATCCATCAACTAAAACAATTTTTTTTGCAATAACTATGCATCCGTTGCATGGAATTTATAAAAACTTGAAACTATCATTTTTTTGGGGATGCTAATTGCCCTTCATCTGGGATGCTCCTGCATTAGACATGTCGAGTAAGAAATTTGTGAGCATGAAATCAGAAAGGTGGAGTTAGGTGATAGAACCACCTTTCGAGATTGCAAACAATCTCCAACGAACTCCATCGTTAGCAACCTAACCTCCTCCGCCAATAGCTCGACCTCCTCAGCTAAGTACTTCCTCTCGACTCTACAAGTGACCTCTCACATTCCTCTTATGGTCACCTCTTGGCTATACATTAAAAGTCACAACCTACAGGTTCATACACACTATCTAATGACTATGCCTTTTTTTTATCTTCACCTTAAGACAACCATTTCACTTCTTTGCAATTTTGTCCTTGAACTTCTATGTTGCAATTGTACCTCGATTCTCATGAAGATTCCACTTCATCTATTGTAATATGCCATCACATAACACTTTCCTCTACACTTTTTTCTCTCAATCATTTGGGACTCCGCTCACCTACAATGATGATTTTGAGCTTCTCACTCGTGCTTCCAATTCTATGCCTTCCAACCCTCAATCACCAGGACTCTCTACATCTACAACGATACTTTTGGACTTCACTCGTGCTTCTACTATCCATAAGTTCCATCACAAGTTGCCTCACATTTGGCAATCTTCTTGTGCCCCAAAACCTCTACTCACTCTCCTCTCCACCCATAGGTCCTAGTGCAAACTGCCTCTCTCTCAATGCTCCATCTATATGCTCAAAACCTCTAGCTCTAATACCACTTGATGAAGAAGAAAAAACCAACTCTCTTACAACTTCCAAAACTCATATTACAACAAAATCCATGAATGATTTACCCAAATTTGACAATTACTTGTGTCAAATTAATAATCGAATTACAATTGCTTTCAACCACAAACTCAAATTTGAAATCAAATAACTTTATTTCAATAAAAATAATAGTACATTTTCTAGGAAGTTCATTTGTCTTTGTAGATTCTCTTGGCACACTCTCACTTCTAATTCTTCTTGTATTCTCTTGACATCTTTGTTACTCGTATTCCCAACATATTAGACCCATTCTTGATGGAGTTGAATTCAATTATATGTCACATTCTACATCAAATCTGCATGCCCAAGGTGATGCCGCACCTCCTTGAATCAAGCTTCTACCTTCAATTCAATCACTGCCCCTTGATTTCATTATGTGCAAACTATATATTGTGTGTCCTATCGGTCTTCTCTTGCCGTGTGGACAATCCCTTCATTCATTATTCTTTTACATGCAAACTATTCCTCCCTTGGTGCTAGTTTATGAAAACTACAATGGTTGTCCATGTTACCATGGCATCCTTCCTTCAACATTCACAGACAAGACTTCTCCTACGTTGACATTCTCATTGGGAACTTTGATCTGTCTCTATATTACACCAATTAAAGCATCATCCATCTTATGTGTTATTATTTGTATCATCTCCTTTCCACTGACTTCTTCTTGATGTCCATGGAATATATCATGGAATTGCTCTGCGAAATTCACATCTTCCTTGTCCAGTCGAAAGTCTTCCAAAAGGTGGTTTCTTAACATATTTTCTTAATGCCACGCCCCTCCATTATTTCCCTAGGCTATGCAGGGATTTTTTTTCCCTGAAAAAGCCTCTCACCCACGCAACCCCTTCTTCTCTAACCATGCCCTCTTCTTTTCAACCACCTCCCTCTACTTTCTTTATGCCAAAATTTCAATAATGTCTTTGTATTCCAAGTAGAGGATGAAGAGTCTAGGCATTTGAATCGACTTATTTATCAAGCAGGATTCCTTTCAGATGCTTTGCGCCTTTTGGTATCTCCAAAATCATTGGAAATATAAATCATATCGTGCAAGAAATGGATTTATACTTTTGCTATCATGTCTTCTCATAATAAAAAAAATAACATTTGACATATTCATATAAACATGAAAGAAGCAAATACGAAGATAACATCAGAATAATTCATCCATCAACTAAAACCAATTTTTTTTGCAATAACTCTACATCCATTGCATGGAATTTATGAAAACTTGAAACTATCAATTTTTTGGTGATGTTGATTGCCCTTCGCGTAGGATGCTCCTACCATTGTCCTTTACAATTATCCTATACAATTATCATTTACATAACCAATAAAATATTCAACCCTTTTTGAATTGTCGTGTACAATTATCTAACCATATGAGATGTTCTGCCATTTGGATTTCTCTTTCTTTCATTTAAATTTCATAAAATATATTGAAATAATATTTACATGTTTGTATACAATATGAACAAAGATGGCCACCTGTATTGAATTATAATACTAAGATTGAATTTCCTCTCATGGAGAAAGAGTATAGTTTTCTGCAAAGTTAGTCGTTGTTAGTATAGTTTCAATTGGTAATGTGTTTTTACATATGTAGAATTGTCTATTAAGCCACCAAGCATATTGGGAGTGTTTCACATATTTGGGTACAATATTATCCTTAAATTCTCTGATGAATGCATGCACACTAATTTTTCTATGATCAACTCACAACGTTTTCCAAAATTTTCATCCTTTAAATAATATTCAACACTTTTAAATCTTTTCACATCCACTAATTTTTGTCCAAAATCATGTGAAATACTTTCATGCATACATTCTCCTAACAATGTTCAATGTTGCCACATCTAATGCATTATTAAGAAATTCATGCATTTAAATAAAATAAGCATCCATTAGATATTTCACAATTTAACAAACATGCTATAAACTCCTTGATTGTTTGAGGTGACATAATAATATCACATTCTTTCATAATTTCGTTAGTATGCAAAGTAAAACATATATATCAAAAAATAACATAATAATAACAAAACTTCACATTCCACCAGGGTCTTATTCTTACCTTGTACAAATATGCCTTGGCCCTAAATCCTCATGGCAATGCTTTAAATGCTAGAAATGTGAACCCTGGCTAGTTTGAAGAATAAAATGTGGAACAACTAGAGGAGGGAAACCCTAATACTGATGAACTCTCGGTTGATGAAAAAATTCCCTGCCACCCTCCTGCAATTGCTGCTAGGCGTGTGTTAATCCCTGTGAAATGTAACTACCCTATGGCTAATGTGTCAAATCCCTCAACTCCTTTGTCGCAAAAGAGTGAGGAAATAAGAAGCATTGAATTAGAGTTCATTAGAGAAACACCTAAAAAAAGGAAACACTCCCCTCTGCTGTTGGAACCCTCGAAAGCTAAGAAACCCATAAGAGATATTAATCCTAGAGATGTAATAAATATCACTAAGGAAGGGAACCAAATGGAGGAGGCTAAGGAAAATTTACAAGGGCAAGGGAGTGGAGGTAGTGGGGGAAGAAGGTCAGTTCATCTGGATAAGGTAGCCTCAAAGGAGAAAAAAGAAAACAAAAAAGTTAGTGAATGAGGAGGAGGACCTGGGGTATGAAGATTTTGAAGCCTAGGAAGAAGAAGACTCTGAAGAATTAGATTTTGAGGATACTGCCTATGAGATGGGAGAGGATGGTTCAGAGGAGGAAAAAGAGGAAGAGGAGGAGCAAGTGGAGCCTTTTGAGCATAAGATTGAGGTTGGGAATGTGCAGGATGTTGGGTTCTCAGGAATGGACAACAAAGCTGAGGATCTTAGTAATGAGTTTTTAAAATGCAGACTAACCTTTCTGCATATACAGTTCAAAGACATGGAGAAGGCATTGGTTACTCTCATGAAAGTAACTGATAGGTTGATGAGAAGAGCAATGCTTGGAGTGGCTTCTGGTGAAACAAAGATTACCAGGAAATTAAAGAAACAGGGGAAACCTGATACCCTAAAGATGTTGGACGAGATAAAGGGCCCTGACTAGCGCGAATACATTACTCTCGTGGGAGAGTATGGGGACCTATTAAAGAAAGCTAGTTAATGGCTATTGTTGCTGCTTTGCTATTTTTTGATGATTTTTTTGTATTTTTATAATATCTGGTATTGTTTTGTTATTTTCTATAGGTTATGGTGGAATACCACTTGGGATACTTGTTGATGGGTGTTTTTGCACTTCTCAACATATTCAATGCATAAGTGCACTACCTGTCTTGAAAGGAAACCTCCTACAAACTAGTTGCAGAAAATTACCCCAAGGTCCCTTGGGTGTTAGGTCATGACTTGCTTGGAATGTCTCAATTGGTTCAATGTGATCTTGTTGGTAATCACAGGGCAACCTTACATATGTTAAATTGGAGGTTAATCGGTTCTTTGAATGGAGTTTATAAAATTATGAAGTTGTGTCCTATTGCTGCAAGCTCAAAATAATAGTCTAAAACTCCACTTTTGTCATCAAATTTGGCTTTAAAATGTGCAATGATGCTTAAACTTGTTTTAAGTTACTATTTAAAAGAAAAGTCAAAAGGGTAGGGAAATAAGGAAGTTCCTAGACTTGAAACTACTGATGGAACAATGATAATTGAGGATGCTATAGTGGACAACCTTCTTAAAACTAAGTTCCACTGAATCAAATTAACTCACAGTCTCACGAAACTAGTGCAATATTCTAAGGTCTGCAGATTTTCAACCATTCATTCACCATAAAGCATGAATAAAAGATAGAATTTAAGTGCAACATTCAATTCATGTTCATACTAGCTTTACACTACTATTTATCATCAATAAACAACAAAAAACATGAACAAGGAAGGGCATCAACACAACAAAATTCTTCAATATCAATGATCAACATCTACCAATCTACTAAAACATGCTAAACACATAGAACAACAAAGTAAATCTACTCAAATCTATGAATTATGAGGAGAAGAATGATGAAACATGAGATGAAACTCAAGAATCCACCCAAAAGCAATGAATTTCTATTAGAATTTCAGCAGCATGTCTTTACAACAACTCCACTCTCTCTTGAAAATGAGAGGAGACCCCTAATTTATAGTGCCCAAAAAGTAAAATGAATGGCCAAGATTTAATCTTATTGTGTGGCCAAGATTCACTATAGACTAGGGTTTCACCTACCCCTTAATATTTTACAATTTAAAATACATATTTGTCTTCTGGCCTATTTTTTCTTCTAGTGCATGGTGTTGTAGCATTTTTGTCCTTTAGTTGATTGCCTTGCTACAACTACTTTGTGAGGAACTCATCATCAATGACCAGATTTCCTTCATTCTTCTTCATAGTAGCATACTCTACGAACTTGCTGAACAACAATTGAAGCTTGTTCCATTGCATTATATCGGATTCGAGCACCTATAAGCTCAATTTTCTGGACCTGCTAGTAATTACATCCCAATCCTTGTCACATTTTGGCGTGTTCTTGATTACTTGCTTTGATTGGGTGAAGGCTTGTGCAACAAAGTCCATAGAATCTAGCGTGAGTGTGTCTGTGGCTCCTTTCTCCATCTTCTTATGGAAATAAGGCCTTATCTTTTAGGAATCAAGCTCAACGAAAGGCATGTCGTAGTCCATCATGAGCTTCAAATATTCTCCACAGGCCACTAGATGTTCTTTGGCCCAATCTATATCAAGCTCCACTTCTTGGACCACCTACTCCAAGATTTCTCTCCTATGATCAAGGCACAATTTCTAGGTCTCAACGAGCCAATGATCATCCTTTACTAATGCCAACTCCTTTTCCCACATTCTCTCAGGCATCTTGAGGATAGCCTCGAGCTTGGGATATGTAATTCTATACAGCTCTAGGAAGTCAATACATAATTTCCTTGTTCCCTCAAGCTGCTTTTGCACCTCCCAAAACTTGTTTCCTATCCGAGCGGTGTGGCATATACCCATGTCTCCATTGTAGACCACCCGTCGAAACCAGTCTTCTGTGGCCTTGGTCCAATTCTTTCTCCTTTCAAGCTTGCTGATATGATCCTTAGACATCAACTGGGGTGGGGCCAATGAGGTTGTTGACAGTTCTTCAGCAGAGGACCATTGTTGTATGTAGACTATAAAATCCACCACTTGTGCTTTTAATTCCTACTTAGAGGATTTGTCCTTATTCATTTGATGCACAATGGTGGTGATAGATCCCTGAAGATGATCAATTTTCTGCTCCCTTGTGGTTGTTCCCAGGTCAATGGTGGAGTTATTATAGTTGACTCCTCCTTACACCACTGGAGTAGTGATTTGCACGATCCTTGATCTCGATGCATCCATTGTGAGATGAGATCTAACCCTCAGTTTCTTCTCCTTCTTTTTCCCTATCTTTGCTTGAGCCAAGATGATTTCTAATATTTTCTTAGGAACCATGAGGATGACAACCTTCTTCTGCAATTGTTTATCCAACCATTCAGGCATTTGAGATCCTTCTTTCGGTGATTCATGATCACCTTCTTCTCTTTGGACATGTTGGATCTCCATTTCTTCATGGCTCAAAGCCTCTTGTTCTATCTTTTCTTCTTCTTCTTCATATAAATTCTGAATGAATATAGCCTTTCCTTCTGGTGATTTAGTGGTGGCTATGTTTTGCTTGGGGCTATCTTCCCCTTTAGATCCTTTGTCTTCTTCTTGCCCATGTTCTTCATGATGTTCTGCTTCTGGGATTTTTCTTGTTTCATCCTCTTCTTTAGGCTTATCTTCTTCTTTCTTTCCCTCTTTCTTTTCTTCTTCTTCCCCTAAGGGAGGCATCTCTTAATCATGATCAAGGATCTTATCTTGTTCTTCGGTCGAAGGTTGTGTGGTTACCTCTATTTCTTCATCTGAATCTCTTTTCTCTTCGGAGGATTTCCTTTCAACTTCCTCCCCAACATCTTTGAGTTGCTTGGCCAACTCTTCTTCAAGTTCTTGGTTAGAGGTTTCTACAATATATTTTTCTCCAGGGTCCTCAATATCTTCCTCAGAGGATTGTGTTTCCTCCCCTTCACGCTCCACTTCATCAATGAATAAATGGTGATGTTCAGGATGCTCATGATAATCATCAGGTTGCTCTTCCATTTCTTTACCTATCTCCCTTTCTTGTCTTTCCAATTCCTCAAAAATATGCATTGTTACTTCCATCTTAGGTGGTTAGGTCAGAGGAGGGGTAGGGAGATTGGCAACAACCTGAGCTAAGGTAGTTTGCACTGCTAGACTCATCAATACTCCTGAGAGCTCCAACGGTATGTTTTGCATATGTTTGAAAGAAGCTTTAGGGAGAGTAAGGGGAGGAATTATTGTTGTAGAGGCCAAGGGAATAGTGGTTGATGGAGGCATGGAGGAAGAAGAGAGTGGAGAAGTGGTGGTAGAGGAAGAATCTATCACAATAATTTGTGTAGTAGTTAAGGTGGAGGCAAGGTGAACTTAAATGTCCACTGTGGGAGGAGAAGAAGCAGGCAATGCTTGAGATGCCGACGAAGGAGTAATGGTAGTGGAAACAGTAGTGATATTAAGAGTAGAGGCAGTAGATGGATATTTCGGTTGCTCGACCTCTTCTTCATCTCCCTTGTGGAGTGAGTCCTGAATTGTGGGCATCTCCGTGAATCCGCCTAATTTCCTGGCTTTCTTAGAGGGCTCGCCCTTTGATGCCTTTCTTGAATATACCTTGTTCTTAGGTTGGCATTCTGCCACCTCTTTCCTCTTCTTTGATCTGGTGGTAGGAGGGGATTTTGAAGTTTCCACAGATGGGGTAGCAATAGTCCCATTATCAGTTTCTCTTTTGAGCTCGTCCTCGAGCTCACCATAGGTCAAAGTAGCACCTTGGAGTTTTAGTTGAGCAATTTGCCCATCAATCCATTATTTTTTTTCTGGCCTCTATTGGTTTTATTAGAATATCGAGGTCATTGACCTCTTCCTTGTCCCAGTCAATAAGATGCAATGGAAAGTTGGCAACAACATCAAATCTTGGATCTATTATAGTATTTTCTTCCTCCACAACTTGATCTGGCACTGGGAAGAAGTTCATTGTTTTGAAAAAGTACGTTGTCATGTGTATATAGTGCCCCATGTGCACTTCTTTATCATCTTTGTATTTTGCCCAGAAGTCCTCCAAATTGTGTAGATGGGCGTATTCCTTTCCAACCATCTTCTTTAGCTTTCCATATGGATCCATCTGTGGTCGGGTAGTGTGAAGCTCCAAGTTGTATTCAATGATTTCTTTTTCTAAGTACTCCGCACACTAGGATGCGAGGATTGCATACATACCTTGGCTAAAGGTGAGGGGATAAGGAATCCCTAGCATATGCTTGTCATTCAAAAGAGTATGTGCATGCTATAGTTGCCTAGAGATTTCAAGCAATACCAGCCGGTCATTTGGGTACCGAGGCAACTTATATGGCCTCTCAGAGAAGCCCTCGGTTCTGATGTAAGTAAATTTAGGAAGCTAAATGAGTAAGAACCTGAACTGATGGATGAAGGCATTGGCACTACGAGTGAATCTCCTTTCGAAGTCACCTCTGAGTAGTCTAATAATGTACCCAATAAAGGCATCATTCACCCTGCGGTAGTCTTTCTTAAATTTGCAATATTGAAGCTGTGGGTATCTGTCATACACCTTTAGTTCTCTTCTCACAGTTTGTCTTGGTGTCATAAATATACATCTATACTAAGCGCGGTCAACCAACAAATAGACCAAATACGAGGTCATGTAGAATTGGGAAGTCTTCTTCACTGCTACAAACTGCTCATGCAAGTAGTTGTTAATCATTCCTGCCCAGTGGAATTTAGTCTTCCCCCTAATGATCTCTTCTATGAAATATAACATCCATTCCTGGAAATATTCCGCCATGGGGAGGCCCATCACCCTGCTTAACAAGGTTACCAAATCATGGTAATCCTCATGGAAATTGTAAGGAAAGCTTAGGTGAGGAACAAACTCTCCTAACGCCAAAATCTCAGGGAAGAATGCAGAGGTGTCTTTAAATTTTCAATTATAGTCCAATTAAGATACACTTGAAAGAAATAATAGAAACATAGAAATGAACATACACAGATGAACACTAGATTTACGTGGGAAAACCCTTACGGGAGAAAAACCCACCACACCAAGAAAAGCCTCTTTGTATTACAGTAATGGAAATTACATATAACGATCAAACTTATCTTTCTTATTTCAATTTACAGCACCAGATTCAATGATCAACCTTACACAAAAATGATCTCATAAAACATCCATCGAATTCACTCAGAACAATTCATATTCAATCAAGCAACACTTCATTATCTCACACTGTTACTCATCTAATTGTTCATCGAATCATTCATCATCTTCGATTACAAAGTATATCCACGTCGTTCATGGTCTGTTGATCTTCCTCACAGTAATGACCGCAACAGTCCAACTTCTAGTGGTTCCCATTCTGCTTCTCTAATTGGTTGAAGACAAACCACATAGGATAGCCATTTGATCAAGGCGTTCAAAATGTGTCGCATGTCGGTGAGACACTAGGTCGTGTCTCCTCGATGCCACAATACCGATTACACATCCATCGCTATCGGCAAGAGTCACTGCTATCGGCAGGAGATCAAAACAAGTTCAAAAGTCACATCAACATCAACACTCCCATCGACGAGACTTACTCTATCGGCAAGATCAACAAGACCTTTCATCGATATCCTCAGCAAACCCATCGCCCAGACAATTGCTAGTCGCTATGAGTCATAACGAGTCCTCAAGTCATACCGATATGAACATCTGTCGGCAAGACTTAGGTTGTCGCTAAGATTCACCCCATAGGTTCCAAGTCACCCTGAGTCCATCCTTCACCAGGAGTCATATCGACAACATACCATACCATCAGCGAGACAATCATCCAGTGCTAAGACTCATTCTGACTGTCCAAGTTACGCCAAAGGCTCAGGTTATGCCGATTGCTGAGAGATTCCAGAAGTCACATCGACAAGTTGACAGATTAAGGTCAGAGGCAGATCAGCCAGACATCTCAGTAGTCACAATGACCATGCTTACTTAGAGGTTTCAGCCTGTGAGATTGAGGCACACAATTCCAACAATCTCCCACTTGACGAAGATCACACAGGCACCTCCAGAGCACAACAAAACTACTAAAATTCATGGGCATTGAGGCCCATCGAACTAGCACACCACCTGAACTTGTCTGTGCTCACTGGCTTCATCAATGCATCTGCAACATTCTTTAGAGTATCCACTTTTTCTAAAGAGACCTTTTCATCCTCCACCATATCTCATACAAAATGATATTGCACATCTATATGTTTTGTCTTGGCATGGAAAGTAGGATTCTTTGCCAAACAAATAGCACTCTGACTGTCACAATAAATTGTTATTTTCCCTTCATCAAAGCCAATGTTAGAACACAAACATTTTAACCAAATTGCTTCTTTACAGGTGTGTGTTGCTGCCATGTATTCTACCTCTGTAGTGGACAAAGCGACTACAGCCTGCCGCTTACTCATCCAACTCACTGCACCACCATTCATCATGAAAATATATCCACTGGTGGACCTTCTGCTGTCAATGTCCCCTACCCAATCAGAATCCACATAGCCTCGAATGCTGAGAGTCCTCTGTGATTCAACCAAGTTACCATGGTAACACAATGCATATTCAGAAGTTCCTTCAAATATCTAAAAAATCTTTTCACAGCATCCCAATGTGTTCTTCCAGGATTAGCCATAAACCGACTAAGTACTCCTTTGCTTGGGCAATGTCGGCCTTGGACCATTGCATACATTAGACTACCAACCGCACTAGCATAAGGCACACTGGTCATGTCCTCCATCTCAGAGGAGATTTTGGATAGTCTTCTACAAATAGGTTTGTTCCTGCAAAACTGGAACAACTAGCTGCTTGCAATCAGTCATACAAAATCTCTCTAGAACAATCTTAATATATTTACTCTGATTGAGCCAAAGTTTTCTACTCTTCCTATCCCTAGTTATTTCCATTCCCAGAATATACCTTGCTGCACCAAGATCTTTCATTTTGAACTTTGCAGATAACTAAGATTTTAGATCAGAAATCATTAACTTACTATTGTTTATGAACAACATATCATCAACATAGAGAGCAATAATAAGAACTCTATCACTTTCAACTTTGTAATACACACAATGATCAGATTTTGATCTTACAAATCCCAATGACAAAACAAAAGTGTCAAACTTCTGGTACCACATCCTAGGAGACTGCTTTAATCCATACAGAGATTTTTTCAACTTGCAAACCAATTTTCTTTACCTTTCTCCACAAAGTACTTAGGCTGGGACATATAAATCTCTTCTTCAAGATCACCATGAAGAAATGTTGTCTTCACATCCATCTGTTCAATCTCTAAGTCATACGCTATTGCAAGTGACAAAAGAAATCTAATAGATGTCAGCTTAGCTACATGAGAAAAAATTTCCATAATCAATTCCCTCTGGGAATAACCCTTCACAACCAACCTCGCCTTATACTTTTCCACACTGCCATCCAGACCTATTTTATTTTTAAATACCCATTTGCAGCCAACAAATTTTCTACCTTCAGGCAAGGGCACCAAACTCCAAGTATCATTCTTTTCTAATGATGCCATTTCTTCATTCATGGCTTTCAACCAAGAGTTTGAATCAGACATTCTAAATGCCTCTTTCACAGTCCTAGGCTCATCAGTGCTAGAAATTAAAGCATAGGCACAAGTAGAATCTATCAAAGAAAACCCATACCTATTAGGTTGCTTTCTTTCACGAGTTGACCTCCTCACTTGCTGAGGCTGAGAGGTTGTTCTTCTTCAGAACTTTCAGAACTACTTGAGCTCTCCTCAATTTTAGGTATATTTTGAATTTTCAATTCCTCTTTATCTGGTGTCAGAGGAATTTCAACTACATCATTTTTGTTTTCTGACTTTGTCTCTGACTACAGATCCAAGATAGAAGGCTTCAACTCACGAAAGATAACACTTCTGCTGTATAGAACCTTCTCCGTATCAGGACTCCAAAGCTTGTATCGTTTTATGCCAACACTATAACCAATAAAAATAAATTTGACAACCTTGTTTTCCAATTTAGATCTTTTCTCATACGACACATGTGCATATTCCTCATAGCCAAAGACACGAATGTGTCTCAGAGAGGGCTTCTTTCCAGGCCATGCTTCCAAAGGTGTTTTCTCAACAAGAGCAAAATTGAGAACGGTTTATCAAGTAACATGTCACCGCCTCAGCCCAGAACTTCTCCTCCAATCTAGCACTCTCGCATACTTCGTGCTCTTTCCATCACTATCCTATTGAACCTTTCTGCAAATCCATTTTGCTGCGGAGTGTAAGGTGTAGTTTTATGTCTTTTAATCCCATGATCTTTATAGTACCTCTCGAAATCATCAGAACAAAACTCACCGCCATTGTCAGTCCTTAAAATTTTTATTTTTCTTCCAGTCTAATTTTCTACAAGGTTCTTAAAATCCTTAAACCGACTAAACACTTTTGATTTACTTTTCAAAAAATAGACAAATTCCCTTCTTGAATAATCATCAATAAAAGATACATAGTACCTTGACTTAGACAAAGAAGGAACATTCACTGGACCAAAAACGTCAGAATGTATATAATCAAGCAAACTAGAAGATTTGTGAGGATTGGAATAAGATGAAACACGATGTTGTTTACCATATATACAATGTTCACAAAATTTGAATTCAAGGTTATAATCATCAAGCCCCTCAACCAGGCTTTTTTTTCTTCAAGGTTTTTAAACCTTTTTCACCAATGTGGCCAAGCCTATGATGCCAGAGCATAGTCTTTTCTGCTGGAAGTTTAACTTCCATAGAGTTTACACTATTAGAAACTTTTACCTTCTTTTCTCCATGAGTAGCTTTCTGTGACTTTACAGAGACACTATTGCATTGCACAACATGTGCATCCAGCTTATACAAGGTACCAATACGAGCACCCCTTGCTAGCACCATTGAGCCTCTAGTCATCTTGCAGCCATTTCTAGAGAATGTAACTTGCACTCCAATATTATTAAGCTTACTAACATAAAGAAAATTTTGAGCAAGACTTGGTATATGCATTACATCATTGATTCCCTTCACTCTTCCATCAGGGAATTGAATTCTGACTCTTCCACGACCAACTATTTCCAAAGATGAATCACTTGCCAAATACACCTTTCCACCATCGTAATTTTCATAATTCATGAACCAGTCTCTATGAGATGTCATGTGGAAAGATGCTCTAGAATCAATCAGCCAGACATCATCTGATGCTTGTGTAGCCAAGGCTGCAATGAAAGCGTCTGCATCACTCTGCGAAGAATCATTATCAGAAGAATTCTTCTTCTTCTTTTTCTCCTCTTTGCAATCCTTTCAAACATGACCAAGTTGCCCACAATTCCAGCATTTCACCTTGGACTTCTTGCTAGGAGACTTTGATCTCCCTTCAGATTTTGATTTGGACTTCTTGTCCTTCTTCTTTCCTTTTTCTTTCGATCTGCCTCTAACAACAAGAGCCTCCTTCGCCATCTCAGAATATTTCCTTCTCATCTCTTCTGATAACAAAGAAGCAACAACATCTTCCATCTTGAAAGTGGATGTTGTACTCCCAATAGCCATCACCAGGTGATCCCAAGAATCTAGCAAAGAACATAATAACAACTTACATCGATCTTCACACCCACAGATGCTAATTGAGTAATTAGCATGTTGAAAGTGTTAAAATGATCAGCAACAAATCCTCCCTCCTACATTCTCAAAGTGTATAACTTCTTCCTCAAGAAAAAATTATTCACCAAGGACTTGCCCTATAAATAGCTACCAGTCTTTTCCACAAAGAAGATGCCGTCTTTTCTTCATGAACATTCAAAAGAACAAAGTCTGCTAAATAGAGCCTTATCAGCCCCTTTGATTTTCTATCTGTAAGGTCCCAATCCTCTTGCTTGATGCCTGTAGGCTTTGCTCCAGACACAACAATCCAAAGATCATAATCAACCAATAGATCTTCCATTTTAAGTTTCCACAACTCAAAGTTACTGCTATTGAATTTCTCAATTTCAATCTTTCCTAACATGCTTTCCATCTTAACCTGTAATTCAAATTACCAAACTTCTACAAGACTCCCACTGAACAGAATTGACACAAAAAACCCAAAGTACCCACAAGGATAACACAACTGGCCAGGCTCTGATACCACTTGTAAGGAAAGCTTAGGTGTGGAACAAACTCTCCTAACACCAAAATCTCAGGGAAGAATGCAAAGGTGTCTTTAAATTTTTAATTACAGTCTAATTAAGACACTTGAAAGAAATAATAGAAACAGAGAAATGAACATACACAGATGAACACTAGATTTACGTGGGAAAACCCTTACAAGAGAAAAACCCACCACACCAAGAAAAACCCTAACACCAAAATCTCAGGGAAGAATGCAAAGGTGTCTTTAAATTTTCAATTACAGTCCAATTAAGACACTTGAAAGAAATAACAGAAACAGAGAAATGAACATACATAGATGAACACTAGATTTACGTGGGAAAACCCTTACGGGAGAAAAACCCACCACACCAAGAAAAGCCTCTTTGTATTACAGTAATGGAAATTACATATAGAGATCAGACTTATCTTTTTGATGTTAATTTACAACAGGAGATTCAATGATCAACCTTACACATAAATTCTCTTAGAAAACATCCATCGAATTCACTCAGAAAAAATCGTATTCAATTGAGCAACACTTCGTTATCTCACACTGTTACTCATCCAAATGTTCATCAAATCGTTCATCATCTTCGATTATAGAGTATATCCATGTCGGTCATGGTCTCTTGACCTTCCTCACAGTAACGGCCACAACAGTCCAACTGCTAGCGGTTCCCATTCTGCTTCTTTGATTGGTCAAAGGAAAACCACGTAGGATAGCCATTCAGTCAAGGCGTTCAAAATGTGTCGCATGTCGGTGAGACACTAGGTCATGTCTCCCCAATGCCACAATACCGATTACACATCCATTGCTATCGACAAGAGTCACTACTATCAGTATCAGCAGGAGATCAAAACGAGTTCAAAAGTCACATCAACATCAACACTCCCATTGGCGAGACTTACTCTATCAGCAAGATCGGCAAGACCTTTCACCGATATCCTCAGCAAACCCATCACCCAGACAATCGCTAGTCGCTATGAGTCATAACGAGTCCTCAAGTCATATCGATATGAACATCTGTCAGTAAGAATTAGGCTATCATTAAGAGTCACCCCGCAAGTTGCAAGTCACCCTGAGTCCATCCTTCACTAGGAGTCATACCGAAAACAGACCATACCATCGATGAGACAATCATTCGGTGCTAAGACTCATTTCTACTGTCCAAGTTACGCCGAAGGCTCAGGTTATGCCGATCGTTGAGAGATTCCAGAAGTCACACAGACAAGCTAACAGATTAAGGTAAGAGGTAGATCGACCAGAAATCTCAGCAGTCACAATGACCATGCTTACTCAGAGGTTTCAGCCTGTGAGATTGAGGCACACAATTCCAACATAAATCACTTTTGAAGAGTTCTTGGGGTCCTTTGTTCACACTACCCCTCTTTTCCTTCAACTAGTATTGATTGGTCAACTTCTTGCATTTCGGTGGGTCAGCCTTCCATGTGCTTTTGACATACTCCTTTGATGTCTCCTCCATCTCATTAGAGGTGGGGATGTGGAAACTCTGCCCTATAGACTTGGAGGACAAGTTAGCTAGTATGTTGCCATCTCGATCGACAATTCTCTTGGTTGATTCTTGGTATGCCTCCTTGTAGGCCATTACCAACTTAGGAGCCACAAGGGCGGGCGGGAAACCGACTGCCTTGGAAAATCCACTTTTCCTTATCTTCTTGGCATTTAATGTAACAGGATTGGAAATGACTCATTGCCCGAATTCATCAATATGAAAGTGCCCTAGGTTTCTGTCTAAGATAGAGTCCCATTCTGTAGTCACTTTCATGTTGATTTCCACCCCTTGGAATTTGTACTTCATTTGATCCTTGTCCTCCTTTCCCCTTGGTGATTTGGCAACCTTCTTGCCCTTTTCTTTCTTTGCAGTTGCCCCTGAAGGTCCTACATCTAATTCCATATATCCTACAATCAAAGGAGCTATCAACATGTTCATGTGCAGAACATGAGAAACGTAAGCTGAATCTTGTAAAATCCACATTAGATCGAGTAATTCACCATTTAAAGATCATAACATTCTTCTCCAATCATTATTTTCCTTTTGTTTAAGGGAGATATGGCAATGCGGGCCTAGGGGTGCAAACTTCCCTGGGCTGATAGTCTTTTTGAAGGCAGCTGCAAAGGGATGACAAACAGGGCACAATGACCCGTATGGATCCACTTGCATTAGGTTTTTCGAGTTGTGATGAGGGCCACTAGGGGGTTAAGCTATTTTGGCACTTGTGCTTAAGGATCCTTGAGGTTCTAGGATTGCTAACTGAGTCATTTTGGCTTGCGAGCCCAAAGGTTGCGGGTGCAAGAGGTATCTCAACTGTTTTGGGCTCTACCATTGAAACGACACTAGCAAAGTGGCACTCTGCATTGCAACATCTGCACGAGGGGAGGACGACCTCTTCTCACTTTTGAAATGCAGTTTTTTTAACAAAGTGTGGGTGAGGAGCTGTAGAAGGACAACGGGTGTCAGTCGTTTCAGACGGCGGAGATGGGAGGACGGTTCGTGAGAGGCCGCCTGCGCTATTGTGTCCATAGGGATCCTTGGCATAAGTTATGTGTTTGATGTCAGCTATAAGGAGGTAGAAAGGTCAGGCTCCACATAGCAGGCTGAAGGATTAGGTTGGTAGTTCAAGTGTGGCGAGATTGGGGTGGTGGCCTACAAACGGCCAACCACATTAGAGGGTCCGCAATTGGTAAATTTAATTGCTTTGTTCTTTAGGCTCAAACAAAGGCGATCGTTGCGGAGCCCGCAAGGTAAACAGATGGGTGGCTAAGGCCATTTGGGATGGAAATCCTTTGACGGTAGTCTACGGATGGAAGCCCACGAAGGGCAATCTGCAAGGGCTCGAACTTAGGGATTTTAGCTCAGAGGATTGAACGAAAGTTGTCAGGGCGGGGCCCGCCCAGCGGAAGGAGCCTAAGACCTCGATGTTTTATAATAGTCATGTGAATTGAAGTGAGGGGTTGGTGGAAACCCACATTCATTGGTCTGAAAGAAGAGCTGGGTGACGATCTTAGTTGACAAAGACAGATGGATCAGGACTTGCAAGGTAGGAGGTCAGTGCAGATTAGCCATTTTGGGATGGTGTAACATGGGGGTGATTTGAGCGCAGAAACTCGCACTCACGGACCTGCGGGGGTGAGAAGCTCTCATTTAACTCATGATTTTTGTTTAAGTCTAAACGGTGACGACAATGAGGAAGTTCCTTCTCGCATATGTGGGCCTGAAGGGGATGAAGGTCGTTGGTTAAAGTTTGTCATTGAATGGTTTGACAGCGGCGACAGAGGCTTTGCGGACTGCAAGGGCATGATTGCCCTGGTTCAAGAATAGCAACAAAGACCTCAAGATTTGCCTATGCCTTAGGAGTAATTTTCAAAGGATCCTTTAAGTTCCAACTTGTGGGTTTTGTGTGCCACGATATCTTCTAACTAGTTTGAAGGTTTTTAGTTCTTAAGATTTTAATAATTTTGTAGAAATGAAGAAAAACCCATAAACAAGTGGCGGCTTAGGTCCTACCTAGTGGAATCGCAAGGAATTGACGAGAGAACTATGGATTATGAAGCACAAATGATGGCATGATCTCATGGGCGTAGAGGCGGTGATGACTGGAGGCTCTAACAAGTTCTCAGAAAGTAGGTCGGTGAAAATGACCCATCAAAGATGCCTATTTATAGAAATTTATGCATTAAATGCCTACCATAAATGTGGGTACAAAAGTTGCTGGAGCTAGTGAACACACATTTCAAAAGAGCCGGCGGTGGGAATGGCGGGGTCCGTAGGGTGGACAAAAACTAAGCGTTAGCCATTTGGTGAATCAGCAAAAGAATCGACAATAGAGGCCATAGGTCTTGCAGAGTGGGAAGATGTGTTTGCTTGGCCACCGCAGGGATGGTGAAAATGGGATGGAGTTCTGCATAGTGTGGCCCGCATAGGCAGACCCACAAGGTGTGAAGGATGACAATTTTAAAGCTTGAAGGAAAACTGCCAAGGGAAGTCTGCAGAGGCCAAAGACTTGGAAATTTTGAGGGTGGTGAAATTTGGTCAACACAATATGCTAACTCTAGGACTCCTTGACCACTTAGGACTCAAAATAGGGGGCATGCAAAAAGAGGCGAAGGAAAAATGACCCAACAAAGCGAAAAGAGAGGATCCTCATTCTGAATGAGTGTGTACTATAGGCACAACAAATGGTGACTTTGCTGGGGAACACTCCTAAGCGTTCTTAGGATAAATACTCATTCAGAACCCAAAATCTCTGGTTTCGTAGATCAAGGGGCGGTTTTCAAAAGTGTACTGTGGGACTCAAACGAGAACAAGATCCTTAATTGAATCGATTCACAAAATGTCTTAGAAGTGTGTGCGTATGGTGAATTCATTTCCTTTCCTTAGAGACTGTGACAAATGACTGTTAATAAAACCAAGCAAGTTACATAAGCTATCCAACTCCAAAAGTAACCTAGACATTGCCCCGCTTCCAATTAGGCATCCATAGCCCTGACAAAGTTGTCACTATGACCCCACAAACATTGCTCTATTTCTAGCTAGGCGTCCATAGCCTCGGTAGAGTTGTCCGCACACCCACATGGTTGCTTGATTTTAACATTTTTTTTTCTTTCCTTTTAATATCTCTTTTAATACTCTTTCTTTTGCTTAATCGTGTAAGAATCAAAGCTTACAGTGGGTTTGGAATCACAATGGTCACTGAATTAGACTTAAGATTTTCACTTGCTAGACCGTCATAATGGTCACTGCACAACTCTTCAAAAATTATTAGTGTACTTTTTGTGCAAGATCTGAGATGAATGTAAAAGGATTCAACTAAGGGTCACGTTCTAGGTCAAGTCAAAGTTCAAATAAGGAGACCATTCCATAGCAACAACCAGGGAAAAATATTTGAGAGTGAATATTTATCCAAAGAACACTAAAAGAAAGTAGCAAAGTGAACCATTCGTCAAACCTAGCATGACCACCACAATAGAGACAAAGGAACACCCTCAGCAAAATAAGATGACCAGGAGACGAGCGAAGCCAAAACAAAGCAAGAGAGAAAAACAACAACGAAAGAAAATCTAAACTAACCTATGAACAAATATTTACAAAGACTTAGCTAAAAAGAGCTTAGGCGAGGAAATAATTCTTGAGGTGCTGCTCGTTGATAGGCAATGAGACATCTTCACTAGTTAAGGTCTTGAGGCAAAAAGCATTATCTCCTAAGATTTCAGAAATATGAAAGGTGCCAAGCCAGAGCTTGTCAAATTTGTCATGTCCCCCTTTCTTTTCATGGGCCTTGTCCCAACATAGGACCATATCAACAATTATAAAGGCCTTGATCTTGGCTCATCAATCGAAACATATTTTGACCATGCCCTGATGTTTTGAAATTTTTTCAATAGCTCGATCACACACTTCTTCTAGGTGTCCGCAACTCGGCTAAGCAGGCTTCTTTTCGATCCCCTTTTCTATAAAAAGTGTTAATGAATTGGAGGGTAGGGATCTTAAGATGAACAGGAAACACAAGCTCCAAACCGTAAATGAGGTGTAAAGGGGAATCACCCAAGGCAGCCTTGTGGCATGTATGATCTGCCCAAAGGGCAAAATGAAGTTGGGTGTGCTAGGCTTTAGGATTCCTATCAAGTAGTTTCTTAATCATGGTGACTAGATTTTTGTTTGTGGATTCAGCTAGGCCATTGCCTTGAGGATAGTAATTGGATGAGAATTTGAGGTCAATACCATAGTCAAAGGACCAATTAGAAAATTTAAGCGAGGAGAAAGTGGGGCCATTATCGCAAACTAAAGCGTATGGGCAACCAAAATGATTCAAAATAAAGATTTCAAGAAAATTAATAACTACCTCTATGGTACATTACCTACATGCAATTGCTTCCATCCATCTAGTACAATAATTAGAGGTGGTTAGAATGTACCTATGACCCACAAAAGATGGTGAGTTTAATAGACTGATGATGTCGAGATCCCATTGCGCGAATGGTCTTACCTCCAAAACTAGTTGCAGTGGGACAACAACATTTCTTTCTCTGGTTGCGGTGGTCTGGTAAATGTGGCATGTTCGGACATGGCTATGTGCATCCTTAAAGGTTGTCAGCCAATAATATCCAGCCCACAGGATTTGATGAGCAATTGAAGGACCAGATCTATTACTAGTACCAAATTTATCATGAAATTCTTTCAACACTTGTGCTGCTTCTTCCTTTCCAAGGCATCTGAGGTAGATCCCTTCATGATTCTTCTTATAAAGCATAGACCCTTGCATCATGTAGCTACTGCTTTTTAGTCAGAGAGCACATTTTTGGACTCCTTGTAGACGAGATGGGCACTTATTGTGTAGTAGATAGTAGATGATATCATCATACCACTCTCTAGGAGAGACATCTTCAAGTTGATACTATTGAACTATGAGTTCAGGCCCTACTTTAGCTAGTGTTTCAGCTATTGTTCGAATGAGGGCCTACCCTCTTACTAGTTTCATTGGCTGAATTTCCATGTCGTATTCTTGCAGTAAGGTAACCCGTTTTTCTCTTCTTTCCCCTAACTCACTCTACATTAGCAATGTTTTCACTATCGGATCAGTCACTATCGGATCAAGGAATATGGCAAACACCTTGTTCCACAAGATGTAGTGTCTGAATTTCTTAACTCCCCTAACCAGAGCATACACTTGCTTTTCTACATTGTGATACCTCAATTCAACATCCTTTAAGGGAGCACTCATGAAGGCAATTGGGTGCTCACTCCCTTCATCATCCTTTTGAGTCAGAATGCTAGCACATGAATGATTTGAAGCAAACAAGTAAATATAGAATGACTTCAAGTAATCAAGACTGACTAACACGGGTGCATCAACAATCACTTTCTTGATTTCTTCGAAGGCCTGCTTTGCCTCTGGAGTCCCTTCAACTTTAGCATCTTGCTTTAACATGGTGTTAAGGGGCTTGACTATTTCAGAAAAGCCCGTAATGAACTTTCAATTTTTTTTTATCTTTCTGAAGAAAGGCTTCAACTCTTTCTTGTTGCTTGGCAGCTGAATTTTCAATATTGCTTGAATGCACTGGAGATCTATTGAGATTTCTCACCCTAAAATAACTTGTCCTAGTAGCTTTCCTTATGTAACCTCAAAGATGCACTTCTTCAGATTAAGAGATATTCCAAATTCTCTGCACTTCTAAATTTTTTTTAACAGATCAAAAGCGTGATCACTTCACTTCTTCGAGAACACTGTAAGATTGTCCATGTAGATGATTATGCACTTTTTGATCAGATATTTGAAGGCTATGTCCATGGCATGCTGGAAAGTGGCACCAACATTGATGAGTCTGAATGCTATTCTCTTGTAAGCAAAGGTTCTCCACTTAGTGGTGAACGTTGTCTTGTGCCTATCTTCATATTGCACCATTACCTAATTATATCTAGAGTATCCATCTAGGAAAGACATCATCTGTGAACCATTGACGATCTGCAACACCTCATCCAATGAGGGCACTGGGTAATTGTCTTTCTCTGAAGCTCTGTTCAAGTTGCGAAAATCCACATACAATCTGATTTCTCTATTCTTCCTAACCGGGACCAAGTTTGTCACCCACGTGGAGTGCCTGACTGGAAATATGATTTGGCTGAAATTAGCTTCTGCACTTCCTTATCAATGATTAACTCCAACAAGGAATTGATGGGACATTGTCATTGTTGGAATGGTCTTACATCTGGCTTAAGAGGTATAGTGTTTGTGATGATTGAGGTGTCATATGTCTTCAAATCCTCATAGCTCCAAGCAATTACATCATGATATTTCTGCAAAGCAACAATGATTCCTTTCTTTTCTTTTGACATGCAGACTTTTCCAATGAATACATTTTTAACCTCCTCGGCTATTCTGAGGTTGTGAGTGACACACTGATTATTAATGGAATCCTTCTTTGCTTGTTGATCATGGTCTCGGATTTGATCTAGGTCAAATATCTGTTCAAGTTGAACCATGCCCCTTGGAATTGTATTAGTCTTGAGATTGATGACCCCTTCTATATCTAACTCAACCTCTTCAGGCTTAGCCTCATCAATTATCTGAGTTGCAAACACATCAAAGCTAGTGATGAAATCCAAGATGTGCTTGTCGTCATTGAACACCTGGAAATGAGTGACATTGTTTGGCACAGATGAAGTGGAGGTAAGCTCAACAATGAACCTTTTAAGGTTAGACAATGATAATGGTTGAAGGGTGCTGGCTGCTTGAGCCAAGGTGTCAATAGTGTGGTTTTGGGAATGAGGGATCAACTAAATGTTAAAGGCATCTAGGCTTTCTAATAGGTCCCAAACTCTATGCCTATAGTTTTCTAGTCTTCTATCATGGTAGGAATATAGTTTCCTGACTTGCTTTACTACTAACACTAAATCACCAAAGATTTGCAACATTTTAATTTTCTTTCTTAGGGCCATTAGGAGACCATGAACTAGCGCCTTGTATTCCGCTACGTTATTTGTGCAATAGAACTGGAGCCTATGAGAAATGAAGTAGGTCTTACCAGTAAGGCTAATGAGTTCAAATATGGCTCCCTCTCCCTGATTGGATTTGGATCCATCAAAGTGAAGAGTCTAGAACTTGGAGGGTTCCTTAACTTCAGGGCCGATGATGCATTCATTCCTCCTTGGTTGTATGCTTGCATATGTAATTGTTGAAGTGGGCATAAACTCAACATGGTTGGAGGAAAGCTGTCCTGTTGGCAGATCCTTTTGAGACGTGACTTGTCTTTGATATGTTCTATTGCTATTTGACATAAGCAACACTCAAATTCTAAGTGGGCAACATTATGAACTCTGTACCAACTAGGCAACATAGGTTCTTGGAAATCCATCCTTACAACTAGGCTAAGCTGATCTTGTATACCTCCATGAAATCTTGAAATCCATCTAGTAGTCCCAAATTCTCATCATCATAGTATTCATCTTCGTCTGATTCTACCAACATCTCTATGCTCTAAGGTGCATAAGCTAAATTGGCAGGAGGGCTGCATAATACCTAGAGGACTTCTTCAGTCATCTCCTCTTCTTGAGGCTCTGATTCTTCCTGATATGCCATGGGAGAATAATTTCCTCGCTCGGTTTCAACAAACAACACTTCATTGGTGTTGTATTCTGTAATCATGAATTTCATGTGTGGCTCCTGGTCTATGCGAATCTGATTTGGCAATCCCTTCCATGGCAACCACACATGAGAGAAGTTAGTGGCAACATATCCGTTCAATGCTTGGGTGAAGTTTTGACCCAAGATTATGCCGTAGGTATCAGGGATATTTGCTAATTGAATATCAATAACTTGTTGCACCCTTGGGTCTAGAACAATCTACATGGGAATCCGGTTGATTTCTCTGACTATGTTCACCTCCGTTTTGTCTAGTTGGGCCACCTTTCTTCTAGAAGGGGTGGGGACTATTGATGAGAGATTCAAAATACTTTCATTTTATGTTTAAAAGACTTTATTTTTGTTAATTAACATGACTGGCGGTTGATTATAGATTAACATATTTACTCATTTTGCTTTATGTTGAGCTAAATTAGTGGATATATTTGAAGTAATGGTTTATGTTAGATGCATTACTTTATGATGTTAATAAAGAGATAATTATGTCGCGTTGATCTTTTACTACCATAATTGTTATCCTTTTCCTAAGGGTTTTGAACAGGGTATTTTAAATATTTATGATGTGGTTAAACTTTGTTTAATCAAGGGAAATAATCACGTCATTTGATGGGCCCAACTGGATGATGAGTCACTCAAGTCCAAATCAGATTCTTTGTAGCCGGTTATGGAACTTTTACTTCTAGCGCCAATCTGACATATTTCTCTATGTCCTGCTTTAGTCCTATTTCAGTTTCACTTTAGTTTTGTTCTAATCTTTAGTTAGACGCCTTGAATCTTGGCAGCTAATCGCCATGTTCTAAATTCAATAAGGATATGTTATAAATATCCATGTTTCAGTTTTAAATAGGAGTTAGATAATTTTCAATTAGATTTCTGTAATCGATGGCAATACTTTGTTCTATGTCCCACTTTGATCAAATTGAATGAAAGTAAGAAGTTAACTCAATCATTGTGTTAAGGGATCTTACCTGAGGAAGAGCAGGGCCCGCTCAACCAAAGGGATTGATCTTGTGTTGGTATTTTACTAAGTTATGATATTTCTGGTTATTGATATTAAATCTGAAGTGTTAGATGTTAATTCTGGAATGATAAGCTGTTGAATCTGTTTTAGTTGTTGAATGATAAATCTGGATAGTTACTTCTATTTGAATCACTTTTGAATTTAGTTTATCATGGTTAGATTAAGTGGTTAGAATAATTATAATATTTATTAGATTAATTAGATTTAGATACTATTCGAAATAATTAAGTTTGGTAATTATTTGTTAAGTTTAATTAGAAGCAATGATGGAGACTTATGAAAAGATGGAATTGAAGTTAGTTAAAAATCTGTTCATGGAAATTAGTGTTTATGTTTTCTAGATTAATTATCGTTTAAAGCTTTCTAGATTAATTGTCATTTTCTTGCAATTTTCAATTTTGTTCTTAAAATAGTATTTAATTTCCAGTAAATCTTAAGACAAATTTCCTTTAAAGAAAAATAGAATTAATTTATATTTCGTATTTTAAATTAAGAATTAAAGTAGATGTTAGTCTTCTCCATGAGTCAGTCACAATCAAGTCCAATGAATTCAAAAATAAGTCAATAGAACTTTAGTTTAGGAAATAAGATAGAATTAATCCTTAGGAATTAGTCACTGCAGTTAAGCTCTTGAGAACTCTTGAAAGCTCCTGAAGGAGCTAAATCGATACCTGAAGTCACTGTTTACAGTGCAAAACCCCCCAAAAATCCGTGACAACCATCCTTATCACATATAGCTCTGAGACACACCTGGTTCAATAAATAATTGACTAAATGATGCAAGTTGTGACACCAACGACCTTGCCCATCAACTATCCCCAATGATCTACATACAACAAGAGGCATAACATTGGAAGATGGTCTTGAATCAAGAAAGAAGTTGTGTAGGTTTTTCCCAAATATTCTGATAGTAGTGTGAAAAGGTGGCATTTCTAACTTTCCCTAAAATAATCCCATAGGCGTATCTTCTTGGGCAACTTGATTTTTATCCTTTTCATTGGTGTTTTTCTTAGCTTGCACTTGATTATGCTCTCTAGCAGACTGTTTTCCAGTTTGCTGATTTGAAGGGACATCCTTTTTCTTTCCTATGATTTCTTGAATCATAGGCTCATGTTGTGGCTCTTCAAAAGAGACTCTCTTGGCTGGTATTTCTTGGGTTGCCTTAGAAGAAGCAGTCCCATTGATCATCCTAAAGAAGGAATTCCTAGCTATAGGGACTTTAAGAAACTCAAAGGAAAACAAGCTTATCTTGACCTTCTTGAATTCATCAGCAAATTACTCATTTGCTCAATTTCGGCCTCAAAGGACTTGCCCTGGGAAGATCCAATTGACTAGTTTTGCATTTGATTTGGTTCTTTGATCTTGTTGAAGTATTGAGTGGGCACATAGGGGTAGCCCAGATTATTGTTAGCATTCAGATTAGGTGGGGTGCTAAATTTATTAGGTGGAGTGGAAGTTGTGAAAGGTCCTCCCACTTGCCTATTTCTTAAGTTATACGAGGATGCCCTTTGGTGGAACATTTGGACCTCATCTTCACGAAACTCTTCCTCATCTACTGGACCATTATCTACCGAAGTAAAGAGCTGAGATAAAGTTTCTCCATTACTTACCTCTTTCACTTCTTCGTTCTTTGGGACAACAGTCTCAGTTTTTGGTGCATTGCTCTCACTTTGCGGGAATGAGGCTTGATTGACCAAAATTACAAAAGAGTCATAAGGCTTGGAGGGAACTAGATCTCAGCAACCAACATTGTCCACAACATTTTGAACCTCTACTTGAAAGATCTCCATAGTTGTGAGGAACTCAGGGTAATCCAATTCAAAATGCCTGTTTGTTTTATGGATCTGACACCATCCAGACAAAGCTTCCTCAGCAAGGTACACCCCACTAGTTGTCTTATCCATATTGGTAGGCTGATCAAGAGGAGTGGGAACACCTCCATTGTTTGGCCTTGTATTCCACATTTGATTTTTGCTTTGGGAAGGCCTTCTCTCAAAGTTCTAGTTGGAGTTTTTCCCTCTTTCTTAATTATGCCCAGATGAGGTACCCGCATCATGATTATCTCTATTATCCTGGTTGAGGTTGGCTTGAATGCTACATTGAGAATCTTGCAGCTAGTTATTTTGATTCCACAAATGTGTCATCTTAGTGGAAATTTTTTTGATCATTTTTTTCAGCTCATCTAGCCAATCCTTCTCTGCATTGCTTGGCCGTGGTACTTGGTTTTGAAGGAAGACTGACTACACAGCTGGTTGATTTTGTTGCGCTTGCAGGAATTCAGGACCTTACAAGTATGCAAGCACATGAGGTTGCTAAGGATAGGCTTGTGGTTGTTGCAGCTACAAGTAGTGAGGCATAGGGGGCACCTGGCTCAATGGTTGTCTTGGGTGAGGAACTATGGGTAGCTGCGAAACTGGGTTCATAAGAGGAATTTGATGTGCTAGAGCTTGAGTCATCCCTTGAATCTACATGGGATGAGAAACTTGTCCCATGCAAGGCAATGAACCAAAAATGCCTTTTCCCAAATCAATGCTAGCTATGACTGCCTCAGCATAAGATCTACCAATCTGGCAGGTGGTGGGTTCATTCTTTTCATTAATGCTACAGTGAGGTTGTCCAGGGCGACATAGTAGATAGGCAAGACAACAACATCATTAGGCACATAAGGAGCTTGTAATCTCATAAAGGCTCAGTGGAATCAATCGTTGAAGGAGCTAATTGGCTCATTGACCTCTCTGCGAACATACATGAATTGTTGATATAGTTCTAAAGGGATAATCAAAATCTTGTATTTCCTCAAGAAGACATTCTTCAAAAGGTCCCAAGTGGTAATAGATCTTGTAAGCAAGTTGATATACCAATAAAAAGATTTCTCTCCCAAATAAAAAGGGAAAAGTCTACACGCCACATCCTCATGATCAATTTTCATATCCTTCAACGCTATTTGGAATGTCTTTTATATGTTCTTCTGTTGTCCTCTAAGGATATCATAGATGAAACTTCATGCAGAAAGCCTCTAAATTCTTTGGCATGTCATGGTAAGCATTGAAGGACAACAAAGAAGGGTTGTTACCCAGCCAAGCCATGAAGGGAGGAGGGGGTTGTATTTGCTGTTGAACAGGAACTTGGGGCTGTGCAGGGGTAGCAACAGTAGGGATTGTGCCTTGGACTTGAAGGGCAGGGGTAGGGGCGATGCCTTGGGCTTGGGAAGCAAGCAATTGGAAGGAAGCTTGGGATGGCTAAGTAGAGGAAGTGGAAGTGGGGAGGGATGTATGAGTGGGGTGAATGGAAGGAAGGGGGAGGTGAAGCAGATGGAGGTGAAGTGGATGGAGCGGATGAGGAAGATGAAGTGGATTCCCCTCTTTTGGCTCTCTTAGCCTTGGTAGGGGGCTGAAGTTCTTGGAATTCCCCTTTGTTTGGAGTAGATCTTAAGACTCTATGAAACCTTTAAAGGGAGAATGAACTAATTTGATCCAGCTTAACTCAAGGGGCCCTCCTTCTAGCACTAGTTCTATAGAATGGGTGTTTTTACACTTCTCAACACAGGCAATGCATAAGTGCACTACCTCTCTTGAAAGGAAACCTCCTACAAACTAGTTGCAGAAAATTACCCCAAGGTCTCTCAGGTGTTAGGCCATGACTTGCTTGGAATGTCTCAATTGATTCAATGTGATCTTGCTAGTAATCATAGGGCAGCCTTATGTATGCTAAGTTGGAGGGGAATTGGTTCTTTGAATGGAGTTTATAAAATTCTAAAGTTGTGTCTTATTGCTGCAAGTTCAAAACAACAGTCTAAAACTCCACTTTGTCATCAAATTTGGATTTACAATGTGTAATGATGCTTGAACTTGTTTTAAGTTACTATTTAAAAGAAAATAAAAAGGGTAGGGAAAGAAGGAAGTTCGTAGACCTAAAACTACTGATGAATAGTGATAATGGAGGATGCTACAGTGGACAACCTTCCTAAAACTAAGTTCCACTTAACCAAATTAACTCACAGTCTCATGAAACTAGTGCAATCTTCTAAGGTCTACAAATTTTCAACCATTCATTCACCATAAAGCATGAATAAAAGATATAATTTAAGTGCAACATTCAATTCATGTTCAAACTAGCTTTACACTGCTATTTATCATTAATAAACAACAAAAAGCATGAACAAGGAAGGGCATCAACACAACAAAATTCTTCAATATCAATGATCAACATCTACCAATCTACTAAAACATACTAAACACATAGAACAACAAAGTAAATCTACTCAAATCTATGAATTATGAGGAGAAGAATCATGAAACAAGAGATGAAACTCAAGAATCCACCCAAAAGCAATGAATTTCTATTAGAATTTCAGCAACATGTTTTCACAACAACTCCACTCTCTCTTGAAAATGAGAGGAGACCCCCTATTTATAGTGCCCAAAAAGTAAAATGAATGGCCAATATTTAATCTTCTTGTGTGGCCAAGATTCACTACAAACTAGGGTTTCACCTACCCCTTAATATTTTACAATTTAAAATACATCTTTATCTTCTAGCCTAATTTGTCTTCTAGTGCATGGTGCTGTAGCATTTTTTTCCTTTAGCTGATTGCCTTGCTGTAGCTACTTTGTGAGGAAATCATCATCAATTATTTGATTTCTTTCATTCTTCTTCATAGTAGCATACTCTACGAACTTGTTGATCAACACCTAAAGCTTGTTCCACTCCATTATATCAGATTGGAGCACCTGGAAGCTCAATTTTATTGACCTGCTAGTAATTACATCCCAATCCTTGTCACATTTTGGCATGCTCTTTATTACTTGCTCTGATTGGGCGAAGGCTCAAGTAGCAAAGTCCATAAAATCCAGCGTGAGTGTGTCCGTGGCTTCGTTCTCCATCTTCTTATTAAAATAAGGCCTTATCTTTTGGGGATTAAGCTTGACAAAAGGCATGTCATAGTCCATCATGAGCTTCAAATATTCTCCACAGGCTGGTAGATGTTCTTTGGCCCAATCTATATCAAGCTCCACTTCATGGAGCACCCGCTCCAAGATTTCTCTCCTATGATAAAGGCATAATTTCTAGGTCTCAATGAGCGAATGATCATCCTTTACTAGTGCCAACTCCTTTTCCCACGTTTTCTCAGGCATCTTGAGGATAGCCTCGATCTTGGGATATGTAATTCTATATAGCTCTAAAAAGTCAACACAAAAATTCCTTGTGTCCTCGAGATGTTTTAGCACCTCCCGAAACTTGTTTGCTATTCGGGCAGCATGGCCTATACCCATGTCTCCATTGTAGACCACCTGTCAAAACCAATCTTCTGTGGCCTTGGTCCAATTATTTCTCCTTTCAAGCTTGCTGATATGATCCTTGGACAACAGTTGGGGTGGGGCCAATGATGTTGTTGGCAGTTCTTTAGTAGAGGACCATTGTTGTATGTAGGTTGTCAAAGCCACCACTTGTGCTTTTAATTCCTCCTTAGAGGATTTGTCCTTATTCATTTGATGCACAATGGTGGCAACGGATCCCTGAAGATGATCAATTTTCTGCTCCCTCATGGCTATTCCCAGGTCAATGGTGGAGATATTACAGTTGAATTCTTCTCCTTCCATCACTGGAGTAGCGATTTGCACGGTCCTTGATCTTGATGCATCCATCATGAGATGACATCTGACCTTCAGTTTCTTCTCCTTCTATGTCCCTATTTGTGCTCGAGCCAAGATGACTTCTAATATTTTCTTAGGATCCATGAGGATGGGAGCCTTCTTCTGCAATTTTTTATCCAGCCATTCAGGCATTTGAGATCCTTCTTTTGGTGATTCATGATCACCTTCTTCTCTATAACCTTTTCTTCTAGTGATTAAGTGGTGGCTATGTTTTCCTTGGGGCTATCTTCCCCTTCAGATCCTTTGTCTTCTTCTTCTTTCCCATGTTCTTCATGATGTTTTGCTTCTAGGCTTTTTCTTGTTTCAACCTCTTCTTCAAGCTTATATTCTTCATTCTTTAATTCTTTATTTTCTTCTTCTTCCCCTGAGGGAGGCATCTCTTCATCACGATCAAGGCACTTATCTTGTTCCTCTGTCGAAGGTTGTGTGGTTAGCTCCATTTCTTCATCTGAATCTCTTTTCTCTTTGGAGGATTGCCTTTCAAATTCCTCCCCGATATCTTTGAGTTGCTTGGCCAACTCTTCTTCAAGTTCCTAGTTAGAGGTTTCTACAATATATTTTGCTCCGGGGTCCTTAATATCTTAATCAGAGGATTGTGTTTCCTCCCCTTCATGCACCACTTCATCAATGACTAAATGGTGATGTTCGGGATGCTCGTGATAATCATCAGGTTCCTCTTCCATTTCTTTACCTATCTCCCTTTCTTGTCTTTCCAATTCCTCAGAAACTTGCATTGTTGCTTCCATATTAGGTGGTTCGGTCAGAGGAGGGGTAGGGAGACCGACAACAACCTGAGCTAAGGCAACTTGCACTACTATATTCATCAATACTCTCGAGAGCTCCAACGATATATTTTGCATATGTTTGGAAAAAGATTTAGGGAGAGTAAGGGTTGGCATCATCATTGTAGAGGCTAGGGGAATAGTGGTTGATGGAGACATGGAGGAAGAAGAGAGTGGAGAAGTGGTGGTAGAGGAAGAATCTATCACCATAATTTGTGTAGTAAGTGAGGTGGAGGCAAGGTGAACTGAAATGTGCACCGCAGGAGGAGAAGAAGTAGGCAATGCCTGAGATGCCGATGGAGGAGTAATGTTAGTGGTAGTAGCAGTGGCAGTGAGAGTAGAGGTAGCATGTGGAGACTTTGGTTTCGGCCTCTTCTTCCTCTCCCTCGTGGAGTGGGTCCCCCTGAATTGTGGACATCTCTGTGAATTCACCCAATTTCCTAGATTTCTTAGAGGGCTCGCCCTTTGACGTCTTTCTTGAATATACCTTTTTCTTAGGTTGGCGTTCTACCACCTCTGTCCTCTTCTTTGAACTGGTGGTAGGAGGGGATTTTGAAGTTCCCTAGAAGTGGTAGCAACAGTCCCACTATTAACTTTCGAGCTCATCCTCCAGCTCACCATAGGTTAGAGTAGCACCTTGGAGTTTTAGTTGAGCAATTTTCCCATGAATCCATTGTTTTGTTTTGGCCTCTATTGGTTTTATTAGAATATCAAGGTCATTGAACTCTTCCTCATCCTAGTCAATAAGAGGCAATGAATAGTTGGCAACAACATCAAATCTTGGATCTATTACAGTATTTTGTTCCTCCACAACTTGATCTGGCATCGGGAACAAGTTCACTATTTTGACAAAGTATGCTGTCATGTGCATATAGTGCCTCATGCACACTTCTTTATCATCTTTGAAGTTCGCCTAGAAGTCATCCACATTGTGTAGATGGGCATATTCCTTTCCAACCATCTTCTTCAGATTTCCATAAGAATCCATCCGTGGTTGAGCAGTGTGAAGCTCCAAGTTGTATTCAATGATTTTTTTTCTAAGTACTCCACACACTGGGATGTGAGGATTGCATACATAGCTTGGCCAAAGGTGAGGGGATAAGGAATCCTCAGCCTATGCCTGTCACTGAGAAGAATATGTGCATGCTATAGTTTCCTGGAGATTTCAAGCAATACCAGCCGATCATTTGGGTACCGGGGCAACTTATATGGCCTCTTAAAGAAGCCCTTGGTTCTGATGTAGGTAAATTTAGGAAATTTAATGAATAAGAACCCGAACCAGCAGATGAAGGAATTGACACTATGAGTGAGTCTCCTGTCGAAGTGACTTCTGTGTAGTTTGATAATGTTCCCAATAAAGGCATCATTTACCTTGCGATGGTCTTTCTTGAAGTTGTGGTACTAAAGCTGCGGGTATCTGTCATAGATCTTTAGTTCTCTTCTTAGAGTTTGGCTTGGTGCCATAAATAGACCTCTGTACTGAGCACGGTTAGCCAACAAATAGACCAAGTATGAGGTCATGTAGAATTGGGAAGTCTTATTCACTGCTACAAACTACTCATGTAGGAAGTTGCTAATCATTCCTACCCAGTGGAATTTAGTCTTCCCCCTAATGATATCTTCTATGAAATACAACATCCATTCCTAGAAATATGCCACCGTGGGGAGTCCCATAACCCTTCTTAACAAGGTTACCAAATCATGGTAATCCTCATGGAAATCACTCCTGAAGAGTTCCTGGGGTACTTTGTTTGCGCTGCCCATCTTTTCCTTCAACCAACATTGATTGATCAACTTCTTGCATTTGAGTGGGTCAACCTTCCATGTGCTTTCGACATACTCCTTTGATGTCTCCTCCATCTCATCAAAGGTGGGGATGTGGAAAGTCTTCCTTATAGACTTGGAGGACAAGTTAGCCAGTATGTTGGAAACTCGATCCACAATTCTCTTGGTTGATTCTTGGTATACCTCCATGCAGGCCATTACCAACTTAGGTGCCACAAGGGCAGGTGGGAAACTGGCTGCCTTGGCCAATCCGATTTTCCTTATCTTCTTGGAATTCTCTGTAACGGGATTGGCAATGACTCGTTGCTTGAATTCATCAATATCAATGTGCCCCAGGTTTGTGTATGAGATAGTGTCCCATTCTATAGTAACTTTCGTGTTGATTTCCACCCCTTCGAATTTGTACTTCATTTGATCATTGTCCTCCTTTCCCCTTGGTGCTTTGGCAGCCTTCTTTCCATTTTCTTTCTCTGTAGTTGCCCCCGAAGGTCCTGCAACTGGTTCCATATATCTTGTAATCAAGGGAGCTATCAGCATGTTCATGTGCAAAACACGAGAAACGTTAGCTAAATCCTGTAAAATCCACGTTAGATTGAGTAATTCACCATTCAAAGATCATAAAATTATTCTTTGATCATTATTTGCCTTTTGTTTGAAGGAGATATGGCAATGTGGGCCCAGGGGTGCGAACTTCCCTGGGTTGACAGCCGTTTTGAAGGTAGTTGCAAAGGGATGACAAACAAGGCATGATGACCCGCATGGATCCACCCACATCAGGTTTTCTGAGTTGTAATGAGGCCCACTAGGGGGTTAAGCTATTTTGGCACGTGTGCTTGATCATCCTTGAGGTTTTAGGAGTGCTAACTTAGTCATTTTGGCTTGCGAGCCCAAAGGTTGTGGGTGCAGGAGGCATCTCGGCTATTTTGGGCTCTGCCATTGAAACAATGCTGGCAAAGTAGTGCTCTGCATTGCGGGGTCCACACCAGGGGAGGAAAAAATCTTCTCACTTCTGAAGTGCAGTTCATTTAACAAAGTGTAGGTGAGGAGCCACGAAAGGACAACATGTGTCGATCGTTTCAGACGACAGAGACGAAACGATGGTCTGCAGGAGGCGGCCCATGCCATTGGGTCTGCAAGGATCCTTGGCATAAGTTATGTGTTTGTTGTTGGCTAAAAGGAGGTAGCGAGGTCAGGCCCTCCATAACGGGCCGAAGGCTTAGGTTGGCAGTTTAAGTGTGGTGAGATCGGGGCAGTGACCTGTAGACAACCACTCGCATCAGAGGGTCCGCAATTGGTAAATTTAATTGCTTCGTTCTTTAGGCTCAAATGGAGGCAATCGTTAAGGAGTCTGCAAGGTGGAAAAATGGGTGGCTAAGGCCGTTTGGGATGACAATCCTCAGAAAAAATTTTGCGGATGGAAGCCCATGAAGGGCGGTCCACAAGGGCTCGAACTTAGGAATTTTAGCTCAGAGGATTGAACAAAAGTTTTCAAGGTGGGGCCTGCCCAATGGAAGGAGCCTAAGACCTTGCTATTTTATAATAGTCATGTGAACTACGGTGGGGGGTTGGTGAAAACTCTCATTCACTAGTCCAGAAGAAGAGTTGGGTGACAATCTCAGTTGGTGGAGATAGATGGATTGGGATTCGCAAGGCGGGAGGTCAGGGAAGATTAGCCGTTTTGGGATGGCGTAACATGGGGGTGATTCAAGCATAGAAACCCACACTCGTGGACCCGTGGGGGCGAAAAGCTCTTATTTAACTCATGATTTTCATTTAAGTCTGAACAGTGATGACAATGAGGAAGCGCCTTCCCACATATGCAGGCCCAAAGGGGACGAAGGCCGCTGTTTAAAGTTTGTCATTGGATGGTTTGACAACGGCGACAAAGGCTTTGTGGGCTACAAGGGCATGATTTCCCTGGTTCAAGAACGACGATGGAGACCTCAAGCTCCACCCGCACCTCAGGAGAAATTTTCAAAGGATTCTTTAAGTTCCAACTTGTGGGTTTTGTGTGCCACGATATCTTCTAACTAGTTTGAAAGTTTTTAGTCCTTAAGATTTTAATAATTTTGTAGAAATGAAGAAAAACCCATAAACAAGTTGCAGCAGAGGTCCTACCCGGCGGACCCACAAGGAATTGACGAGGGAATTGTGGATTATGAAGCACAAATGGGAACATGATCTCGTGGGCACAGAGGCCGCGACGGCTGGAGGCTCTGACAAGTTCCCAAAAAGCAAGTCGGTGAAAATGACCTGTCAAAGATGCCTATTTATAGAAATTTATGCATTAAATTCCTACCATAAATGCGGGTACGAAAGTCGTTGGAGCTAGTGAACATGCATTTCAAAAGAGCCGATGGTGGGAACAACAAGGTCTACAGGGCAGACAACAACTAAGCGTTAGCCGTTTGGCGAATCAACAAAAGTGGCAATGGAGGCCGCGGGTCCTGTAGAGTGGGAAAAAGTGTTTGCTCGGCTGCCGTAGGGATGATGAAAGAGAGACAGAGTTTCCCATAGGGCGGCCTGCATAGGCAGACTTGCAAGGCGTGAAGGATGACAATTTTAAAGCTTGAAGGAAAACTGCCAAGGGAACTCCACAAAGGCCAAAGACTGGGAAATTTTGAGGGTGGTGAAATTTGGTCAACATAAGATGCTAGCTCTAGGACTCCTTGACCACTTAGGACTCAAAATAGGGGGCACACAAAATGAGGTGAAGGCAAAACAACTTGGCAAAGCGAAAAGAGAGGGTCCTCGTTCTTAACGGGGCGTGTGTGCTATAGGCACAACAATACTATTGATTTAATTAATGGTCTTCGTAGATTGAAGTATGCTTGTAAAAAAATAATGTTTTTTGATTAATAATGGTTGGAAAATGGTTACTTTAAATATTGGCCTGCGTGCTAAAACTGATGCTATTTTTTGGATGGTTGGTGGTGCTATTTCCCACCTCTCTCTGCTACTTTTTGGTCTGTTACTGTAACTATGGGATCAAGGCCCTTACCTGTTTATCTAATAAAAAACAAAACTTCACATGAGTTTTTACAACAACAAGAGATTCATTATTTATTAATTTTCACATATCAAGGTTTACATTTCTCAAATGATTTTTGACTTATGCTAATTTATTTGATAACATTGTTCAATCATTTTATTTTTTTATAAAATTTAGTTTGAGTCATGTCTAATAGATGTTTTGGATTCAAGGATCATGAATTTTCGACCCCACTCTTAATTTTAAAACATCTATAAAATTAGATGATACCTTGGTATTATCATGACAATATTTTTGAATTAAATATTTGATTTTATTATTTAATTTCATGTTAGACCTTTGGAGTCTACCACTAAAACTCCAATATTGGTTAATTGGATCTGTTTCAATAATTTAGTTTCTCTTTGTCACTCTTATCAGATTTTTAGGATTTACATTTATAAATTCACTAATCTTACTTAACATGCTTTTATTCAAAGTTGATTTATTAACTAAAGTAGTTGTCATAGCTTGGCATGCTCCATTCTTATCTTTAGATCAACTATTTTTTTTCTAATATAATCAATAACATTAGCAACACTAGATATAAATTATTTCATTGAATCATCTTTCTTTTTTAGGTTTTAAAATTTGCCTAACTTTTTCACCACTTTTTACATTTTTAATATTTTCATCAATTACATAATGAGTTGACATTGAAATCCTAGAATTTTTCTATAAAAACATATTTTATATAATCTATTTGCATGGGTTCTCATCTGTATCCAAGAAATTTTACTAGGAAGGTTATCCAAGACATTTCTTTTAATTTAGAAAAAAAAACATTTTCATTTTCACTCATACAAGGGATTGCATTCTCATTTTGTGTTTCTATTTTTTCAGCAGTATAATTGATCTCTTACTATTGGAATATCTAGCTTCTTTAAAATAACTAATATCAATATCATTAGAATATGGGTTTGAAGACATACCTAGAGATTTGTTTTTATAGTCACATTTTCCATATCATTGAAAGGTGGATTTGAGGACATACCTGGATTTGTTTCTATAGTTATGTTTTCCATATCGTTGAAAGGTCAATTTGAAGACATACTTGGGTTTGTTTCTACAGTCACATATTCTTCCATATTCATGATTTCCACATTTGTATTATTTACATTCACACTGTGAGGTTCATGGTCTCTTGAATGTTATTCTTTTCGATAGTCATAGCACTAGATGTACTTCAATATTCTTTATTTCTTGAAACATTGTTCTTCTATATTTTTTCTGTTTTGTTTCCTTCTCTCTATTTGCTTCAATTTCTTTAGGTATCATGACCTTCCTATGTATTTTTCTTTGGCATTGTTTTGATCCCATGATTACCAAACCATCTTGATAAAAATGATAAATGATATTTAGTTATTTTCAGATTGAAACCTCTTTGAAATTTTGAAGTACAACTAGATGTAGATCCTTTCTTAGATATAAATTCTAAAGTACAAGTAAATGTGAATATAACAAAAAAACCTCTTTTTTATTCCTTTTGAGAAAAGCCCATGCACTTGATTCCACTTCAAAATAGTTCTTATGATTGAATCCTTTTAAAAATTGAATAAAATATGACTTGCTAAGAGATTGCACAAGACAAATTTGAATAAAAATGCATAAATTATTGTTGTCGGTTCATACCACATAAATAAAAAGTTGTAGAAATATAATGGTACTACATTTTTTCTTAAAATGGAAATAAATAATATATTAGGAATGGATATGTTTTTTTAAATGGGTACACATTCTATTTTGGAATGGGTACCTGCTTTAAAATGGGTACTCATTCCTATTTCTCGTTTGTAAAAGAGAATGGGTACCCATTTTAGAGCGAGTACCTATTCTAAAAAAATTGATATCCCAACCTGCGTTTTGATTTTGTTTTAGGCTTGGGGAAGACATGGTAATCTAAATCTTAGCCTTGGACCCACAAGTACAAGATCATGGCAATGCCAAGAGAAAAAAGTGACTTCGACAATATGGCTGACAAGTTTTTTTTAGAATTGTTTTGTGAAATTAAAGCCCATTATAGATGATGATGTCTAGTTTTCAAATATGTAATTTTTTATGATGGATTATTTTTTCTATTTTTTAATTAGATTATGAGGAAACTAGTCCATAAACTTGAAATGTCAGGTTTTTGTTTTTTTTAATAAATTTAATTTTTAAATTTTCTTGTAAAAAATTATGACATCAATTTGCAAACAATTATTTGCACAATGAAAAAAATTCAAAAAATGATTCTAAGGTTTAACTCAAATTATGGTGGCCGTACATGAGGGGTTTTCAAAAACAACAATTAGGGCCAATAAAAAATTAATAAAAAATATATTTGAAAAATAATAAAAATATCCTCATCAATCTTCAGTATAATACAAATCTTTCCCCAAAAATGAGAAAAATACTTTTATTTAGGTCAAATTATGGTGGTTGTACACATGCATGGTATAGTCCTTAAAAAGCAACTTTTAAAAAATGGTTTTCATACATGCTTATTAAAAATTGATTTGTATAATCTAGGTATTAAAATAAATTACATATTTGAAAATTAAACTCAAAATTTTACATTTCATATTATTGGATTTTTACAAGATTTTATGTGTAAGTGCTTCAAATTCTTAGTCCAACTACAATTTTTTTCAAAATTTAGTAAAAGCACTCACTTTTTGAACATTTGGTGGACCCAACTTCTTGCACCTACCCATGATGTGGGTAAGTTATTGGACACATAGGACCTTGTTGACATAGATTGGGTAGGTGACTTGCATAGTTAGAAGTCCATTAGTGTTTGTATTTTCTTTGTTTAGTGATGCTATCAATTAGATGAGTAAGAGGTAGCCTACAATTATTTTGTAGATTACCAAAGTCGAGTATATGATTTCTATGCATGCCTCTAACAAGGTAGTTTATTTATATAGACTGTGTTCAAGATTTTATTTTGATTGCAAGGTGGTTTAGATTTGATGTGACAGTCAGAGTGACATCTATTTGGCTATAAATTCTAAGTACCATACTCATACTAAGCACATAGATGTTTAGTATCACTTTGTTCATGAGATGGTGGAGAGTAGTAAGGTCATGATTTAGAAAGTTGACATTTTGATTAATGTTGTAGATTCACTTATGAAATTAGAATGAGAAAAAATAGTTACTCTTGGTGTAGGGCTCAGGCTATGTGCCTTGTATCATGTATTTGATTCATTTTATCTTCCTATTTATATCATTACAATGCATAATATCAAATGAGAGAATACTGATATAACATGATATCAAATTGTAATCCTAATATATATTATATGTGTCTCCAAAATTTTAGGAATGAGTACTTGGAGGCCCATATAGGTAGTTGAGAGATAATATTTTATTACTATTCTAGATTTAGAAATTAAAAAATTAAAAAAATAGCTTTAATGGTGTTTACAATGGTAGTTTTAATTCTTAGGATTTAAAATCATTATGATAATGTATCAAACATCTTTCCTTCATTTAGTGCTAAGAAGTTACATTGGGAAGAGTGAAGAATTTTGTTATGATAGGTGAGATCTACATTAGTTGGCCACTCCATTATGGACTGCTAGACTTGGGAATTTGTCCATTCGAGTAATGATGGCCTATCAATGAAATGTAATAGTGATGGAGGGAGCTACCTTATATTCTTGAAATATACTTTTCATGAATGAGGTGTTATATATTTGACTTGTATTTGGGTGCCTAGTTTGGGCCCATGGTTTTAATCCATTATTTTTTAAACCACTTGCAATTTCTAGTTTCTATTTACTCTATATTAGAGAGGTGAGATATATGTTTCATGTTGTTGGAATGCTATCAAATAAGGATATATTACTATAATCTAGTGTGACTAGATCAATACAAGCTTGTGCTTTCTTTGATGGCAGAGCTTTTTCCTAAAAAAGTCTACATATATTTAGTGTTAAATAATTTTCATTTTATGAGTTTGTTGATTTCTAATTGTTGTTTTATATGCTAATCCATATTCTATACCGGAATTAATGGTTGATCATATATACTTTTAATTGAATTATTTGAATTGTTACACTTTGTACTTATACTATCACCATTATTATTCATCAATTTTTTCAACACTTGTATTAATCAACATCTATAAATAAAAATATTAGTAAACATCTCATCAACATAATTCTTTAAATTGTAACCCTATAGGAATCCCACACGAAGCATTTAAAATGAATGATTAAATCACATGACATGTCCCACAAGTAACTAATCTTAGACTCACTGATTGACAGTGGCAAGCATGATGGAATAACTAGCTCACCAACAATTCATCATAAAAGAAGCAAACAACAAATAAGTAAACGTATATTATCATAGAATAATTGACTTCTCGAACATGTTAAACAATTAAGGATTGAAATAGTACAGATATCTTCAAAAGAGGAGATAGTTGTTAAACTGACTTAATCCATCGCAAATAAAGGCGTGATTTGCATTGACTCAGCTAACCCCTGTAACAATATGCAACAATCATGTGCTCCAGAAACCTCTAGATGACAACTGAGTAGAAGAAACAAAATAAATTGGAACAAGTATTACTACTTATATGAAAGTACCAAAAGTGAGTAGAAAGAAATCACAGAGAAGGTTCTTAAAAGAACGCGCTTTAGTAACTCAGTACCCACCAACTCAACCCATCAGCATTATAACATCTTATCTCTGTCTACAGTAACGTGTAGTGGGAGGAAGCAATCAAACTCTTGTGGTTACACTAATTTAATTCAAACAAGGCTGATCGGGTCTTACAAGATTCGTTTTTTATTACAAATTATATACATGTGAGGTGTGGCGTGGAAAAAATTCTACGGGAGTAGGTTTCAATTCTGGATCGAAGACTCTTTCAGACACTATTGTAGTTTTTATTCCATTAAACAAATGTAGTTTCAATTCCAGAGTACAAGACCACCGTATGCATTTCTTAAAAGCCGTGTCGACTTTGTAATGTTAATGGGGGAATCCACCCGAAGTCGGTGTAAAATCAGCTCAACTAATCATTTTCCACCCATAAAATAGAAATAGAGATAGCGACTCACGTAAACAGACGGCACATTGTTGTCGGCTGTGCCAAAAAAAAAGGGCAGATTTGATCCAGAGACGTCCCATTTCAAATAGATTGATTTCATCAATCAACCTGCATATGTATCATGCTTTTTTGTTTTATGTTGATTCTAGTCAAAATTACAGCTAACAGCTCTTTAAACGTCTCTTGATAGTTGAAACTAGGTTCCAGTCTGCTGCCCATATTATAGTATAAAAGTGCATCAGCTCAGTCCTAAATTATCACAAGCTCTTGGCTCTGAGTTTATGCTGAGTAGAGAGTGATAATAAGCTTCAGTTTGAGAGATTTATGATGGCGATAAGTATTGGGAGTTTGAGTGTTTTCATAATGTGTTTTATGTCTATGTTGTGGTCATCTGCCTCACATCCCCTGTATAACAACAATAACTTGAGTCCAAAGTTCTATGACGAGTCATGTCCCAATGCTCAGCAAATTGTGAAGTCGGTTGTGCAGAATGCTGTGATGAAGGAAGCCAGAATGGCGGCTTCTTTGCTCCGTCTTCAGTTCCATGACTGCTTCGTCCAGGTGCATTTTTTGTTTTCTCCTTTTTCATATATATAGAGAACAGTCATACGGATTGATCCTATAACTTGTGTTCATGTTTTGAATGTCCCTTTATTCATATCGTCATGCTTATATGCTCCTTTGTTTGCTCCTTCATTTGAGGATAACATTTGAATTGGGATTCAAATCTGCGATCACTGTCTATTTTTCAACGGCTCAACCATCCAATCTAACCCAAGAATCAATTCTGTGTTTGCTTTGTTTTATGATGGTGATAATTTTTAATGTCTTTTAGCTGAAACTGACACTGATGTAAATAGTGGGTGTGTTGTGGTTAACACATCAATTGTTTATTTAAATAGTGATGCTTTGACCGCAATACGCCAGCTGTATTTGCTCTTCCTTGGGTTGTAAGATTTAATATTTGAATTTTCAGGTAGAGTTTCTCTTGTTATTTCCATTGTTTCAATCATCCATAGGAGAAAAACTCTTGATAAATGAAGTGTCTGTCCTAACAGGGGTGTGATGCATCAATCTTTCTGGACGACAGTGCCAAGATTGTGAGCGAAAAGCAATCAGTTCCAAACAAAAATTCAGCCAGAGGATTCGAGGTAATCGACCAGCTAAAGAGTGAGTTGGAGAAAGCATGCCCAAGAACTGTGTCCTGCGCAGATCTTCTTATCATTGCTGCTCGTGATTCTGTGGTGTTGGTAATGCTCATCCTCAATCTCTTCTATATTACGCTTGTCAGTACTTATGTTGTGGTGTATATAAGTTGTGCTCACAGTCTAAATTTATGAGATGGATTTCTATACCCAATTCGGTATCCAAATTAAGTTGGATCCAAAAACATATTAATTAAGCTCTTTGACAATTATGATATTAATATCAGGATTTAACTGCATAGTTTTTGAGTCAAATTCATTGTTTTATATTTTATGAATAATGGTTCATACAAATCCATCTCTCATGAGAATGAATGGTCCACTTGACACTCATTACATTTAAGAAATGTTCACAGGGGTGAAGCATTCCAAGAAGTCGCCCATCCCAATACTTAACCACGGAGTTTCTCAAGATCAAACCTACTAAACTTACTATCCTATTTACAAAAACTTCAACAAGTATTGTGCCTTTTGAACTATTCATCACAGAACCCCCTTTTTAACTCATTATCTGATATAAACTCTCAGTTAGATCCAGAAATTCATCTCCCAATTATGAATATTTATGTTAATTTTGATGTGCAGAGTGGAGGACCCAATTGGGAAGTTACATTGGGAAGAAGGGATTCGACGAGTGCAAGCTTGCAAGGCTCAAACAATAATATCCCTGCACCAAACTCAACCCTTCAAACTCTTATCACTAAGTTTAAACGCCAAGGTCTGAATGAAGTAGACCTAGTAGCACTTTCAGGTACCTTCTTCACTTCTACCTGTATTTTTTGTTTTTGTTATGTAGAAAACCACAGGTGAGCCATTCAATAAAGCTGACCATAAACAATCTGTATGTTCTAACATAATGCAGGTAGCCACACCATCGGTCAATCTCGGTGCACAAGCTTCCGACAGAGGCTGTACAACCAGAGCGGAAATGGGCAGCCCGATTTCACCCTGGAGAAGAGTTATTCCGCTAAGCTGAGATCTGTGTGTCCGCAATCAGGAGGAGATAATAATCTGTCGCCGTTGGATGTAGTCACTCCTACCAAATTCGACAACTCCTATTACAAACTAGTGGTGAGCAACAGAGGACTCCTGAATTCTGACGAGGTGTTGTTTACAAAGGGGCAAGGAAAAACAATGGAGACGGTGAAATTATATGCGGAACAGGAGGAGGTGTTTCTGAAGCAATTTGTGGAATCAATGATTAAGCTGGGAAATATCAGTCCCCTCACCGGCAGTCGAGGGCAGATCAGGACTAATTGTCGCTCTGTGCTGTAGCACTTTATTGATACCTACCACGCAATGCTTGAATGAGTCAGAGGCCTTACTATGTATCTCTTTTTGCTATTTTGGCGCAGTCTATGCCCCCCACAATAATTCCCAGTCTTTGTTGTCCACTAAAATAACGATTTGTGTTTCCCAATGAATAAAAGTTTTGATTCTCTCTTTCTCTATTTACATCTTTAGTAAATTATGAACATGAGGGTTTGTCACACTAAAAAAATAGTTCATAACTATATTATTTATTTAAAAATAAAAAAATATTTTAAAGCTTGAATACTTTAAAATAAGGTGATTAAGATGTTTTATTTGTCTATCACGTTTTTAGAGTTATAATGAATTTGCATTTGAAAATAAAATTGTTGGAGAATGTATCTTAAAAAATTCTTTACATCTAAGGACATTAAAGTTGAAGTAGTTGATTGTCAAACTTATAATATTTAACAATATATAAAAATCTATAAGGGGCACCCTAATTATGAATTATAACATTATATAAAAATAATAATTAGATCATTGAGGCCATAAGGTTAATCATACGAGGCGGTGAAGGATCATAATAAAACCTATACTAGTGAAATATGCAATATGGAAGCAAAAAAAATAGTGACTCTAAATTTATTTAATTCTCTATAGTAAAATACAACTTGCTTATAGAAATACACTGTGCGTTAGGGACTATAAGATTGTTTTTTTTAGCCTATAGCTTTTTACTCATCAACAAAGCCTTCATCTTAGATCTACGTCAAGCCCTTTTATTAGTTTTCTTCAAATTTTCCTTGTTCATTCCCTTACTCTATTCTTCTTTTTACATCACTTTATACTCATCCTCTTCATTGATCATATTCTCTCTTTTTCTCCAACATTAAAGTAATCAATCCATAACCTCCAAGTAACTTCTATGTATAAGAAAGTACTTATTTTTTCTCTTGCAAGTCATGTCGCCAACCAATAACGCCTTAGCACATGTAACCCCTAGCAAAGAAAACATGACCAATGATTTCAAAAAACTAATAAGGAACACTAAACACATACATTGCCAAAGGAAAAGGCCAACAAAATATCTAGCTAAATAAAAAATGATTCAAGCAAAGGCTAGATCAAATACCACACACAAAATGAATGTGAAAGGTTGTAGCAAGGTATAATGTTAGCTTGACAAAGAACCACAACCCTCCAAATTAACTATCAAGAATAAAAAAGGGCCTACATAAGACTAGAGTAAATTTTTACATATCATCTACATTGTCAAAAGCAATAATAGTCACCTGTGACAACTTGACCCAATGGTGTCAAGGATAGACAAAGATAAAAAGTGCCTTTAATTAGCAAGACAATTATTGGAGGTTAATGAAAAGGAAAAGAAAATTCTACGACTTACACAAGATCATGACCATTTATTTATAAGTAATTAAATTATATAAAAATCAATGATAATCATGTTAAGCAATTTTCTCACTTATAACTTATCATACACATTTTTAGTAGGCCCCGTTATAGCCTATCACCGAGGTAATGCATTTATAACACACACCTAGTTGGCTTGTAGCACACGAGACATAACTCCTATAACATAATACTTAGTCCTTGTAGTTTTGTATACATAGTTCCTATAATTTTATTTTTGAAACAACCTATTCTAACTAAAGATTGATTTGTAGTAGCTCAATTTAGGATTGAAGCAACTTGAAGATGGTTTTTAGTATAGATAGAATTGGTCTAAAATATATAATTTTTTTGCATCCTCCTTATAGAATTAACTGAGAAAGCAAGTTGAAAAGAAACAAAAAACAAAAAAAACACAAAACTAAAGTAAAAAATTAATTAATAAATAAATTGCCATTATATTTTATGAGTTGAAATTGCTAACGGAATTAGATGCTCTTGCATTATACATGCCAAGTAAGAGAAATATATTGGATGAGCTTTTAAGGCTTATGTTTTTTTTTTACAAAATCTAAGACTAAGATTCTATGCTCAACAACCATAGATACACTCATCGATATTACTTCATCTATAATTTTATTTTCCATTTCACGAAGTATTCTTTGTGCTTTTCCCCCTTATTTTTCTCATCACTCAAGAATCTATCACTACCTTAAATTCATCCTATTCTCTCTTTGGAAATTATTTTCCTTATTATTTTTTCAAAAAAAATAAAAATTATTCCTTTCTCTTCACTTGTTTTCCCTTCATAGTAATGGTACAAATTATCAACATTAAAATTCAAGGAAATGTCCATTCCTTCTAAAAAAGCAATCAAATAAGCATTTGATGTAAATTTTCTTAAGGCCTTACATCAATTTTAACATGTTGTAGGTTGAGGAAAACATCTCTTTCTACAGATGGGCTAAAAATAAATATCCTACATAAAGTTCTTGCTCCCTTCCTCTTGAGATTAGGATGTTGTGTAATTTCCACATTTGTATCTCTCACCTTATCTTAATGATGTAAGATAACAAGATTTTTTTCTAATCAATTTTAAATTTTGATTCTTTGTATAATTATTAATGATGTTATTTTACATTTTCATCAAGGTTTATAGGTCATGTATTTGGATCTATGTGTGTGTGGATTTGTATATGTTTAGATTCATGTTACATTTTGGTATTCATATCATACTTGATGGTGATGTTTAGGAGGATTTTCATTAGGGCATGTGGATTATGTGCATGGATTTACAAACATGTGGATTTGTAAATAATTTTAGGGTTAATTTTCATATGTATTCATGGTCAATATTTTGGATTTAAAAATGTATTAGTAAATCAATCCTAAAATTTATTGTTATAAAATGTAGTACTTAAACTTATAAGCAACAATAGAGTGATCCCACAATAGTGGTTTACAATTTTTGGCTAAACTGGACACTGAAATTATTATTTTTTTAAATTAAATCTTCACATTCGGGAACCTATAGCGCTAAACTGTGAGGAATTTGAAGATGATGCAAATTAGAGTCTCGTCACATTTTTTCTATAGATTCTAAAAATATATTTTTAATTTTTTTTGGAATTAGATTGCACTTTTTCCATCTCCCACAAAACGGCTTTTTTTCATAAAATAACATTTTTAAAAAGTGACGCAGAATATGCAACGCATGAATTTTTTCCATGAAGGATAAAATTCTAATTCTTTCAAATTTAGATTTGTAACTTCAATATCTAGTGCTTCCAATTCTTGGTTAGATAGTTTTTATTGAATATTTTTTTAAAATCAAGTTTGAAAGTCAAACCAATTACAATCTCGACATAGTGTATCGTATAACGCGTAACTTTTTTGGTATATATCCAAATTCAATTTTTTTTTTTTTGTTGGATCAAGGAATTCAATATTTTGCACTCATATTTTTTATTTTTTTTTGGATAAACTGCTATTTTTCCACATGTGCAAAACATAGACCTTCATTTTTGATGAAAACCTATGTTTAATAAAACTTAAAAACAAATACATAATAAAACCAAAACATATTAAAATTATATTCTTGGATAGCTCGCTACAAGGACTACCTGATTCCAGTCTGGGTTTGTGAAGACTCCTCCATTTTCATCCTCAACCCGAGCTTCAAAGCATAAAAAATTAGGTTTTTTTTGGTGTTTTAGGGGGAGAATGAGGAATAAGGGGGGTTCGTTCAAACCAGGATTCATTCAAACGCCCTTCAATATGCATTTTTCTTTTTTTTTTTGGGCAGGAAATGTGGGCCCAATGATTAATGGGTTCGATCGAACCCCTTTTTGGTTCAGTTGAACTTGTAGGTTCATTCAAACCCCTAAAACCATTTTTTTTTGCCATGGGGTCATTTTTTCTCAGTTTTCCTTCCTCCATCAAATTGTAAACCACTATTGTGGCTTCACCCAATAAGATAACTTGCAAACAAGAAATATTAGCCTTAAAATAACAAAATCCTAATCTAATCCTAAAATACTTAGATCTAAAAATAAAATACTAAAGATAGGGAGGAAAATAGAGGTTTTACAGAAAACAAATTTAAAAATCGAAGCTTTCTTCCAAATCTAAATTGATGGAGTTATTATGACCCCCTAAAGAAAATCTTGAAATGAGTATGATCTTTTGTACTTGTGACTATCTTTTGGATACAAGATAAAAATATGATAGTTCCATAACTAATGGATATTGTATTGTGAATGCTATAACAACATTATGACCCATTTTGAACATTCTCCTATATGATGCTATTGGTGGTTGACACTTATGACTGCTTCGTTTTCATTTGGGATTGTCTCTCCATTAAATATGTCAAGATAAATATCACATTATGTTGTTGATAATGGTAGGGTAAGTGCATGGATCTATGACACAATTTTGGCTCTTAAGATGCCATTTTTTTGTTTTGTTTTGAAATTAACAAAATCTGATTTGCACGAGAAAATGAAGATAGTTACGCTCAAAATTTCAAGATGCAACAAGAACAAAAGTTGAAGTGCTTCGAGTCTAGTTTCTAAGCTACTAATTCTTTTTGAAATTAATGAAGATTACAGGTCTCAAAAAGTGGGGGCCCAAAACACCTGTCCTATTTTTATTAAAAAACAACATAGCGCTTGAGGGCTCCCTCCTTTTTGATTAACTTTTTTTTTAGAATTTCAAAAATCCAAATAGTGAGAAATTAACTAACACCATGTAGTTTATCCTCATTCTTTTAGATAATTTTTTTAATGAATATATAATATTTTATGAATTTTGAAAGTGGACACATCCTAAAAAGCTAAAATTTGAGTGTGCTCCCCCCTAGATTTTTTGAATACTAATAAAAAGATGTTTTTTTTTATCATGTGTAGAATGGAGTATAATTTCAAAAAATGTAATTTGTTTCACATTTTGATGAACGAGTAAAAATCTATCCTAAAACTAGCACATGTTGGTTTTTGACTAAAAACAGAGGCATTTGCAATAGAAGATATGGATCAAAACCTTAAAACTGAATCAAAATGAAAAAAGAATTATATATTTAGATAGCTAAGATAGAGGTTAACGCTATCACATTTTTTTATAAACTTGCATTGAAAGACGTGCAAACGTGATGGGGAGCATAGAAAAAAATATTAGGAAATTTGGTAAATCCTGTCAATTCACTCATCCAAAGCAAGTCATTTGGTGAGCACCAAATGGGATGTGTCATTTGGTGAGCGCCAAATTTGGTGCTCGCCAAATGATCTGCTTTGAACAAAATGTAACTTTCCCCTCTCTTTGGTTAACCACTCTGATAATGTTGAGAGTGTGTGGTTTATGATCATAGATGGATAGTTGAGGTTTTACCTTTCATACGTTCTTTGCCTTGTTACCCTAACTAGATAACTCTCTATTCCTCTGAAGTCTCTCTCTCTCTCTCTCTCTCTCTCTCAGGTCTCACTTCCTTCCACACTACCTAGACTACTCTCTCTCTCACTCCAATCCCCTCTCTTAGGTCTCGTTCCCTCCCACTCTACCTAGATAAATATATCTCACTCCAACCCCCTTTCTCCCTCTCCCTCTCTCTCTCCCCCTCTAGTATTTTTTTCTCTCTCACTCCATCTCCCTCTCTTAGGTTGTTATCTTTCTCTCTCTATTTCTCTCTCAAGTATCTCCCTCCTACCCCCTCTC